>JBCFYV010001001.1:18636458-19236458 GCA_039000515.1 Timema cristinae | reverse complement strand
GAGAAAAAATAGCGTTTTACTTACGTTAAACAATTTTTGACTCCCGGTTTTAATTTTATGATTTTCTTTTAAAATAATCAAAGTCTTCACTAGTATAATTTGGACCAAAACAAATCGATATTGAGTCCACAAGGGTCAATACTTCGTAGTAAAACTTCGATATCCGTTTAAAAATGTTGACATTTTATCAGGGATTGTACATCTTATGGTTATTAAATTTTTATTAAATTCCTCATTTATAAATATAGACTAAAAATAAAAGGTAAATACTGACTATTTAGTATAAAGTATTACAGTACAAACACTTTTCCTAGAGGTTTAATGAAAAACAACAAACTTTTAAAAACTTATTATATTTAATTACTCCATCGCATTGGAGAATTATTGCGTTAAAACTTAAGTAGTATCTTTTACAACTAAAGCTCACAAAATTGTATTAATATATTTGCCAATATCTCAAAAACTATTGGTTATATAAAGAAATATTCAAAATAAAAGTGGTTTATTTTGATAGTACTATAATTTTGCTTTATTAAGTTATTTAGTATCTCAAATAGTTGTGGAGATACGGAAATTTCCGCTTATGTAAAGTTAAATTTAAATGACACCCAGACAGACGGCGTTGTAAAATAAACTTTTTTATTAGCGTTCGGGGGGTTATGAAACGTCGAAAATCATCAACATCTCGGTTTAAAAAATTTTTTACGGTAGCAATACTTGACATTTTGATTTTGAAAAGTTCAAAAATATATATAATTGCCCTTAGCTTAAAAATTATTGGTTTTATAAAAATATATTTCAAATAAAATATTTGCATTATAAATATATCTACATATTTGCAATCATGAGTAATTTCATATTTCAAATAGTTTCGTAGATGTGATTAAAAAAACGATAATTTACGCATCAGACAGGAACCCTTAGACATTTTACCAAAAAAAATAGAGTAGCCATTTTGTTTATAATAGTGATCAATGGTTAGAAATGAAATGTCATCAAAATCATTATTCGATTTTGATAAAACTAAGTTTTTCTCTTTTCACCCTTCAGTAAACTATCCTTAATTTTAGGACTGGATAACCAATTCCAAAAAAACCTCGGGCAGTCCTATGAAAACAAGGATGTATACAGACATTTAAAAACAACTTTTTCGGATTCGGAGGGTCATGAAACGTTGAAATTCATCAAAATCTCGAGTTTGGTTTTTTTCTTACGATCACAATACTTTATCTCTATATGATAGCGAGAAAGTAAAAAAGGATTCGAGTCTCAAAATAAGATATTGACCTAATTATTATTAACACAACGCCTTACTACCCGTTTGGGTTACACGCCTATGTACTGATTACATTAATGGGTTAGGGACTAGTACGGCCTAATTTAGAGGAAATTCACCCGTATTTTGTGTAGGGAGAGTGGAAAACTATTTAGGAAACAAAAACACTTGGTGCACCCAACCAGTATCGAACCTCCGAACTCCCTGTCTTCGGCAGTCTAGTTTAACACGAGATTAGCGCATTAGACCACTGATTTTGAGCTGTCGATCTGAACATATCACAAAACTTATAAACTACTTTCAAAGGCCTTTACTAGAAACCCCGTGAGTTGTATAAGCAAGAAAGCATCTTTAGGCAATTTTTCACCGGGTGCAAGCACTGGTTCTTTTTAATATTCAAACTACTCGTACCACCTTATTTTTTGTACTCCGGTGATTGATATCAGTAAGAACACTATTGCAATACATTGTACTGTTTATGATGGGGAGATCGAGGCTTGAATCCTCGTCGTGTGTAATGAGGTTTTTTTTACTAATTTTTTTACTACACTCTCTACACAGATGCGGGTAAAACTTCTTCTAAATTCAACCTTCCTCATCCCAAACACAGATACGTGCAGCCCCGATAAAAAAAACCAGTGGGTTAAAAAAAAATTAAAGATCTTAAGCTTTATGGTGTTCTATAAAATGTCGATAGTGAATGTAACATTAAAAATAAAAACAACCCACTTCAGTGCCCGCATGGTCTATGGCACTATTCTTGCAGTAGACTAGGGAAGAGAAAAAAGTTTTCATTACTCTACGACAACCTTTACAGATATTAAAGAAGGGTTAAGGTCACCATGTGAAGAAAATTAAACTTTATGTTTTTAATGAAGAAATATTTGATTTATTTTGGCAAAAAAAAAGTTTTGCTAGAAAAACTGCAAAAACACTTCCCTTAAATAGCATTCCCTATACTTCCACCTTTAACACTTAATTTATAATATATATATATATATATATATATATATATATTTAAATTTACTAAATATATATATAAATATATACCGATGATGGGGAGATCGAGGTTCGAATCTCGGTTAGGTGTACTGAGGGTGTTTTCCAAAACGGATTTTCACTATTCCACGCAAATGTGGGTGCACTTCATCTAAATATCCCTTCCTTATACCTAAACCCATTATCGTAATTAGTACATGAGAGTATAGCGCGGACGGGTTGAAAACTGGTGAAATTAATATTATTATTGATATTAATATAATATTATAGCACCACATCTTACTACTCGTACTAATTACGATGGTGGCTTTAGGTATGAGGAAGGTTATATTTGAAAGTAAATGTACCCGCATTGGCATGTAGTGGAAGAGTGATAACCCATCTTGAAAAATTGTCCTCAGCACACCCTACAGAGATTCGAACCTGATATCCCCATCATCATTATATTTTTTATATTTATATATATTTATTAAATATATATAATATGTATTTATTAAATAAATATATATATATTATAAATTAAGTGTTTAAGGTGGATGTATAGGTAATGCTATTTAAGGGAAGTGTTATTGCAGTTTTTCTAGCAAAACCTTTTTTTGGCCAAAACAAATGAAATATTTCTCCAGTAAAATCAAAGTTTAATTTTCTTCACATGGTGACCTCAACAGTTTTTTAATATCTGTCAAGGTTGTCTTAAAGTAATGACAACTTTTTTCTCTCTTTTAAAATATTTTTCATCTAATGCCGCTATGCTAATGACAAGTTATCCAACAACTGTTAAGGCCACCATGTGAAGGAAATTAAAGTCTATGTTTCTATTGAAGCAATTTTTATTTTGTTTTGCCCAAAAAAAACCTGTAAACTGGAAAAACTATTCCCTTGACTCGCGTTCTCTACATCTTCACCTTAACTGTAAACGTGTTTTACATGAATAAGTGATTTTGCTCGGAGTACATTTTACTAAACAACACAACGGCCCAAATTTTTTTACATAGGCCTATATAATAATGATTTATAAGATAATGTTTAGTTCATACAACGCTACTACGAAGTAGTGAGAAACCTCTAAAGTTGGTAACAGCACCAAAGCTTGTTCTTAAGGAGAAAATGGTTTAAAGCAAGGGAATGTAATAAGAATAACGGACCTCCTACTGCCATGAAAATTTACTGCCCGTCTTTTTAGACTTTCCTTCATTCACAATTCCAGCCTCGTCTCCTTTAAAAAAAAACACACACACACACACGGACAAATGTACAGTCATGAAAAATTATATTCCTGGGCCAGTGGAGTAAAACTGTTTGATTAGATTAACTAAAATATAAGCGTATAATCCGAACGGGTAGTAAGACGGTGTTCTTAAAAAAAACTAAAATATAACCTCATTTTATGATTCAAATTATGTTTGATTAGATTAACTAAAACATAAATGTATAATCTGAATGGGTAGTAGGATGGTGTTCTTAAAATAAACCTAAAATATAACCTAGTTTATGATTCAAAATATGTTTGATTAGATTAAATAAAACATAAGCGTATAATCTGAACGGGTAGTAAGACAGTGTTCTTATAAAAAAAATTAAAACATAACCTCATTTTATGGTTCAAAATGTGCCTAAAAACGTTTAGAAAGTTGTGTAACAAACTATTAAAACTTCTGAGTCCCACCCGCAAGGCCTGGGTTCGATAAATATCCATTGTTAGAGGCGATTCTTTTTATGCTTTTTGATATCCACGCCTCTCGAAAGGAAATTAAGCTATTTATGTATCATCTAAATCTTATTTTCTACTTCCATTCAACCCACATCGGTGGTTGTACGGTGAGATAATTTGAAATGTCTATGATGGAGGTCAGGGGTCCTAATCCCGAATTGGTAGGCTAAAAAAAGATAGTCCTTTTAATTATCCTTAATCGACGCTATACAATTAAGTGTATGTGAAAGGAGAAGCTTTGTAGATGAATGATCACAATTACGGAAATCAGTAGTAAACTAATAATATTCGAATAGTTTGAAAAATGACACCTGGATATGGGATTCGAACCTTTGTCTTATTGCGCCATTTCTCTACAAATGAACTATCCAGGGATAGTCCCGGCATCTGTCATTCTTCACTCATATTTAAGGCAGAGTCGACTATGAAAGTGTGGGTATCATCGACTTTTAAGAGCTATTATTAATATCACAACCATCTTCAACTCGGTTGTGGCTTTATATTGCCCATAGTACAAATACCGTGTTTAATTATTCTAATGAGCTTGTATTGATGAAAGTAGAATATAAAGAGACTGTACCCACATCCGCGTGGATAGAGTTGGAAACTAATTATGTAAAGAAACGTGCCTTTTCCTCTTCAATTGGGATTCAAACCACGACCTCCGCATCGTCAGCAAACCAGACAAGACGTGTTTAATGTTTAGTCTGCGTGTCCACCGATGCTAGTATTTATTAATATATTAAATTTGTTTGACATCCCAAACAATATCTCACTAAGATACTGGTACATTACCAAGCGGGATACGAGACGTTGTTACATCGTTAATACCGTGGTATAAGGCGTCAGGTCCACAGTGGTTTTACAGATTAACATTGGGGATAATCTAAAGTGACCAGTTTTTCCAAGGAATTTTGAAGGACAATTATTTTAAAATCATTTAAGGTAGCCGGAAAAGGCAATTAACATTTAAATTGTACATAACACACACTATGGTATATGTATATATTGATGTTATCGAACAGTGTCAATAAATGAAATCTATAAAATGTAGTGACAAAATAAATTATGACGAAAGTAATTTACAAACCTTCGCACAGTAAGAACCAGAAGTTTAGGAATTCTTTTCTTTTTTTAATCGAGAAATTCTTGTCTATATCTATGAAGACGAGCAATGTTGAGAGAGTTTACATCCAAATGTTTTGTAGAACAGGTTTGACTAAAAATTTAAAGCACACACATATATATATTTCAAGTTGCATTAATTCATTTAACAAATCGTGGACAAAATCAGTCCGTGGCATAAATATTATTTCGGGAATTGCTACTGAAAATTGGAGACGAAATGTCACCTATTATTATCCCATCACCTCTTCAGACTAATGCAGGTGGACATCTTATATTCTACCCTACCTCTTAGATTCAATTGGTCTATAACTGTGATTTTAAAAAACGAAATAAAAAAAGAAAACGTTTAGTGTTTTTCAAAGTCGGTAGGTTCCTAATATATTCGTCACACAACAAACTAAAAGAAATAAATACTTTTTGAAATGACTGTACACTCACCATTTGTAGTAGCCAATATTATTATTAGATGTAGAAAGAACTGTACTCCGGGCATAGCTCAATAAAACATCATCTACATTTATATTATTCCAATTGTATCGCTAATAAAAGTTAGCAATCAAATAAAAACTATAATGAAAAATAAAATAGCGTTAACAATATGTATATATATAATTATATAATAAAATAAAATAACGTTAAAAATATATATTATTATTATTATTATTATTATTATTATTTATTAGCACCGCGTCTTACTACCCGTTCGGGTTATACGCACTTACGCTAATGTGTAATGGTAGGGTGATTGTGAGATGAAATGAAGGACCTACAGTTTAACGTGGAATCCGAACCACGGTGGAGGCCTGGCATTCCCCACATTCACAAGATGTCTTGTCAGAGGTGAAGGAAGGGTTTGGTAATCAGATAAATCTGTGCCAGGACCGGGGATTGAACCCCGGCCGCCAGCAAGAAGTCTGACACCTTACCCCTAGACCAGAAAATATATAATTTATATATATATATACATATTTTTAACGCCATTTTATTTTTCATTATAATTTTTAGTTGATTGCTAACTTTTATTAGCGATATAATTAAATATAATTTTTATATATATATATATATATTATTAATATATTTATTGAATTTATAATAAAATAGAATATATAATATATATATTTATATAATCATTCTAATCTAGTACTTAATTGGTAAAATGAGCGAGAATAAAGTAATCTACTTACATTCAATCAGTTGATACGGCCAAGTTTTACTCCAAAGTCAGATTTGGTGAAGGGATGTTTTGGAGGCTGTGAAGTAATTTGTTGTGGCCATGTTGGTACGAGTGGTTTAGCCAATGAGCCATTCTACCAACACTTACCTACAGCCAGAAGTGTTTTAATTACGCTCACCATGAAATGAACGTTACTGGGGTGAAAATGAAACAATTCTTGGCTTTCAAAAGTATACAACCTAAGAGAGAATCATTTTGGCTTAGAACGTTTATCCTAGTAATCTGGTTTGAATAAATTTAAAACTCCAATACTTAATTAAAACGTTGGTAAAGATGTTAATTGATCGATCGGATTGAGGTTCTGTTTTAACTAGAGTATCTGGCATTTAGACTGGCCATCCGGATCTTTGTTCCGAAATAACTCTCAAAAGTGTAGACCAATAGGAACAAATTTGTAAATGGTGATTTTTTAAACCTTTACTGAACCACGTATGCGTACGTTTTATTTTTTCTATCTACTGAAAATGGCGGCTGTTAAATATATTTTAAATTTAATATATTATCTCAAGCGATTTTAATTTATATTTCTAAGTGATCGATCTAGTATCCTGGGTGATTCTATTTAACTTTGACAGTCACAATATTGAGAAACTGAAGTCTGAACCACAGTAACATCGATTATTCTAAACAAGAATAATGTACTATTGGATATAGTATTATTTGTTTTCTAACTTGATAACCAAGGGAAAATATCTACTTAAGCTTCAAGAATAAATAAATGAGGTATTTCTACTTAAATCCAAAGAAATAACGTTAAAAATCATGAAGGATGTGAGGTCTACTGTTACCAGAACTACTTATCAGAAGTTGGTTTTAGTTATTTAATACATCCCTTAAATTTATTCCTACTTTAGACACGATTTAAAGAGCGATAGCTATTTGAAGGAAAATATTCTTATACTGCCATATTTTTATGGAAATGACTTTCAAACACCTCTAAATCAATACTCACTTATATTAAAATTTTCTGTTGTGGTCACATTAAAAAGGTATTTATTTGCTTAAGGAAAACTATATTTTTCTAACCATTTATTTGTTAAAGATTCATTTCACGTGAAACGTCATTAAAAATAATCTAACATTTAGCGATTTTTTTTATAAGTAATAAAATATAAAACTAAGGTTTTCAATCCTATTGGAACAAGAGGATAACCTTCACCTCTATTACTATAGCGTGAACCATATTTTTGAATAAAACACCGATTCAATAATAAAGCGGGATTTCTAGACGTCTTCATCCTCTCTAAACGCTTCTGTAGGCGGCGTCCTTTAGGAAGAAAACGAAGCAAAGGATAGAAGAAATTGACACTGAACCCTCAAAACTAGTGCTCAAAGCTGTACTTATGGATTGCAGAAAAATTATTGACCTTTATTTCACTCTTGAATTCCTCCGCATTCTAAACTATTGCCTAGATAGATGAGTTTAAGAAATCTTTACCGAGAGGAATTTTTACTTCGCCAAACGACACTAGGAAGGTATTTTTATACCACTAAAACAGCTGGGATATTCCCTTTAAAGGTCTCAAAATAAAATCCATAAATGAAAATCAACAAGGAATTTGTCACAAATGAAACTGTAACCTTGGAAAGCAAATCAAATAATATCGCTTCGATTTGTCTTTGAGGTTTCTGTCAGGATGTTTAACTTCGGGATACCAGATAACCAAACAATCTACCGTTTGTTTGTTTTATTTTGCTTTTTTACAAATACTTAGTTGCTCTTTTCTGAAGGTTAAGAATAATAAAATATCCAATTGGTACCATAAACAATCAAAGTAAAAGTTGATGTTGTTAGCTGAAAAATAAGGTCAAAACATTCTCAACTTTTATTCAAATATAACATAATATTAGGTACTTAACATTAAATTAAATTTAAATTATGTCCTATTTGTTAACTTTGACAGTGTAATGTGTTAAATACTGTAAACGTTTAGTGGAAAGCTTTTGTTTTTCTAATGTTTCTCTGCAAATATTTTACATTCACACAAACTTTACGATCTCACAAATTCTTAAATTCTTTAACAAACAGCTATTGAAATTTATTAGCTCCAACTAAAACACAAATATTTTAAATTTTACTAACATACAAATTTTCTAATTTTACTATCACACAAACTTTGGAATTTTACGAACATACAACTTTTGAATAAACTACTACGCACAAAACTTTTCTATCAAATCCATTTTATAAAAATAAGACATCAAATGGTTTCTTAAGTACTATGTTTTAAGCCATTCAACACCAATGAGTCACTTTTATCTGGGACCTCCTGATTTTAGTGGACTCCCCCATCATTAGTATTCTGCATATCAATGTTTCATTGAAGTACCAAAATAATATTAAATGGCAGAAATATCTCTTAAATATATTCAGGGAATTATTAATAAAGCAATCATCCTCAGTGCATTCAGATAAATTTTAAATTGAGTAAAGTGAGGAAAATATCGTCCATCAAAAGGTTCTGCTCATCCTTCATAGCCCTCACCCTCCTCCACCCTGACGGGAAGATGGTCATCTGGCTCGGAATAGGAACAGGTGGGCTCATAATGGACCACCCTCTCCCATTTTCCTGACCCACCCTTTCTTCTTCTTCCTTCCATCCTGTCTTAACCTACACACGCACACCGGGGAACGAAACAATTACTTGCTCGCTCCTCCTGTCTTTGCATCTTCTGGAAAACTTATCTTCGCGTCGTATTTAAGAGAGTGAGAGGGGCTTTTTCAAAATGTCTTCACAAAATTTAATTGGCGAAAATAAAATAAGGGGAAAAATAGAATTTTGTCTGAACCTTTGGGATATATTTGCCAATAAGGCAAGAAACAGATCGAATCAGGTACAACAGTTAGATTTGAAGGTTGTGATTTGTTTAAAAATATGTTTTGTCGTATATTAATTAATAATTAATTAAAGGAATATCTAAAAAAGGTTTGTGTAAAAACTCGTATGGACAGTCGGTAATGAATTGGTACTGAAGGAGTGTGGTTTGAAAGGGAATCCAATTAGATCAAAGCCAAAGAAGCGTCTTTTTGTGGTCTGGAAGTGCTGAGAGTATGAATGTGGACTGGGTGATGAAGCAAATATATGAAGGTAGAGTGTGTGAATCAAAAGGAAGGATAGGCCATGTAAGACTGATAAAATGTTGTAGACGAATGTGTGAAAAAGAGAAAGATTAAAGAGTTTTAAGAATGAAAGAACTTGTATGACTCGGGGTATGGATGTTGTTGAAGCGAAGGAAGTATGTAATGATAGGGAAGTGTGGAGAAAATTAGTGAGGATGTATTAAGTACAGAGTTGTTTTTTGAGCTATATGCACAGTTTCTTGTCCACCTGCTGGCTAGGCCTGTCGTAGATGCATATGTCTTATAATCTAACTTAAGGCTAGGACAGGCACAACATCCAGTCCCCGACCGTTAGTTCATCACTGTGAAAGAGTAAACCTACGTTTCATCAATGATACATGTTTCGGAAATGTCGGGAATAAAACCCGGTAGCCCTGGCTCAATAGACAGACATGCTACCAACTGAGCTAAGTTTATCGGATCCTAAATGTTATTAAATATTCTTAAAGCTAGTTGAAACCATTTAATATATATATTTATAATCAAGATATGAATCAATACCAGTAAAGGTGAAACTCATCTCGGTGGTCCAATTGTCTTTTAATACTTTGTGGACTTATTACGAGGTTATAAAGATCTTAACACCTGCAGATGAAACCCTAACATGGAAAAGAGATGATTATATGGACCTGGGACAAAATGGCAACCAGAAATAGGGATTATCTCGTACAAACGAAGCGATCGCGCCTGTTGCTGTCTCTCTTCTTCTTCTTCTAGAAGATGCTGTTTTCCTCCCGCCACACAAACCAAGCCGCCATAAATATGCAAAACTTTCTAACAACTTGCTTAGAAATGTTTCAAAATACACCACTGTTGGTGTGCGCTTCCTTCTCCACAAATTTTCCCGTGAACTCTGGTAATTGTGTGTTCTTCTTAATTGAGTTGTGTTTGCTAACTGGAGGAAAGAAATAATTAAGGTTAAGGCCTTCATTAAAGAAAACATATTTTATTTATAAAAATAAATAGTTCCAAGCGATGTACTTAGCTATTTTTTATTTTAACACCGCGTCTTACTACCCATTCGGGCTATACTTATATATTGTAATAATTACACTTTTGTGTTTAGGATGATTAAGATTGAATTAGGAGGAAATGTACCGGCAGTAGCGTGAAGGGAGAGTTTAAAACAATTTATGAACAATCAACCTCAGTACACCCGACCGGAAATCAAACCCCGATCTCCCCATTATCGGCAGTCCAGTCTATTTCGAGAGTGACACCTTTAAGACTATGTGACCACCTAAACGGGTCACTCTTGAGTTTGAAAATGTACAATTTAACTTAATCTTTTTTTTTTGCAAAGCGTCTATATTAAATCCCCGTCAAGGCTACCTCCATTTAACTACACTTTAGGATCTGGTTAAGGAAGGGATAATTTAAAGTAAAGGTATCCGCAATCACATGAAGGGAGAATGGGAAAACATTTAGTTTAAATTATTCTCAATACACCAGACCAGGACTTGAATCCTGACCTCCCTATCACCGGCAAACCATTCTGACAGAGTTTGACTTTTATTCTAAAAGGAACCCGCCTCGGTGGCGTAGTTGGCTAACGCGCTAGTCGTGTTGAGCTCGACTGCTGAGGACGGGGAGATCAAGGTTCGAATCTCGGTCAGGTGAACTGGGGTGGTTTTTCCTAAATGGTTTTCCATTCTCCCTCCACGCAAATGCGGGTTCACTTCCTCTAATTCAACCTTCCCAATTCCTAACCCATTAGAGTAATTAGTACTTAAAGCGTATAACCCGAACGGGTAGTAAGACGCGGTGCTAAGTATATATAATTATTATTCTAAAAGGACATTGATGTGGGAATATTGCTTCATTTAAAAGTCGTTTAACGTAATAAGTCTTATTATAAAGATAAGGTAACCAATTAAAATAATGTAACCACACGAAAAAATATTCACATAACGATCAGTACTAATCTTCATATAATACATTTCATTGAATATAAATTTGTTGATTCTTTGATAAAATAATTATAATTTTTTATTACTACTTCTTGTCATAATACCCTCTTCGGTGGCCACACAGTCTAAGGCGTCACTCTTCAAAAGACTAGACTGCCGATGACGAGATCGGGGATAAAATCCCAGTCGGATGTACTAAGATTTTTCCCTAAACTGGTTCCCACTCTCCTTCCGCGTAAATGCGGGTTCACTTCCTCATCCATATCACAAAAGCAGGGTTATTACATACGTTTGTAGCACGAACGGGTTGTAAGACTCGGTGCTAAGAAAAAAAAGTTAACCAAATACAATAAATAAGCCAAGTTCAATTTTTCTCCATGGCTGGACAACTAAAAGTTATTAATTTAAAAATTAAATTAAGTTCCAAACCTAAACCGGTTTATTTTCACAATGTTATAAACACAATAAACAAAGTTCAATAAGAATATGATGGGGGGGGGGGGGGGATGCTACCCATTAAATCGCAAGTTATCGAGGATAAAGCAACAATTTTAATATCTTTCAAATTCCAAAAACAAAATTTTACGGAACACAAACTAGTTGCTAGAATACTTTCGCAATTAATGACATAGTTTGGAAGTATCATGTGCTGTAGGCCTACATGCCTAAAATTAATCTGGAGGTTCATCATAATTTTGGTTATCCCTTTTGCATCTTTGAACTTCTTTAATATAAATTTTGCATTTTTGTGTGCAGACAATTCAATTTGGACAGAAATTAATTCATTTCGTTGGGCGCGTCCGGTTTTTTGTATTGGTGAAATAACCAACAGTGTAAAATATTTCATTGTTTAGCTTGCTTGTCATATTTTTAAGTACAATGTGGGTTGGTTATTTTGTTATTAATTGTTCATAGCAATCGTGCGTAACGTTTCTAACGGGAGCCAGTTTATCTTGTATGGCAAATCGTTGGCAGAGAGTACAGTATTTTTGATTATAAATGACTTGTTATTTGTTTTGTTTTGTATTCATATTCGTGTTTAGAAGAGTTTGACCAAAATACTTTATTGTTTTGACTGGGAATTTGAATGTTTATCTATTAAAAATTATTGAATCAAATTAATGAAACTTAAACGCCACCACTACGGGTAACATATTTATGAAAGTTTAAAGAACTATATATAGCAAATTCTAGAATATTGGGGTAAAATTATTGTAGTGTATACCATAGGATTTTGAATCATAGTAATTTAAACTGTTATAAATATTTTATAAATTAAACAACGATTGTTAAATCAAATTATTATAGATTTGTGTATATACATATATCTATATAGGCCTACAAAACATTGGAAACAATTATTGTCAATCCTATATAGGCCTAAAACATATTTAAAACACATTCTGTGAAAGTTTGGTAGAAGTAAGATTTTTTTTTTGCACCGCGTCTTACTATCCGTTTGGGTTAGACACTTACGTACTAATGACGCTGATGATTTTAAGGACAAGTAGGGTTATATTTAGAGGAAGTGTACATACATTTTTATGTAGGGAGAGTGGAAAATTATTTTGGAAAAACTCTTCAAAAGACCCGACTGGATTCGAATCCCAATCTCCCATCATCGGCAGTAAAGTCTACTGTGAGAGTGACAACTTAGACTATGTGGCCACTGGAGTGGTTTTAAACTATTTATTTCGGTGTTCATTGTAACAATGTCTCCAAAACTTGATGCAAGGACCGTAATAATTCAAATCATTTATTTTGTTCTTTATTATAGGAGTATAGGTATTCGTTATTTTACTCTCACCTCATAAGTGTCTGAAATTATGTTTATATGAAGTTTAGTGATCTGCTGAAAGAAAAAAAAAAGTTAATTTTCCCGACTTAGTGCGAGTGAAGCCGCGGGCAAAATCTACTAACTTGATACAATAAATGTTCAGAGTCAATATTTAGTTTGTTTAATTTTACAACAATTTATAATAAAAAAAAATGCTGTGAAAATAAATCCAAAACGTAGAATTAATCCATTTATTATAATATGACTAATAAAGACCTAGATGAGTTGTCCAGAGCACCAAGGCATTTTTACACACTGTTAAAATATATCTAGTACAATTTACATTTTCTAATATTTCTTTCAGTATATACATGTATGTATATATATGTATATGTATATATATGTATATATATATATATATATATTCATTTTTTTTTTGTAACGATAATTTTTCTTGGTGATATTTTTCCTGAAATCATCCACACGCCTCTCCTCCATTTCCTAACAATTCCATCTCTTCTAAGGAGGTAGGCAGGCAGGCCTTCCTTCCCCTTCAGATATTTCATCGGTTCGCTTTTTATTTTATTTCAGCCTCTGAGAATCCCTCGCACTTCAATTTTCTCCTTTAATCTTTCTATATAGAATGCTAATATTCACCATCCGTACAATGACTTGGTTATTCGAAATGACGTCTCGGAGCAACCTAATATAGCCAAGCATTCCATCAATATGTGAGTAAGGGTATTCGGGGAAAGTTTCAGAGTACATTCGTTGTGCAAAAAAATAAAAAACTTGGGCTCTATTTGATTTTAAAATGTTCTTTTAAAATGTTTTTTTAGTACCGCGTCTTACTAGACTTTCGGGCTATACGTTTATGTCCTGATTAATTAAATGTGTGACCCGCCTCGGTGGTGTAGTTGGCTAACGCGCTTGTCGTGTTGAGCTCGACTGCTGAGGACAGGGAGATCGAGGTTCAAATCTCGGTCGGGTGAACTGAGGGTGGTTTTTCCTAAATGGTTTTCCACTCTCCCTCCACGAAATGCGGGTTCACTTCCTCTAATTTAACCATCCCAATTCCTAATCCATTAGCGTAATTAGTACTTAAAGCGTATAACCCGAACGGGTTGTAAGACCCGGTGCTAAATATAATACTTAAATGTGTTAGGGATGGTATTTTTTAACACTGCGTCTTACTACCTGTTCAGGTTATAGTCATAATTATGTACTAATTACGCTAATGAGTTATAAATGCGTAAGTTTAAATTAGAGTGAGCGAACCCGCATTTGCGTGGAGGGATGGTGGAAACCAAATTCGGGAAAGCCACCCTCATTGCACACGATCGGGATTCGAACCCCGATATCCTGTCATCGGTAGTCTAATCTATTGTGAGTGTGACGTCTTAGATCACGTGGTCACCGAAGCGGGTAATAAGTTCTTTAAAATGTTAAAACTTATATTTGTAAATGAATAATTGGATAGAATTATTAAGACATTTTTGCTTATGTGAATGAGTAGTAAAAATAGTGTACCTTGTGATTGAAATCACATGTGCAAAAAAAAACATGTATATCAAGTTAAGTTATTTCTTACTATTAACAAATGTAAAAGTTGTTAATGAATGATGCTTTTTAAAACGTTGAAAAATATCAAACAAAACACAGATCTTTCTCGAATACTTTGTTTATATCTATTTGACATTCATATCTTTACTAACGCTGCCAAAGCTCCTCTTACGGAAAGTCCTATCTCTACACATTTTATAATTTTATCTTTATAATTTATTTTTTTGTATGATGGGAGAGAAAGATCTCAATTTTTCTAAAAATTTAGCTCATTTTTCCTATTTTACGGACATTCCTTTTTATCTTTGTCATCTTCCAATCGGTAATTCGTAGCTTTCTCTCGTATACGGTTTTGATCCACTTTCTCCATAATTTTCTTTTCCTTTTTTTTTCACCATTCTTCTTCAATTTTTCCCTCGGGTTTTCTCACTATACTTCTCTAACTTTCTCTATTTTCCTCTCCTAATTTCATGTTTTTGATGGGAGTGCTCCCTTCCCTGAGCCAAAGCCCGGAGCGGCCCAAAATCCGGAGAGAGGCTGACTGACTGCTGAAGTCTCTCTCTCTCTCCCCCCCCCCCCCCTTCGTCCACCTTTTGTGGCCTCTACTCCTCCTCTTCTTCTCGTCAGGTCTCCCTGGTTTCCCGGAGCTCAAAGAACACTGCCTCCAGCAAGTTTTCATTCATAGGAAAAGTTGAATTTAACCTAAGTTAGTATTTTGTGCTGCTAGCTATGTTTGCTGAACAAACTTTTCTCAGAATAGCACCCGCGGTAAACACTTGTGCTTCTTACTATTCGTGGTATTTTTAACAGTTCTTTAAGTCTACAGCAGGCATACCCAACCCGTGGCCCGTGGGACAGTTGCGGCCCCGAGTACGTACTGTGAGGGCCCCAATTTAAAATGAAATTTTTCAAATTGCAGAAATAAACAAATCAGGCTTTTGTAACCGATGTAAATGCGTGTTACTTCCATATAGTGTCCAGAAATGTAAGCATATTGTTACTTCTTTAATGTATGTATGTCTTATGTATGGTGTGGGTATGGTTATGGTTGTGTGTATGTAAGTTCTGTGTGTCTATGTGTTGTTGGTGTGGGGTATGGTGGTTGTTGTGTGTGTGTGTGTGTGTGTGTGTGTGTGTATATATATAATATGGGCATCAGGTATTATATATTTTATTTTAACTAGCACCGCGTCTTACTACCCGTTGGGCTATACGCTTAAGTACTAATTACGCCAATGGATTAGAATTTAAAAGGTTAAATTTAGAGAAAGTGAACCCACATTTGCGTGGAGGGAGAGTGGAAAACCATTTAGGGAAACCACCCCCAGTTCACCCGACTGAGATTCAAACCTCTATCTCCCCATCGTTGGCAGTCTAGCTCAACACGAAACTAGCGTGTAAGATAACTTCACCAATGGGGTGGTTATTACGTATTATAAATCTCATGAATGGATCCCGGTCATTTCCCCTAGAATTTATACAGCAATCAGTCATAATAAGGTAGGACATGCCTGGTCTACAGTATAAATAACTATCTTGGAATAGGGTGACCTGGTGGTCTAGGGGTACGGTGTCAGACTTCTATGCTGGCGGCCGGGGTTCGATCCTCGGTCCCGGCACAGATTTATCTGATTTCCAAACCCTTCCTACACCTCTGACAAGACATCTTGTGAATGTGTGGAATGCCAGGCCTCCAACGTGGTTCGGATTCCACGTTAAACTGTAGGTCCTTCATTTCATCTCACAATCACCCTACCATTACACATTAGCGTAAGTGCGTATAACCCGAACGGGTAGTAAGACGCGGTGCTAATAATAATAATAATAATAATAATAATAATAATAATATCTTGGAATAATGTTTGATAAGTAGTGTTAAAATATTAATTTTTTACAAATATTCAGGCTGAATATTAAAAATAAATGGTACAATGCGCCGAACAGACATTCTCCCGCTTTTATCTTAAAATATACATCTAATAAAAATTCATAAGATTTGTGAAACCAGATAATTCTATAATACGCCAAAGGTCATAAAATTAAATAATATACACTGTTACTCTATGGCATTATGAACTAACAGCACAGTTATGCCAAAATTGTGAAAAGAGTAATATCTTTGTCCACCAAAGAGCATGAAAATCAGATTAATTTTCAAAAACCTGAATTAAAAAGTACATTTATTTGATTGTAGCTCGGAAATAATCGGTTTTATAAATATACATATATATTATAATAGATTTTTCTCCTTAATAGTACTACACCTTTACAATGATAAGTTATTTCGTATCTCAAATAGTTGCAGAGAAATTATCAAAATTGTAAAATTTCCCTTATGTAAAGTACCCTAAAAGTTATTTTAATGATAAAATGAGGATTGGCATCGCGTTTATAGTAACAAATAGTGTCTAAATATAAAATGTAATCAAAATCGTTAAAGCAAATTTCGATAAAATTGATTTTATTCTCTTTTTACCCTTCACTAAATTAACTACCCTTAAATTTATGTTTGGATACATAATTTAAAAAAACTCTGGGGACCCTATAAAAACCCCAGAAACCAAGTTTTAGCCCAATTGGTAAAATAGTTTCGACTCTAGCCCCAGGTACAGACAGACAGACAAACGGCATAGTGAAAACAACTTTTTTGGTTTCATGGGGTCATGAAGCGTCGACGTTTATCAAAATCTCTAGTTTGATTTTTTTTTTTTTTACGGTCACAACATTTTCGCTCCGAGGTGATGAATTTAAGTAAATGTATAAATTATATATGATAAGCCAAGCGTAGTGAGTTCCTGTTTTGAATAGACTATTTTGCATCTCGTCCGTCTGTTTATCCATTGACCGCACTGCAGAATGTGTTGACCAATTTCCAAATTTGGCCGGACATTCTTTGATCATAAGCCAAACGAAATATGAACATAGTTTTTCGATAAGGTCTGCCGTTTTAAGATTACAGATAATCAAAAGCATTTTCATTTTATTGCTCATCTCAAGTGAATAGAATTTACAATTCTATTACATAAGGTTTTTTATTTAATGTTGACATTTATTACAAAACTGAAATCTCAAGCCTAGTGAACAACTGATATCCTATTTGAATATAATGTAGTATTAAAACAGTATTAATTTATTTTCTGATTAAATTGATCAGCAAGGAAACAAATATCAAATCCAAGGAGAAATTATAGAAGATATTTACTAGCGATCAAAAGATAAATCTTAAAATTGTACGAGTGATATTGATGAGAGCAGTAACGAGTATTTAAATTTGTGTGTTGCGTCTTGTTGTAGTTGTCAAAAAATTAAGCGTGTGTTTAGTTACTGAGCTATCAATCACCATTTAACCAACTTTAAACTCATTTTCCGTCTTTCAAGAAGTGGGACACAATTTAGGCCTTACTTATAAACAGATAAAGTTGAGTGAACATTATGAGGTACTGTTTTATTGAGAAACTTGACGAGCATCATTTATCACTAAACACAATAATAATAATTATTATTATTATTAGCACCGCATCTTACTACCCGTTCGGGTTATACTCACTTACGCTAATGTGTAATGGTAGGGTGAATGAGAGATGAAATGGAGGACCTACAGTTTAACGTGGAATCCGAACCATGGTGGAGGCTTTGCATTCCACACACTCACAAGTTGTGATTAATACACGTCTTGCCAGAAGTGAAGGAAGGGTTTGACAATCAGATAAATCTTTGCCGCGACTGAACTAGCACAGTATTTCGTAATGATTTACTTTTTATTCAGGCCTCCACCGTGGTTCGGATTCCACGTTAAACTGTAGGTCCTTCATTTCATCTCACAATCACCCTACCATTACACATTAGCGTAAGTGCGTATAACCCAAACGGATAGTAAGACGTGGTGCTAATAATAATACTTTTTATTAGTTTACACCATTCACCTATGAATGTAAGAAAACTTTTATTTATAAATTACAATAAACTATAGTTAATATTTTGTAATTTATATTTAAATGTACAACATCTTTTTCTTTATAATTGCATGCGGGTGACCTGGTGGTCTATGGGTAAGATGTCAGACTTCTGTGTTGGGGGTCGGGGTTCAATCCTCGGTTCCGGCACAGATTTATCTGATTACCAAACCCTTCCTTCACCTCTGACAAGACATTTTGTGAATGTGGGGAATGCCAGGCCTCCACCGTGGTTCGGATCCCACGTTAAACTGTAGGTCCTTCATTTCATCTCACAATCACCCTACCATTACACATTAGCGTAAGTGCGTACAACCCGAATGGGTAGTAAGACGCGGTGCTAATAATAATAATAATAATAATGATTTGTAATTGCTCTCCATAGTTTTATAAACCACCACAAAATGTGACTTAACCCGCTTTAAACCAAATTAATGAAGAGATAATTTAACGCTCCCTGTGCACTTGGCAACAAGGTCAAATTGAGTTGAAAGTAAGGCGGACGTCCGTTATGAACTATTGTTCCTCGTTATAGAGTATAACGAACGTTTTCTAGTATATTATGATAGTTTTAATTCAAGTTTTTAGTATAGTGTTATTATCACACGATGATGGGCTAGCTAACAATTACAAAAGTCACTACCTTGATAATTATATTTGTTCAGCTTTCACTTGCGACGGATATTTTGGAGGCCAATAAAATAACATTAAGTAATTATGCTGTTTGTTACATGTTGTAAATACTGACGGTAATCGTTCTAATACAATGGGTTTTCTTTCTCACACTGTGCTTTATTATCCTTCCTGGATATAAGTATATTTACATCAATACGTATGTTATAGTTGTCAGAGTTCCTGGCTATACATTCAAAGGTCCCGGGCTTGATCCCCGTAGCTTCCAAGATGTATATGTGAAGCAATGGGTCTGAAACGGGTTCAAACTTAACCGTGTGAGGAGCTACTTGAATAAATAATTAGCAGCTAAAAACTTATAAAACTGAGACTTCCAAGTCTGGAGGGCTCATTTCAGTGAACACATGACACCCTGTATCCACAAATGTTGGCACTATTATCACATTCATAATACACTTTCGATCGTCTAGTACCATAGAGTAGGTAAGTAAATAGTAATTGGTTAGGTTAGAGGAAATAAAGTTCTAGCTTGAAGGAAATATATCAGCAATTTTGTAGAGAAATAGTAGGCTACACCCAGCTGGGTATGTTGCCCCAAACCTCTTGTTACTGACATTCCAGTATAGTTCGAGACGCCTTAGACCACAGGTTCTTGAACTGTGGGACGCAACACTTTCGGGAGTTGCGTTAGAGGCTCTTGGAGATGCAGAACATTGACAAACGTGAGTGTGTGTATATATATTTGTTATGTAACTATTGTAATTGATATATTTCTTTAGTTTATGGCAGAAATAAACATGTTTGACATGACTACACGAACACAATTTTAATCACTATTCGTATGATTAAATAAGATAAAATAATGGTTTCCATTTGTTATTTCCGTGTATAAAGTTTGTAAATTATAAAAAATCCGTTACTAATCAAATTTAAATACCTGTATACTTTTTTTTTAATAAATGTATTTATTTTTTCTATTTATCGTTTGGTATAAAACTGTACAAAAAACCGACAGTAGAATATAAAAAAACTTGCCCGGGGCTGAAAATAATTTGGTATTATGAAAAGGGGTCACGAATTAAGAGACCCAATTAGGTGGGCGTTCGGTCTAACGCGCTATTCTCGCAGTAGACTAGACTGCCGATGACGGGGAGATTGAGGTTCGAATCTAGGTCGGGTGTACTGAGGGTGGTTTTCCAAAATGGTCTTAAATTTTCCCTCCACGCAAATGCTGGTGTACTACAAAATCAGATAGCTCAAACGGGTAGTAAACGCGGTGCTAAAAATACTCCTCTCTTTCCTTAGACGTTTTCCCACATAATTTTGTACATTTCTCATTTATTAAAAATACAGGTTAGTAACACACATTGCTACACTGTCAGAACAAGATGTGCTGTAACGCTGATGTTCTAACTTTTAAAAGATGAGTGAAAATTACGAGACCTCTATGGTGTCTTACAGGACGCTCTAGTCCTTGTGGAACACAATAAGTTGGAATTCTCACAAGTGGAGGAGAATTATGAAGGAAAATTTCTGAGGAAATATCAACGCTTGTTTCATTTACGTACGTGACCTAGTTCTTGACAACAATCAAATGGTGTAATGGTTTAGGACGTTCTTTAGTAACACAATGCATAGAAACGTTGTTAAGATGGAACATAAAGTGTCCGCTCGTGCTTGGTACTCTAATGATAACAAGGGTCCAAACGTGTCACCATTCTATGAGAGACAGCCCGCTTATGAATGTGATCCTCTTGCAGACTGTTGTAATATGGTTGTGACACTGAGACAGGCTCTTGTGATGACTGCCCTTCCACAAGACGTCTATTGTCGCAGCAAAAGAGAACAATCCGAGTGTCCCATAGGCGCTGACATTGTGTGTGTGTGTGTTTTGTGTTTTATAACATTTGAGGTGACCTGGTGGTCTAGGGGTAAGGTGTCAGACTTCTGTGCTGGCGGCCGGGGTTCAAACCTCGGTCCCGGCACAGATTTATCTGATTACCAAACCCTTCCTTCACCTCTGACAAGACCTCTTGTGAATGTGGGGAACGCCAGGCCTCCACCGTGGTTCGGATTCCACGTTAAACTGTAGGTCCTTCATTTCATCTCACAATCACCCTACCATTACACATTAGCGTAAGTGCGTATAACCCGAACGGGTAGTAAGACGCGGTGCTAATAATAATAATATAACATTTGCAAATTTTCAAGCGCCGTACTTAAAAAAAAAATGGCCAAAATTAAGTTACAATTTGTTAGTCACTAACCAAACTATAATGGAAACATGTCGACAGATGGACAATCTGACGGTTCAAGAGTTCATGCGAGAGCTACCAACATAATAACGCTTGCTTACATCTAAGATAGCAGCACCTGACGTTTGATATGCTAGAAAACACGGTTCGCAGCGCGACTCTATATCCAAGATAGCAGCACCTGACGTTTGATATGCTAGAAAACACGGTTCGCAGCGCAACTCTATATCCAAGATAGCAGCACCTGACGTTTGATATGCTAGAAAACACGGTTCGCAGCGCAACTCTATATCCAAGATAGCAGCACCTGACGTTTGATATGCTAGAAAACACGGTTCGCAGCGCGACTCTATATCCAAGATAGCAGCACCTGACGTTTGATATGCTAGAAAACACGGTTCGCAGTGCGACTCTATATCCAAGATAGAACTAGCGCAGTAATATTAAAGTTTTAAAAAAGTTTGAAATATTGGAGGTGCTGAGAAATCCTGGAATTATTTTTGGGGGGCTTAATATACAAAGCACCCCAGAAGTCGGCGCCTTTGTCCTGTCCAAACTATAATCTCAGTTTTTTAGAAATTAAAATTTGATTTAGTTAATAAGGTAATTATTATCGTAGAGATATGCATTTTAAACAAAAATAATATTATTTTTCATTGTGTCTCACTACCAGTTAATGCTCTACACGTATACGATAATTTACGCTGATGGGTGGGGGGGTGTAGGGGGGATTATGAAGGAAACAAGCATTTTAAAGGTAAATCGAGCCGCATATGCGTTCAAAAAAAAACCTCCCTCAGTAGACTCGACGGGGATTCGAACCCCAATCTACCCTTCTTCAGCATGCCAGGTAAACACAAGAGTGACGTCTTAGACCAATCTGACACTGAAGCTGGTTTGATCCAAATTAACTACGTAAAAATTACGAAGAATTAGTAAAGTAAAAAGTGTTTATAAATCAATACTTTTTCATTAGCTTTTAACCTAAAATATAACAAATGTAATGAGTTTAAAAATAAAAATAAATTTTGGAAGCTATTATATAAAAAGAAAATCACTGCATATTTCAATCATTAAATAGAAGTAAGCTATACAATATTGTAATCGAGTTTTTGCATTAAAGTTTCCTAAATCAAAATCGGCAATACCAACCTATTTTCATACTGAGGTTTTTTAAAATTTAAAACAAAGTGTCAAGAAGTTGTGAGTTACCCGCGTTGGTGCTATTCTTGCAATAGACTAAACTGCCGATAACGGGGCGATCGTGGTTAGTGGTCAGTTGTACTGATAGTGGGTTTTCTTGAATGGTTTCCCACTATATCCCCACACAAATTCGGATACATTTTCTCTAAATTCAACCTTACTCACCCTTAATCCATTAGCGTAATTAGTACACAAGGTTATAGCCGAAATGGATCGTAAGACGTGGTGATAAAAAATAAGTGTTCGGAATAATGGGTGGGAGAGGGAGAGTTGAGAAGGTGGTGAGTGGTGCTGTAATATGGGAGGAAAAGAGGCAAGTACTTTAGTTGAGAAGGGTGGGTGAGTGGGTGCTGTAAATATGGGAGGGAATAGAGGCAAGTAACTTTAGTTGAGAAGGGTGGTTGAGTGGGTGCTGTAAATATGGGAGTGAATAGAGGCAAGTAACTTTAGTTGAGAGGAGTGGGTGAGTGGTTTCTGTAAATGTGGGAGGGAATAGAGGCAAGTAACTTTAGTTGAGAGGAGTGGTGAGTGGTTTCTGTAAATATGGGAGGGAATAGAGGCAAGTAACTTAGTTGAGAGGCGTGGGTGCTTTAAATAGGAGGAGACGTAGTTGATGGAGGGAGTTAAATTTAGTTGAGTGTCGATAAATTAATGAATGGGATTGGAAGGTAAAAATTGGTAAGTGAAATTGTAAACGCCTCATAAAAGATGTAAAAGCCTAGTTGTACCCACTTGGAATGGTCTCTATTTCGACATATTTATCAACTAAACAATCTATAGTAGAAATCCTAAATTGTATTCACGTTCTTGTATTCTTAAATCTGATAAAGTATTGATATAAACGTCAAAGTCCAATCGCTGATAACTACTTACTGGAACTTCATCCACAAGTTTTAGACGCTACTTTATTTAAAATCCTGAGTCAACAGAGACGCCGAACAACAAAAAAACTGAAAATAAGTCACTGTAAATATATCTAATACAGGAGAGAACCACACTGGGGTCTTCTTTCATGTTAAATTAGGTGACAAGTTGCGTGTGTCAACCCTAGTGGTGACTAGGAACTGTCACCCAATTCAAATTACCTTAATTTAGGTTTAACCTGTAAATAAAATAACTAAATCACTAAAATTTACAAAAAGTGCATTTTTATAATATTAGACTAGTATACATATATGTACACATATATATTAATCGGTACATATAAATGTTTTGTAATATATTTAATGTCGTTATCAATAATCTTGAATGTCTAAGGTCTCCGAAAGTACTGAACATAAAAATATAATTCTTTAACCAATCGTTTCTAAATATTATGTAGATTAACTCTCTTTATTTACTTATTTCTACTTTCTCAAAAGAGTGGAAAGTATTGTGATCTTTAAAAATTGATCTCGAGATTATAACGAACCTTTAAGTTTTATTTGAACATGAACAAAATAAAGTTGATTTTACAATTCTGTCTGTCTGTCCTTGGCCACCGATTCAAAACCGTTTGATGGATATTGTTTCAATTTGATATTTAGATTTTATAGGGTTACATTACAAAACTTCTTTTTTTTACCCTCGCCCTTCAATTGAGGGTAGTATATTTCAAAACTTAATTTTGAAAATTATTTTCAAAGCCATCATACACAATTTGAGAAAGTGTGTGCGATTGTGTCGTCCTATTACTTTAAATGGATTTCCATACGTCAGGTAGTAAGCAAGCCGTGTAATTAAATATAAGTTTATTTAACTTAAATCGTTCAGCTAAAATTATTGTTTACCTGTGTATTTATGATATATATTTTCATCGTAGGTATTTTTCAGTGCTGTTAGACTGGATTACTGATGACAGTGGTTCAAATACCGGTCAGGTGTATTAAAGGTGGTTTTTAATAAGTTGTTTACCATTCTTCCTCTACTCAAATGCAGGTACAATCTCTCTAAAATTCAAACTTCCTCTTCTCTGCACCTTAAGTGTAATAAATGTAAACGTATAGTCCGAACGGGTACTAAAACTTAAGGGGTGGTGGGGTAGCAATTAATAGTAAGTACCGCAAACAAAGGTTTAAAACCAGTTATTTAGTCTTAGTTTAGTAGTAGTAGTAGTTATTTCAACACACAGCAGACATGTCGCACTAGATCATCTTTATTTTTAAATATTTCATCATTGATGTTGATGTTTGTCAAATTAGGCCTGGTAATAACAATTAAACAATGTTATAAAATGTTTCTGTTACATAAACATTGTAACTTAATTTGCAATTCTTGAAACCAAATCATATTATCCTCTGTGCCAGGATGGCGTTGGTGGGGATTAGAGGAGGAGGGTGAATAAGTAATATTTTGTAACTCTTGGGAATTAATTTCTCTACAAAGTTCCTTAGTGATCCTGAGAAAAGAAGTCATGACACCACTAAAGCTAAGCGGGAAAAAGTTATATTTTAATTATCCTAGGTGAAAATACTGTGTTGCGCACATCTACAAAACTAGAATTATTGTTACTAACCCGCCTCGGTGGCGTAGTTAGCTAATTTACTAGTTTCATGTTAACTAGACTGCCTAGGACGAGGCTCGAGGTTAAATGCTTTTCCGCCCTCCCTCCACGCAAATATGGGTTCACTTCCTCTAAATTCAACCTTCCCAATTCCTAACCCATTAGCGTAATTAATACTCAAGCGTATAGCCCGAACGGTTAGTAGGACGAGGTGATAAATAATAACAATTATTATTATTATTAATGAAAGACGAGTTAAAATCATATATTTACAAGATTTCCACTCTAATGGTTTATTTGGGAAATTTTTAAGTGTAAAAAACTACGAATGGATATAATGTATTTGCTTTGAGCGGAAAGCAGGAATAGAGCTTCCGCATATTATTTATAGAAGTGACATCTTATAAATAAATAAATAAAGCATATTCTTTATATGTAACCATATCTTTCACTTTAATTGGGATGTTCTTAATGATGCACTGATATCTACTTTCAGCAATAGACCCCTATTAAAACTTAATGTTTCGCCAAATGGCTTCAACAATGTTCAAATATGCCTATATACTTTTATATCAGTAACAATATACAAGGGTGCCCATGTGGGTTTTTCAAATGGAGGGCAGATTGGAGTCGAATCTGCTAGGGGGTGTGGCACCTCTTAGATAGAAATTTTCAGGAATTTAACCTTGGGGTGGGAGGGGGTATTTTAGAGTGTCTGACCAAAATTATGAGCTTATATGAATTTCAAGAGCCAATTTTAGCAAAAAAAAAAAAAGTTTCTGAAAAATT
This sequence comes from Timema cristinae, assembly GCA_039000515.1. Classification (NCBI taxonomy): domain Eukaryota; kingdom Metazoa; phylum Arthropoda; class Insecta; order Phasmatodea; family Timematidae; genus Timema; species Timema cristinae. Next base: position 19,210,424 of record JBCFYV010001001.1, on the reverse strand, counting down.
AACAAAAAATAAAATAGTTGTAGTGAAACCCATTGAAAAGAAACATTTTATTTTTGATAAGTTTATTTAACAGACAAATTGAAAAGAAAGCTGTTGAAGAGGTAATGGAAATAAATCAACATTTTATCATTATTATCTCTGTTTACTCGGATAATTATGAATCATAGCTGTTTGAATAGCAAATGGCAGTCAGATTACAAATACACAATTTTATATTTTTCATAAAAATTAACGAAAATTAAGTAAATATTGCATAGTTATAAGGGGGTCTGAAGCCCTCTTGATCAACCATTTGTGGGTGCCCATGACAATATAGCCTACTAATAGATCCTTGACTATGTTAAAAGTTTAGTTAAAGCCAACTTTATGGAGAAAATAATTAATTATTATACGTTTTCATAAACTGTAATTGGTTCAACGCATCGTCAATTTGATTGCATCTAACATATTTACAATACAGTATTTTATACAAATATATTTCTACCATGGCATGCATATTATTGTATTTGATGTATTTATTGTATGTAATGCAAACATTAGATTATTTAAACTAGTAGAGAGAAAATAATGTAAATTGATACCATGCAAAGTTAATCATTGCCGTAATGTTAAAAATCAGGAAGCAAAACAAAAGCATAGTGTTTCATTTCCTGTCACGAGTAACAAACCAATTGCGGTGACATGCATGACACGGACTTGGAAGGTCAGGACTACATACCCAAACTAGTGTACTATTTTTTACTCCTTAATCCGTTCTTTATTAATCATTTTAATAGATCCACTCGCAACGGTGGATACGAGGAATAAAAGGTCAGGCTCAACTTTATATTTTCTGATAATGAGAGGTCTGATTGGGTGTAGATTTTCCCTTCCCTCCCACCATTTAAATGCGGCTACATTTCCTCTAACCCATTAGTGTATTTGAATGCGTTTATCCCGGATGACATATATATAGATATAGAGAAAATCTTTTATTTTTGAACGTTTTATATCAACATGAACGATCTAACAAATAAATTTGAGTTATCTCTTTGAAATTTTGTCTGAATTATGTTCGGAACTAAACTTCATTACGTTAATAAAGTGTTAAAAATTAACCAAATTTATATTAAAACAAACCCATAATTATGATCGTAGTGTCCAATAATAAAAAATAATGAATCCCCTTCTATAAAATCTGGACTGACAGACGAGATTCCCCAAAAAAGCAAGTTAAAACAGAACCTCGCTTTTCTCCAACAATAACAAAAATATACACTAAATAAATAATTGGCTTAAATAAATCTCTTCAAATCTTCAACTCCATGATAAGTTTTTCTTCTTTTTTTTTTTAGCACCACGTCTTACTACCCGTTTGGGTTGTACGTAATTGTATTAACTACGTCAATATGTTTGGGATGAAGAAGTGTACCTGCATTCTCACGAAGAGAGAGGGACAAATTATTTAGGGAAAACCACGGCCCGCGGACCAAATACGGTCTCCGGTGTTTCCAATCCGGTTCGCGGGTTAAATTATTAAAATGTGTTGCGTAGTGACGCAGGTTTTTTTTTAAACACAACAAAATTGTATTTTTATAAAACCATGACAAACTCAACATTTCAAAACCTGGTAAAACATGCCCACGATTCATCCTCATATTCTTGCGAACAAGTGTTTTCAACCACAAAACTTAAGAAAAGTGATCCTAGAAAGAACTTAATAATGAGCATCTGTCTTCCCTCTTGAGAAGCACCCATTATAGTTTCACTCATCTTGCACTATACATATAAATCATTTGAAATCAAAACACTATAATATTTATAATTGTTTGCATTATCAATGTCAGTCTATTATCTGTGTGTTTATAATTTTTTGAATTATTATTACTATTATTATTACTATTAATTAGCACCGCGTCTTACTACCCGTTCGGGTTATACGCACTTACGCTAATGTGTAATGGTAGGGTAATTGGGAGATGACATGGAGGACCTACAGTTTAACGTGGGATCCGAACCACGGTGGAGGCCTGGCATTCCACACATTCACAAGTTGTGATTAATACACGTCTTGTCAGAGGTGAAGGAAGGGTTTGGTAATCAGATAAATCTGTGCCGGAGCTGAGGATCGAACCCAGGACCCCCAGCACAGAAGTACGACACCTTACCCCTATACCACCAGGTCACCTCTTTTAAATTAATTCTGTATACAAATTAAATAGCTTAGCATTTTATTTTTTTCATGTGGCCCTCCTGTAAGTAAAGTTTCATAACTCTGCCTTAGACGATGCGGCCACCAAAGCGTGTTTATTTCTCTTCATAATTGTATTATAAATAAATAATAATAATATGATTTGTGTGTGCGTGTGGTAATAAGTTTAAGTAAGATATGCCCATAACAGACTGGTAAAATCAGTGCAGGCCTATCATCCCCAGTTAGAAATCACAACCCTAGCACCCCTCTGCTCCCCTCCACCATTACGCTTCTACAGTCCTATTTTACGTTGTTTTATCTCAAGTGTAGCCCAAGGGTCGTAGTAGAGTTAGAAATACTCTGGTCCAGCTTTACCTGGCTGTCTGTCGAGCGGGTAGCTTGGAGTGTTCTCTGTATTACCGGGTAAGAGGAGGGGGGGGGGGGGGGCGCTCCGCGATATTAGATTGGAATCTGCGAGTAGCCAGGAAATGCTTCGTGCTCTGCATTGAACGGTCAATATGTGATACAGGATGGTCCATAGCATACGAATACCAAAATGGCTATTACTTGGGTTTGTTTGCTTCCTTTTCTATCTATATTTTCAGTGGTGTACTAGAGGCGACAAATTTGACATCGGTTCAAAAGAAGGCTCAAAATGTTTATAATATTCTTAAAAAGGGAAATATACTATAACTATTTTAGAATGTTTTCTAAAATGATAGAGAAATATAAACTTTACTTGAATTACAACTTTTATAAAGCAGAACCAAACTTCCCAAGGATAATCTAAACAAACTCATAATTCAACCGTGCAGATTTTTACACCTTTCAATAGAGTGAAGCGTAAACATTTTCTAATGTCAAGAAAATAATTCTTTAGATTAATATTCTTATTTTACAAAAATTATTGTATCTTCTGTCTTACGACAGATTCATTTCTTTTGTCAGTGAATTTAGACCGCCAATCCACCGTGTGTGTTTCTTCAGCTCACAGAATTTTCTTCTTTCTATCAAGTCACCCAATATTTGAATCCTCCTTCTTCTTAAACTCCTCTTTCCCTCAACCTTGCCTTCCATGAAGTCATGCATAAGAAATTTGTTATTTCGTATATTATCCTATATAACTGAATAAAGTATAAACTAAATCGTTAAAGGTGTTTTCTATGACACCAAATTCAGTATTAGCCTAATAATTCCTAAAAAGATGTAATCTATTAAGAATAAATTCATACATGCCTAGGAAATACCAATAAATGTGGATATAAATGCTATTCACAATGTGGGATCAAATATGAACAGAGTGATGGCTTGAGCAAAGAAGGAGCAATGGCTTAAATGTACACAAAAACCTATTCATGGATGATTTTTATATTGTTTATAAGATTTATTCTATTAAATACAATTAAAAACTAATAATGCGTACGTACAACCCAAACGCAAATTATTCTTATCTCAAATAGTTGCGGAGAAATTATGAAAATTGGAAAATTTCCCTCATGTAAAGTACCCTCAAAGTCAATTGGTCGTGAACCAATTAGAATCGCTATCTTGTTTATAATAATAAACAGCTATGTCTAGTTATAACATTCAATCAAAATCGTTAAAACGAATTATGAGAAAATCATTTTTTTTCTCTCTTTAATGCCTTCAGTAAACTATTCCCTTGGTGGGACCTTATAAACACCCTAGATACCAGATTTCAGCCCAATTTGTATAATAGTATCCGAGGTGACCTGGTGGTCTGGGGGTAAGGTGTCAGACTTCTATGCTGGCGGCCGGGGTTCAATCCTCGGTCCGGCAAAGATTTATCTGATTACCAAACCCTTCCTTCACCTCTGACAAGACATCTTGTGAATGTGAGGAATGCCAGGTCTCCACCGTGGTTCGGATTCCACGTTAAACTGTAGGTCCTTCATTTTCATCTCACAATCACCCTACCATTACACATTAGCGTAAGTGCGTATAACCCGAACGTGTAGTAAGACGCGGTGCTAATAATAATAATATAATATAATAGTATTCGGCTCTAGCCCGAGGTACAGACAGACAGACGACATCTTTAAAACAACTTTTTTGGTTTCAGGGGGACATAAAACGTCAACATTTATGAAAATCTTGAATTTGAGTTTTTTAATGATAACAATAATTTATTTCCCAGGTATCAAGAGAAAGTAAAAATACCAGTTCAAAGTTTGTTTTTTTAAACTATCTTACATTGATCAACTTAGAGGAATAAATTTGAAAACCTTATATATCGATGCTCTCAAAACCGTTTATATAAACAAATGAATCGTTTTGTTAAATCAATTTTATCTATTGGAACACAATATAATTATTTAATTACTATATCGAATTTAGCTTATAAACATCGTTGTTAATACCTAGTCACAATAAACAAGATTAAAATATAAATATATTGCAATGCTAATGCTGTATGCAGTAATTCGTTAGGATATACAGCGACCACACTCTGCTGGTTAAACACGTTTTACTGGCAACATACACGTAATTAAATTGATTTCTATTAATACATAATATTCAGAAATAGCCGAGTAATTTTAAATCATAAACGATTAAACTATTTTAGTGATCTGAACAATTTATAGGTGTTCCTCAACAAGTGTTAGTCCATCATTAATTTTTTAATATAATATATTAAAATAACCAAAATATTATCAACCATGTAAATAGTGTATACACCTTGCTAACAAGATTATTTAACCGCTTAATTATCCACTTAGGTGGTCGCATAATCTGAGGCCTAACTCTTGCTATAGACTAGACTGCCGATAACGGGGAGATTGTGTTTCGATCCCAGTCGGGTGTACTGAGGATGGTTTTTACTAAATGTCTCTCCACCCCGCAAATGCAGTTACACTTCTTCTAAATTCAACTTCCCTCATTCCTAACCCATTAGTGGAATTGGTACATAGGTGTGTAATCCGAACGAGTAGTAAGACGTGGTAATATATATATATATATATATATATATATATATATATAAATAAATATATGTATATATATAAATATATATATAAATATGTATATATATAAATATATATATAAATATGTATATATATAAATATGTATATATAAATATATATATATATAAATATGTATATATAAATATATATATATAAATATATATATATAAATATATATATATAAATATATATATATTTTTTTATATATTTCTAACTTCCCATCACCAGCAAAGTTTATTGTGAAGGCTAATAGGTTGACTGAAACTTATTTTTTTGAAGGGTACAAGACAAAAAGAGGGAAAGTCCCATTTTAACTAAAATTGAGTTAAAGCTAATATCTGTTGGACATTAATAAAACCTTTCTAATGCACTTAAGATTATGTTTAAAATAGATATAATATGTCTTCGAATTTTTAAGTATTAGCTGAGGTCCACATTGAGTTATTTACTGACTCCATGGCATAAGGAAATATTGAAGCACATTTCCGAATTTAAAAAAGTATGCCACCTCTAGTTCTACCCAGTTCACCTTTTTACAACCTATCTCTTTTATGTCCATTGTAATGCTATCCTCCCACCTGCTTTTAGGTATTTCCATTGGGTTTACCAATCGATACTCTGTACACGAGTTTAGATTATCCCCACCTTAACTTACAAGACTTGATTATCCTAACAATGTATTGTGATTAGCACAGGTTATGTAACTCTTCATTATGTAACCAACCTCGTCCACACCCCAGTGACCTAATCCCATTTTGAACCAATCACTTTGTTTTCGAACACCCTAAATTTGTTTTTGTCACTTAAGTTAAGAGACCACGTTTTACACCCAAAAATAACAACAAATACTAAAGGTATGTACAAATTTGAAATATCGTACTTTTATATTTCTGCAGTGATCCGTCAATATCATCATTTAATAAATAATTGGAGGTTTCTCAGCTGGATTGTCGTCAGATCTCGCCATAGAGCAGGCACTGTATTGTATTTGTTGGTTTTATTTTTGCATCACATGTCATTACAATCCAATTCTTCATAGAAAGGGCCTTATCTTAAATTGCTCTAATCGAATCCAACTCGAATCTCATGCTAAATTTATTCCATCGAATCAAATCCTAGTTGAATCCAATGCTTAAATAATTGTATTTTAATAAAAATATGTTCGTATCTTATTCGATGAATTCATTTAAAGTTTTCTATGATTATGTTTCAAATCGAATTTGTGTTGAATATTTTACCATGCTAATCTTCCAAATCCAATACAATCGTAAAAAAATAATTAATAAAATGTTGATAAATCTTTGACACAGTTTAGGTTTATTTAAAAAATAATGTAACAAATATCCCTAATCTCTAACGGTGAAAACCAACAACGAATATTTAATGGTTTAAAGATATCCTAAAATTTAATTTGCGTAAGGAGGGTGAAATTTAATAATTAGATAAAATATTAAATAGGTTTTAGTTTGTTCTTACAATTAATAATTATTGGACCACATAAATAAGTCATATTCAACCACGTTAAAAATATAAATTAAGAAAATATAAAAATCACCAACAAGTATGAATGACTTAATATCGGTTAAAGGAGGTTGTGAGCTTATTAAAGATACATTTTATATTCGGGTATATATTTAGGACGATAAAATTGTTTCTGACGTCACATGAAAATTTTTTCTGATTTTTAATGGATTTTATTAGGTTCATAACTGAAGAGCTCTTCCACACTCGTAATTTACTAGCCATTCTCAAAGGTTTTTTTTTAGCACCGCGTCTTACTACCCGTTTGGATTGTACGTACATGTACTAATTACTGTAATATGTCAGGGATCATGACTTTAATTTTTTGAAATGTACCCGTATTTGCGAAAAGTATAGTGCAAAAGACGTTTTAGGTAAATCACTTTCATACACCCGACTGAGATCGAACTCTAATCTCTCGATGATTGGCAGTCCAGTATGTTGCGAGATTAACGTCTTAGAACATGAGGCCCCTGAAGCGGGCTTCTCAAAGCTGCTAAACATAAATAAAAGGGATTTACCACAGGGACTAGATTATTTTTAGGATTACACGCGATGAAAGTTGTTTCAGCAAGTGCGCCGTTACTAAATTCAAACAACACACCCTACGTACGTACGTCGTGCGGTGGCTGATAACGTCAATAGGGAAGATGTCTAAAAAAAAGAATATACCACAAACCAGAAAATGGCATTAACACCCCCAATTTATCCTCTCAGATGCCCAAAAGGGAATTTCCGAGATACAAGAATGGAATACATAAAAAGAAAGTTGAAAAAAGTAAAACTCAAAAGGTCAAATAACTTTCCACCGAGTCCACCATGTGAAAGCCACTATTCATTTAGCTCCTCTTCACTCCATCACCCTCCTATGCCCTATTGGGAAGTAAATGCGCCCCTAGATACTCATATGGTGGTCCCCCATAGGGCCATTATCCTGGGACACCCTGCAGTCGTGTTCCTAGGGCCACTCAAGGAAGCACCAATAGAAGACTAGGACACACTCGTATGGTCTTGTGCAGATAATCCTTTATGCCACTGTGTAGTTACGTGTTTTCTTTTTATTTATATACTATAATAATTATATTTTTTAATTAAAAAATGATACCTGGAGAGGGAATCGAACCTAGGACATTGAGATTAGTGAGCTATAGCATTCTACCGATAAGATATCCAGGAGTCTGTTGCGTCCTCTCATTTCTTTACCTCGTATTAATAGGCCACCAAAGAAAATACTAAAGGATAAGACGGAATAAGCTAACATAATAATAATAAAAGAGAAAATAGATCAGCAAGAGTTAAATGTAAAGAGTAATTTAATTCATTAAAAAAACAGACTGTAATTTAAGTGGCCTTAACTTATCTAGTAGAACGAAGAAAAACATAGTTGATTACATTATTGCTAAAAAAAAGGTTGATTCAATTAGACCAGGTTAGCTTTATATCAATAAAGCTATGAAAACAATTAATAACCATATCTATTTATGAAATATAAAAAGCTTGAGAGCCTTTCTAAACTGTTACAAAAGCGTCTGAACATCTACGACATTACGAAAACTATACTCTTCCAGATGTAAAGTTATGTCTTTATATTCCATACTTTTACTTTAAATATCACGAGAGTATTCTAATTTTACACAAAACGAAAGTACCTTCAAGTACTACAATATACATTTATACTTACAAACATTACGTTAACTAACACGAGAGTTTAACGCCTCAGACCTAATGTAAACTCATGCGGGACTACTTGAATCGGCATCATTCAAATACTGAACAAAGTCTAACAATTGATACTAAGTTAAAGTACATTTAGAAATTTGCCACATTTTAAATATAAATTAATAATGAAGAATAGCCAAATTTACGATACACAAAATATTGGAATGTATATAAATGACTTTAAATATACAACAACAAAAGCTAGGATAATACGGATAGTCAATATATCCAGATTATTAAGAAAGATAATTTTAATATATTTCAATTAACATTTCGTTAAGTTATAACAGCAAACATTGAGAATTTATAAACATCTTTAAGAAACAAAGCCCTAAGTGGCAACACGAGACCGAAGTTACTTTTAGTTTGAAATAGTATTAAATAAAATAATATTAAATTAAATACTTAAAGTTCCATAATTCCAACTTCTAAGAAAAACTATGAATATTTACAGAGTATTATAACTTTCCTTCACAATTCCATATTTTTGCAATCGTCTCCTGACAATATAAAATAATAACCGCAGTTCGTCCATTACGGCGTCAAGTTCAAAATTACATTATAAATAAATATTACAGAGGTCCATCCTCGATGGTGCCGAATTCAATAGTCAGCTTACATCTTCCACACTTTCAGATTATATAGTGGTCTTACTGCGTAGTTATGGTATGGGGGAATTAGTCCAAACTAAGCCGGTGACGTAACATTTGGTGATCACGCTTTCTTCTCACGTAGGCCATCGTGCTTGTTGGTCGCTGATTGGTCATCCCGTTCCGTATAGACGATACTCGGGTTTGTTGTCAAAAATTTTTTAACTGCTTGGCTGCTGACGTCAGAGATCAGGTGATGGTTTCTCAAACCTTCCGAAAGGGGGCAGCCATGTCCGCGTGCACTCTTCGTCAGGTGTGAAGAAAATCGCCCATTAGATATTTCTAAACCGGGCCGGTTGGAACATCAAGTGCCGATACATCAAGGCAAGTTGCCCCGCTCCTCGATTTAGGACGTTTTGAAGTCAGCCAGGTTACTAGGCTGTGCAAGCCAGTTTATCCAGAGGGTACGTATAATGAACAGTTTACATTGTAGAGAGTTGATAGTGGATTATATAGAATGATATTGTTTGTATATTGCTTGAAGTGACATGGAACTACAATAGTGAAGAATACTATTGTAGGCAATTTGAATAAATGTCGACGTTTCTTGGAGTAGGTAATATGAATCGGACGATAGTGTATGCAGCATCGGATTGGGTGAGGCTTCGATTGTAAAATAAACCTTGTATTGTTACATCTACTATTTCAAACAACTATTGTTTTATTGCGTTAACTAGATGAAAAATATATTTACACTCAAGTATACAAAAATAAATATTAAAAATTAATACATTTCATATTAGTTTTTAAACGTACTGTAGTTTTTTAAAGAGGTCTTTATTTGGAATGTTCACCTCTGAATTGGGATTTTTAACACCTGGTCTTACTACCCGATTTGGTTACTTACACCCTTATGTATTAACTATGCTAATGTACTAGGGGTGAGGAAGTTTTGATTTATAGAAAGTGTACCGAACTCGCGTAGAGGGAGAGAAGAAAACCACTTAGGAAAATCCACGTTCAGTAGAACCAGCCGGAATTGTAAGCCCGATCTCCCCAACATTTGTGGTCCAGTCTGTTGCGAACGAGAATGACGCCTTAGCCAGGCATGTCCAACCCCGCGGCCCCTTAGTTAGTTCTATGCGGTCCACCAGCTCAACTAATACTTCAAACTGACAAATTATTCTCGTGCAGCTGAAGTAAATGCTCTCTAACTTACATGATTTTACAGAATCCTAAATATGATGTTAATTGTGTAATAACCCAATTCGGTGGCCGCGTGGTCTAACGTGCTACTCTCGCAGTAAACTATACTGTCAATGACGGGTGAGATCGAGGTTCAAATCTAGGTCGGGTGTACTGAGGGTAATTCTTCCAAAATGGTTCTCTAATCTCCCTCCGCGTTAATTTGGGTACATTTTTTATAAATACAACCCTTTTCTCCCTGAAACCATTTAAGTAATTATTACGTAAGTGTTTAGCCCGAACGGGTAGTAAGGCGTGGTGCTAAAAATGTTTTTTTTTAAATTGTGTAGTGAATGTTTATATGTATTTGTTATATTTGGGCATTAGGTATTATAAAACTCATGTATGCACTTCGGCTAACTCTTATAGAAAACAGGTGGCCCTAAGCAGGGGAAAGGATGAACATGCCTGCCTCGGACCATTCATCCGCCGAAGTGGGTTAGGGTGTTGTCTACCTTTATTGTAAAAAAACAATAGTCCACTGCTATTTGATGCTCCGGTAAGATATAATCATATATTGAAACGAGAATGAAACAGTTCCAACTCGAAACGTCAAATAATATTGAAAACCAATTGAAAGTGACTTCGTGTATACACGAATAAATTGTTTTATAAATATTGTTAAATTATATTTTTTATGGAAATCTTAAAACAAATTTAATATATTAGAATTGTGTTCTTGAAATTAGCCCTTGAGCTGTACAAAGTCTTCTAAACGATATTAATGGGGAAGCATACAATTTATTCGCATCCTATTCTAATTTGAAAGTAAATTGCGCCTGAGCGTGGTTTTTCTGATCAGTTACCTAGAAAAAACAACTTAAAATAAGAAAATAAACTTTTCTGAGTTAACATTGCAACCAACCTTCGACCTGTATGGTTCCTTTTAACTTTATAATAAATAATTTGGTATAGTGTTAGAATAAGAGGGAGTTTGGCGTTCGTGTTAACGAGTTGCTGTATAGAATCATACTGTAGCTCTTTGTAAACTGCCGATGCCAATGCCGGTTTCCAAATGCTTTCATAAGGAAAGAGAGAGAACAATTTAATTAACATACCGATGTATCAAGTATAAGTTACATAATAATTTTAACTGTATATTCGATTCACCCTAAAAGGTAGCAACAATACTTTGAACGTTTTCGCTATGGGGTAGATAAGAGGTGGGAAACACATTTTTCACAATGTAGCCACAGATATGGCGAATGAGAAGCGAATTTTGCCACTTCCTGTAGGTATAGATAAATTAGGTTGATCATTTGAACATTTATTTCCAAACCCACTATTTAAACAAGTTTTTAAAACATGTACACTTGAATTCTCGGTTACAACTGACTCAGACGCAAACGGTAAAAATTGTTCAGATGAAAATGCATGACAATTTAATGAGATTGATTGACAATCATTTTGTCTGAAGACAGAGATGAGGTGAAATGTTGGGGAAGATAGGGGATATGATTATTTGATGAGTGTTGCGTGATGGTTCATTCAGCAAGAGGAATACCTCCAATGATATGCAGGAAATTTCAAGATACAACAAACACAAGCAGTAAAGAAAAGGTTTATTTTACATTGAGAGCAATAAAACTCAAATTTGACACGCTAGTATAGCCAATTCGCCACTTTTGTTGATTTGTGATAGGGATGCCCAACTTGGGTGCGGATTTTAATTTAGGACCGTGTTGTAATCCGTCAAAAAAGGACTGCTACATTCAGGGTAAACTGACTGTACCTAAAAGCTAAGGGTTTTCGTATTTAGACAAATATATCTGAAAAAGTAGGATAAATAATACTAATTAATAAAACAAACCCCACATGGGTATCTAGGTATGTGTGTTGCGGTCGGATTACTCTAGGTAGGCCTGGGTGAAGCCTCTCATATACCACTGGTGATCAACACAGTGCCTATCCGAGGAGGGCTTTTGGACGTCCGTGGGACCCTCTTGGGTATATCACATATTCACTTTCCCACGGATATAAGAGGATTGGTGTTGTGGAATCTGGTTGAAATATCGCGCAAACTTCTGTATGGGTTCCATGATAAATGGCACATACAAGCATCGATTCAGAATCCTATTGGAGATGTAACAAGAGTGCATCAAAAATGACACCTTCCTAACTGAAATATCTTTTTATTAGTTTATATTCTTTGCGCGACTCGACATCAATGCATGTGTCCCTCCAATCAAATCTTTTTTTCTTCGTATGCATTATACCTGTTTCCCTGCAGACTTCCCTCAATTAGTCTGGAATACTTCGGAGCAAACGCACAGGTCCATTTACTATTGAACAACTGTGGAAAAAACTGGGAGCAACAGAATATGTTGGTGCCCATTCCCAAACCTTTGCGTTTCACGTCAACCTTCATATTATTGACGATTCCCACCAGAGTTCAGGGCAAACGTTAAACAAACAAAACATACAGTCATTTTAGACACTGTCCACCCTATTGGATAATTTTTAAACACATTTTAAACTCTCACGTTTAACATAAAGGTTATTAACTACTTTATTCTACGTGCACCGAGTCTTACTACTCCGAGATACTTGCATAACTACACTAACGAAACGAATAAGATATAAAAGAGTCAATGTATCCGAATTTGTGTGGAGTGAGATTGGTGAATCGTCAAGGAAAAATGCAACGTACAGCCAGCCGATATTTGTGCCCTAGCTTTCCCGTTACTGGTGAATCAGACCAGACAAGATTGACTCCTTAGTTCACAATTCCACCAAAACGACATCGTCTCGGATGACTCTTAAATGTACCTGCATTGGTGTAAATAGAGTAGCCACAGAGAAAATATAATATAAAACCGCATTTGTATGCACCGGTGCGCGTTAAAGACTAAGTGAATGTTTACTTGGTTACTATCTGTCAGGATATCACGTGACAAATTCAATTATATAAGGTCGGTGCGTACAAATTACAAGCCTTAGTTAAAATGTCTTCTTTAATGGTGCTCTTGAATTTTTCAAGGCAGTGTTGGACCCTCACCTTCAAATTCCTGGGTGGCCGTTCCACTCATGCATATCAGATCACTCATTGGTCTACACTTTGTATTAAACCATATTTGTCCATGTTCACGACAGTTGTAATCTGCTGAGCAACATGAGTAACTAGACCATCTATACCCACACAGTGTTCCCATTCTTTATAAGAGGGTCCGACAACAGCCAATAACTATTGATTGTGGTCTTTTTGCTAAGGTATTTACGATTTAATTAGCAAATAATAAAGATCCTATACGTGAGATTTATGAACCAATTGAAGGTTCGGTTATGTCAGGTTGGGTAATATTGACATCAGCCTGTCGTAGTAAGGATTAAAAACTAGTAAGTCATAAGCTAGTTTCCTCAAAAAATACTTGTAATGCATTGGTTGATTGAGTTATTAATTAATCTTCCTAATAATATATATTTATTGAAAACCAGTGCATTTTAAAGCTAGCTTCATAAAATTACTTGGAGGATAATCAATAAAGCGGTTGAAGGTGACCTGGCGGTCTAGGGGTAAGGTGTCAGACTTCTATGCTGGCGGCCGGGGCTCAATCCCCGGTCACGGCACAGATTTATCTGATTTCCAAACCCTTCCTTCACCTCTGACAAGACTTCTTGTGAATGTGAGGAATGCCAGGCCTCCACCGTGGTTCGGATCCACGTTAAACTGTAGGTCCTTCATTTCATCTCACAATCACCCTACCATCACACATTAGCGTAAGTGCGTATAACCCGAACGGGTAGTAAGTCGCGGTGCTAATAATAATAATAATAATAAATAATAAAGCGGTTGTTTATCACATCAAAGCTTGCTCTCCGAATGTTCTGTACCTGTCGGCAAGGCAGCCTGCACTAATTTGGTTGTTACTACAGGGAATTATAGGTGTAGCCTTGCCAATCCCCCCCTTTCCCTTGTTCAATTCCAGCCAAACACGCGCCTCCCCGTGTTCTACATACCCACACTGACAAATGATCAACGTGTACAATAGAGACAGCTTTCATCTCAATATGAATTATTTTTCAATAACGTTTCACTTTAGTTTCGAACATTAATTTTTACATTGTGATAGTTCATGATCGTCGAAAAAAATCGAACTCGAGAGATTTTGATAAAAATTTAGACGTTTCATGACCCCCTAAAACGAAAAAATTATTTTTGCGATCTCATGTGTCTGTATCTTGGTCTATAACCGAAACCATTTTACCAATCAGTCTAAAATCTCGTATCCAGTATTTTAATAAGGTTTTCCGGAGGAATTTTGGGAATTAAATATATAACCCTAAAATTAAGGCTATTTTACTCAAAGGCAAAAAGAAATAGATTTTTTCGCAAAATCCACTCCAACGATTTTGATTAAATTTGGTTTTCAGTATTGTTTAACATTTAAATAAAAATTGCCGCTATTATTTTCTCATGAAAATGACTTTTAGGTTACTTTACAGAAGCAGAAATTTCCAAAATTGATCATATCTCGCAACTATGTCGGGTAGGAAATAATTTATCATTATAAAGTTGTAGCACCGTTAAAAAATTTAGTTTAAATGGTTTTATAGCTATGAACAAATTTATAGTTTTCATGGAAGTTTTTAAAATTGAAATAGTTTGTTTTGCTTTTTATTAAACATTAATGTTCCTCTTTTATCAATTTTCTGTGAAAGTGTATATTATTTCAAATATGCACTTAAGTGGGGTGTTTCTGGAACAATGAATATTATTTAGTTTCACAAATCTTACGAGTTTTTAGACATTTACCTTATTACTATTGTATACATTCAAAAGGATACCTATGTATTACTTGGATTTACGTAAAGTCATTTTGGTAGTTTTATGATTTTCAGATAATGTTCTTCTTACCAGAATGTATACTGCTACATAAGGTGTGTTAAAAGTCTGTAAAGAGAGGGAGGAAAATGTATTTAAACGTACTATGTTTTCTTGCAGGATTGGTGGGCGTATTATGACATTGTCACACAAGCCCCCATCGTTAGAGACCCTATTTTATCGTAAATAAATATTCGTAATTTCGTTATAAAACATTTTAAATTTCGTCATTAAAAATTCTCAAATAAACAAAAATTTCGTTGTAAAAATATTTTTAAACACCTGGAAAAATTGCGGAGAAACCACTTTTTTTATATATTTTTTAATATAATATAAAATTAAAACATAAATAAAGACTGATAAAATATTCTAAATCACAAAAATAAAACTGAGATATAATGTAATCGCAAAGGAAACTAGAAACTCCAGGGATTGCAAAGATCACAAACAACCATAGATAATAGCAAAAAACACAAAAATATTAATTAAATATAAAACATTTTTACTGAAAAAGAATAAAAAATAACGTTTAATTTAATGATCCATTGAATAAAATTGTCCATGATTATTTTAAATTATCAAAATAAATACAAACAAATATGTTATCATTGTATTTTAAACGGAATACAATAAACGCATGGGTTTCTAGGTATATTATTTTCAAGTCTACATAGAATAGAATAAGAGTATTATCAATCTTTGCGAGTCCACTGCTTATATATATCGAATAGACCTTTAATATTGGTAGACATCGATGATAAAGGCTGCGGTAATTTTACGGCGATCGAAATCAACATGGCCACTAATGTTATTTGCGTGTTAATGAGCAGATGAAATTTTTCCTAGAAAATATGAATCTCGTTTTAAAACAGAAATAATAATAATAAAATTTCGTAAAAACAACAAAGCAAGTACCTTTATCGTTTTATTTCGTGAACTCACAAATACGTAATAATGATGTATTTGAACTTGAGAACAAGTTTCAGCGTTTTCGGAATGGGTTTTTCAAACATTTAGTGAAAACACTGCTCGATAAAAGTCGGGTTCCTTACCTATCCTTACCTTTCTTACCTGCAATTTATTTACATTTCCAGATGCCAGTGAGGTATATCTGTGGTTGAATTCCTTCGGAATTTGTCGGAAACTGCAACTACCAGCATTAATAAGATGTAATTGCGCTCTTGCTTTGACACTGCCATAGTATGGCACCCAAATCTGCAAGAAAACAATTATATATATATTAGTTGAAAAATGGCATCTAGATACAGGATTCTAAGACGGGACATTTTTTTGTCTGGCGCCCCAATAACCCAGTGGTTCCCTTCATACGCAACCTGTGTGCTAATATTCATTTAAATTTATCTTTAAAAATTTACAGTAGTGTAAACTTGTCGGCATAACGGCCCTCTTGAGTCGCAGATGGCTGTGATATCT
Source organism: Timema cristinae (assembly GCA_039000515.1). Classification (NCBI taxonomy): domain Eukaryota; kingdom Metazoa; phylum Arthropoda; class Insecta; order Phasmatodea; family Timematidae; genus Timema; species Timema cristinae. The sequence continues at coordinate 19,193,936 of JBCFYV010001001.1, read as the reverse complement.
GATAGCTCGCGAAACCATTGGTCGCTCATATGTAGCTGACGATTCCCACACGTCCATTACAGATATATATATTTTATTATATATATATTATATAGTTTTAAATGATTCCATCCTCAATAAGTATTTCACACCTTCTGATATTCTAGAATATGAAGTTGAAAGAATTGTATCAAACTACAAATAACCTTTAAAGGCATTCATTTTTTTCAATATGCCAGGTAGGGGACCTATCGATATAATTTCTAGAGTATTTAGAGTAATTCTCCTTCCGAATGGTTTTAAATTTCGACGCTCCTAGAAGCTTTTTGGAGTAATCCTATATTTCCTCACTTTTGACTCAAGCTGTGTATGTATATAGGGTGTTCGGAAAATCAACACCTAAACTGCGCATGTAGTTTGTTTGAAACAAAGAGAATACAACATCTATATACACTTACATTCGCCAAAGTAAGCTAATACTATTAAATTGTGTTCAAAGTTTCGGAGTACAGCGCCGGGTGAGTAAAGCTGTGTAAGCATGCGTGTACCACAGGTTGCATAGGAATAAGGCGCGTGGCACTGCACATGTAACGGCAAGTATGTATATTTAGTAATGGTATGATACATCAGTTGTTATTGAGGACGATTTGGTAGCAAGACTCTCAATTGCAGCGGGAAATGTGCGAGCTATCCCAGATATCTACGAACTAGTGCGTCATTCACTTCTGCTTAGAATGAGGCTCTGCAGAGAAGTCGGGGGTATTCATTTCAAGCACTTGCTGTGATATAGGCCCATAGTGCCATCTCTAGATAGGCTGGTGTGTTGCTTACTATTAATTGTGGTATGTTCTGCTGACGTGATCCAAGATATCAAGGTGTGCAGTGCCACGCGTCTAATTACTTACAACTTGGGGTACACGCATGCTTGCACAGCTTTGCTCTCCCGGCGCTGTACGCCGAAACTTTAAACATAATTTAATGGTTTTAACTTACTTTGACGAATGTAAGTGTATAAGGATTTTGTCTTTCCTTTGGTTCAAACAAAATATATGTACAGTTAAGGTGTTGAGTTTCCGAACACGCGCGTGTGTGTGTATATATATATATATATATATATATATATATATATATATATATATATATATATATATAGTGAAAAAAAAAAAAAAAAAAAAAGAAAAAAAATATTAGTTCAATTTTTATCTAGCTCAGTTGCACGAGGAAACTTAATCTCGGGACCTCTGGGTTTAGATAGGCACTTATACTTAACCTGCCTGCGGAGCTCCGGTAAATCACATATCTAGGTTAACATATTTATATAACATTTGTTTTGTTGTCAAAGCTATAATTATTATATCACAATCTTAATTCAATTTAAATCATTCGATAACAAAATAAAAAAAAAACCTTTTTCCTTACATTTTCAAAGGCAAAATAAAACCAACATATATACCTAAGTCCAACCACGTACAAAATTATGGCACAGAAAGTTTATTATTTACCCTTAACACAATTAGACTTCCTTGAGTCAAACAAAATAGCCACACTGCTCACAGCCACCTATTATTTACCTTTTTTTTTATTAAAACCATCCTCAGTCCCGCAATAATATAAGAAAATTGAAACTTCTCACCCTAGACCATCTGTAGTCGAGAACTCGATCATATGTACATATCTCTTTATGTTTACTGAAGGATATGCATGTCCTCACAAACTCTTCAAGTAGTAATCAAGATCCTGGTGTACATCCTTTCATAATCTTAAACTGGTAATAAGTAGTGGAACAAGTCCTTTTTTTCTTCTTTTCTAATGATTGTAAAGTGTTTACATCCCGGCATTAATATCACTTCTTTTTAACACCACGCCAATAACAAAACAAAAGAACCTTTCCAATACACGCCAAAGAGGTGATACCATTTAGAAGTAGTAATATTGTTGGAATAGTGACGTATGGATGATTGTAAATAGGGATTATAATTAAAAGGGGATGGTTTTCTTTGTCACAATATATATATATATATATATATATATATACACACAAAATGGTCGATCATTCTATTAAAAACTCCACCAGTGAATAGCTTGTGTAGTCACTCAATACTGGGGCTAATAACCTAAAACTATATCTAAAATTTATTATTGAGTTATTATTGTACTCCTATTTATTTATTTTTTCATCGTGGTAAACAGTTTTACGCTAGCAAAAGTAAAAGTAGGAGAAGGAAGGGGATTTTTTTTTCTTAAGTCGTAAATAACCTGGTCCAAAACCCTCGTTTCTAGCTCAATCACATCCTTCGTACTAACAGAAATAGATAAAGTAAAAAGCTGAACTGTAGGTAGTGAGGGTTCGGGGTGCAAAGGATGAAACGAATGAAAGGGTTCTTAAAACACGCACATAAATCGAAAAAAAAGTAGGAAGTTCTTGAAAAAGTGTGTTAAAGTTTGTTTTTTTCCACCCCTTCAGCTCTCTGGTCTTCCCTCACCCACCAACGGTTCTTACAACCTTTATGTTTCTTCTAACAACCACGAGAATTTATATCTTTATTTATTTTTTTATATGTTACTTTTGTATGATGTTCCTTTAACTTAGGTAAGTGCAAATATAAAATTGCCAATTTTCACTAAATAAATCCACTTGAAGGTTTTTATTAACTGTACATAGATTTATAGGAAGGGCTCGAGAAGAAAAATCTACCGAATGAAGTTCTTCAAAATTTTTTAAGCACACCTTTTTTTTTCAGTGTACGATTTGAATAAAAATGTTTTTTTCTCTAAAATAATATAACTTGATGTTTGGAGTTTTACAGCTATAAAATATAATAGAACTACTTTAATACAATTTAAATCAGTTGGAAAATGACACCTAGACACGTAATTCTAAGACGGGACCTTTTTTATTTTTTTTTTTCCTGGCGCCACAATAACCCAGTGCTTCCCTTCATACGCAACCTGTGTGCTAATATTCATTTAAATTTATCTTTAAAAATTTACAGTAGTATAAGCTTGTCAGGATAACGGCCCTCGCGAGTCGTAGATGGCTGTGATATCTGATAGCTCGCGAAACCATTGGTCGCTCATATGTAGCTGACGATTCCCACACGTCCATCACAGACTCAACCTTAAACCATGAGGTAAGAATTACCTTGGGGAAGGGACGAATCTTGGATTGTTCAATGGGAGAACATCGGTGCGATAAGCCAAAATTCCCGGGGTTGGTTCCCGTGTCCAGGTGTCAATTTTGAACTAATTTAAATTAATTAAAACGTGGTATAATCCATAAGTATTGTGCCTTAGTTACAATTATTTACATACCTGTGTGTTGATATTCATTGATACGCTAATATCCATATGTGTCATAAAATATTTGAATTCATCATTTCGAAAAGGCTTTATATATTTACACTAATTTTTATCACAACTAACTTTTTTTTTTTCAATTTTGAATAGCACTGCATATTTCATAAGAAAATTCCACTTTCACGATCTTTCTATATATCATATCTGCTAACCTTTCCTTTCTTAAGGTCATATTTCCTGAATGAGAACCTTCAAAATATAACATTCTTTCCTTTGAAATTTACATTTGTTGAAATATGGCCTTTTTGAAATACCGATTCAATTATTATATTCTTCCGGGGTCACGTTTGATTGATATTTTTGATACTGATAAAATAATCTATACTACAATTTGTCAATGTTAACAGAAGTTTTTATGAATAATATTCCAAACCTACCAAACGTATCACAGTCACATATCTTCATCTATTTTCACGTGATTTAATGTTTAGGTTCGTAATAGTCTGTAGATACTGCGACGAAGAGTTCGAAGTTCTAATCTTGGCTGAGTGTCCCGGGACTGGTTTTCACGCATATGACTTATTACTGCCGTTTTTTCACCTCTTTTCCACGCGATTGTGGTTGCATTTCCTCTCAACTCCCCTTACATTAACTACCCCAATGATCTTTACCTCTTAGAGTAGGTTTGGTATTTATTTTAGCTCAGTCAAGTTTAAAAATATTTATATATTTCTCTCCTTGTGTCCTAGTACCTGTTCGTATTAAACAAAACAAACATTAATTACGCTGGTGGAATAGAGAAGACGAGGGTAACATTTTCGAGGATATACTCGTATACCCGAGTTTATCTGCCGGGAACGTGGGAAACTATTTAGTAAAAAAACACCTCAGTGAAAATTACAGAGATTATAACCAGATCTCCCCGTCAGATCATGTGACCACCGATAAAGGCTATATATAATCACACGTTTACCAACTCAAATTATATTATAATTTCATTGCAAACATTTATTTTTTTTCCATTGGCTTAAGGTGGGATGGAAGGAGACGCGAGAAAAGGCAAGTATTTTTTTTTCAGTTTTTTATGGTAAAACATTTTTTTTGGGGGGAGGGCAAAAATAAATAAATTATTTCTTGAATACATTAATGTTTTAACTTTCTTCTTATGTTGATATCAACAGTTCGTGAATATCTGATATTAGCATGGTGGCATTATCTAACAAACTTTTTAAATGAAGAGAAAAAGTTGTCATTAAATTCTAAGACATCCTTAAAAGATATTCAAGAAATTTTGATGTAATCATGTGAATAAAATCAAATTATATGTTTGAACTGTAGCAATATATTTTTTTATTTTGGCCAAAAAAAGTTTTGTCATAAAAACTGCAATAATACTGGCTTTTCCCCACGTTCACTTCTATACCACCTTAAAGGTGACCTGATGGTCTAGGGGTAAGGTGTCTGATTTCTATGTTGGGGATCCAGGGTTCAATCCTTGGTCCGGCAGAGATTTATCTGATTGCCAAATCCTTCCTTCAACTCTGACAAGACGTGTATTAATCACGACTTGTGAATGTGTGGAATGCCAGGCCTCCACCGTGGTTCGGATTCCACGTTAAACTGTAAGTCCTGATTTCATCTCACACTCACCCTACCAATACACATTAGCGTAAGTGCGTATAGGCCGAACGGGTATTAAAACGCGGTGCTAATAATAATAATAATAATAATAATATACCATCTTAACCTTATGAAAACGTATTTGTAGCACTAACACGAGCACACATTTACTTAAATATTTGTATTCAATTATTTCATTTTGTATTTATCTAAACTCGTAATACGTTGATTCCTCCTGAAATAAAAATATATATATAATCCTAGCTGTTGATTTCAAAATACGAGATAGTTAAGTTAAAACAGGATTTAAATTTAAAAACTTATTAAATTATATATTTAAGTGTTTCCTATTGTAAAATTGATGCTAACACATCCACAATTGCGTAACTGGATGAAATATAGATCTAGTATCATTATATACTCTCTGTGTGAAACATAGTAACATATTTATATTTAGTAAGTTTAACATACGAGTAATTAACAGCCTAAACCAAGGAGTGAAAATTATTAACTGTGGTTTAAATTATAATATTAGAGCGGGAACTGACTGAGAAAACCAATCCCAACACTCCCGTTGGGATTCAAACTCCAATATCCACGTCAATCACAACTTTTTGTAACGGTTCAAACCATGTGACCACCGATGTCAGCAGTTCATTGTATTAGTCTATTTTCACAAGTCTTTTTTGTACACACATTTTTGTAGTAAAAGTTATCATTACGTTCTCCAGTTTTTAAAACCATAATAAGTGATTACATTTGTAATGGTAAAATCTAGAAAAGTGTCTTTTATCATGTATATTATTTTAAAAATAGATGATATGTAAGCCTCACTTTTGAAAATACAACAGGCTCAAACTTGTGAGCTTTTTTAACCATCGTAGAGACAGCCTTAAAATTCAAGGCTGAATCCAATGCAAGAATTTTAAGGCTGTCTCTACGATGGTTAAAAAAAGGTGCAAGGGAATTTTCAGATAAGATAATGGAAATCAATTAACTGTTATATTATTCGAAAATTTTTCATTTTTTCCTAAAATTTCTTTTCAATTATATTACAACCAAACATTAGTCCTCTATTCATTTGTTACTAATTATCTATATAGTTTAATTAAGTTGAATTGTTTGTGTGTTTTTTTCGTTATATTTTTACTTGTTATCATGTATGTGACCTTGACTCACATTTTTAATGTGTTATTTTAATTATGTTCTGATATATTAAATCATATGTGTATTAATCAATAAATTATTCGATTTTAATTAATCTATATAGACTTACTATAATAAAAGTTTGTAATTTCACAAAAATCTTTCTCACTTATACTTATTTATTCTATATATTTTCATATTGAATTCTATAAAGATAATATTGTAATAAGGAAGCAATATTAAATTATCATGTATTTCAAACAGTAAATATGTTTAATACCGATGTTTTGTGATTAAGGGGTTAGATCGGGTTATCTACCCTAATGAACAATACATCTTTATAAACTCATTTCAAGCGTTTAGAGGGTAATAATCCGATAAGTTTGTTCTAATAATGCCTTCGAAAAAATATAGCTATTATTTTTAACCCCTTATATGCTTTTAAGGGGGGGGGGGGGAATAGATACAAACAATTAGTTAAAATATGTAATTACGTTTTAATATGTAACTCCAAGAGACTGTAGCCAAAAATTACTCATTTTCATCCAAAATTAAATAACACAATATCCCGTGGGAATAACGGGCAGTCAGTTAGTACTTAATAAATTCGAAACCTTTTTCGACCTCTGAGGTTGCGCCCTTGGCCGGCTACCTATCACGCTCCATCGAGAGGAAAGAGGAACGAGAAAAACACAAACGCCAGATACATGGCATCATCCAACACCCTCTCCCCCTCCTCCTTCACCCATTACCTCAACCTGCCTACGCCCTCAGTACACCCGATTCTTCCTCTATGCCTCCAGCCACACCTCAAACCCTAAACAATTCTCCTCCACCGCCAACTAGTAGGGACATCTAACCTGGGACTTTACTGAGATCCTCAAGCAAGACTCCTCGGAGGACAAACCCAGTAACTTAGCCCCTCCCATCATTGGACCCTCAACCACAGCTACTTAACAACCCCATCAAATTCCCCACACTCCACCCCAACCATCATATTTCATACCCACCCCACCAATAGCATACTCATCATCACCCCAACAAATATCATTTACCCCAACCATTATTTTAACCTTCTCTTTAACAAGAGTGCCCCATTTAGGCCTCCCACTCCCATGGGTAGATAACAATATATTTGAAAAACGAGTCTGTTGTATTGTCCGTCACCGGCAAATCAAACAATATAACGTTGACGTCTTAGTCTGCGTGCCCAACGGTATAGGCTAGGGTGCATTCGTTTAACGTATACTTTTTTTAAACTCACTGTTTAACTGACCAACAAAATAACTTAATTCTTAAACATACCAAATATCCTATCTTCCTAAACTAAATTTATTATTGTGAGAAAATAAAATCATAATTTTAACTAATGTTTATTAAATATTTTGGCCAAAGGTATGGATTCGATTCCGGAGCGCAATCTTAGAGAAAAAAGAGTAGTAAAAAATTTAGATTTCGTTTGTTTTCTGAATATCAGTTATGAGTTTCCTATTTTTATCGTTTGCAAAATGTAGTAGAGCTCTCACAAGTGTTTTTTTTAAATAAATTAATAAAGTTTTTTACTTCGAAATAGATGCTACGAAAATAACGTTTCAAGCATAATACTGTGTTTAAAAAAAATTCTTGTATCCACCAGTAGAAAACACTGAAAGAGGGAAGCAAATAAGAATGGAAGAAAATATGAGAAGCAGCACAGTTTAAAACATTCTAATATTGGTTTGGAAGATGGAAGACGTAATATAATGAGAAAATAAAACAAACTTTTTAGCGACGAAGATTGAATGCGACTGACATAGACATTAAAAAAAAAAATCAAGCCCTTAATGTTGTTGTTTCCGTCATGGACAAAATAGAAAAAAATATGATTTGCGTCTCTTTTTACAAAGGGAATTTTAAAAAACAATTTATTACGTGACAATTATTGTATAAACAAAAGGAAGGTGCTATTTTAAGTTTGTAAAGGGTTAATGCAATTATTTGTCTTCTTTTTGAAGTTGTCTATAAATTTAATTTAATATTTGTTTAAAATTTTAATGAGCTTGAAGAGTTTTGTTTCCATAATATATGAAACGATTATTTGAGACTATTTTTTTTAGATATTAAGATGATACGTCATCTAGTAAAAAACATCATACGATCTGCAAATTTCCTAAATACTTGTTTACTGGTAAGTATACAGTCCAATTTGTATAATAAGGGCATTTTTTTTATCATATACAAACATTTCTTTTGCTATCAACAATGACAATATGTTGTATTTTAGTGTTATTCTATAAGTATTGATACTAATATTATTGTGTGTCCTGGCTTACGACGGTTTAGTTTTTTTTTTTGTCAGTGAACTTAAACCGCAAATACGTCCTGTCCTATGCCTCCTCCTTGAACTTCCAGAATTTTCTTATTCCCTTCCATTCATCCAATATTTGAGTCCTCCTTTTTCCTAAGCTCCTCTTTCCCTCATACTTGCCTTCTATGACGTCGTGCAGAAGACAGTTCCTCCTAAGGATGTGTCCGAACCAGTTTGATTTGCACCAAAGTATCAAATCCAAAATGGTTTTCTTCTCACTCACTCTTCTTAGGAATACTTCATTTGTCATCCTACCCTGTCTGTCCACTTGATTACCTCCGGCACCACATTTCAAAGCTTTCCAAGTATTTCTTTTCCATCGTCTCCTAAGTTTCTGCTCCATACAGCGCAATGCTTCAAATGTAGTACTTAATCAATTTCTTCCTCAGTTCCAAGCTCAACTTTCTGGTTAGCAGGTACCTCATCTTGTTGAAAGCTTCCTTGGCATGGCGATCCTTGATATTTTGACCGATTGATATTATCAATCAAAATGGAAGCAAGTTTTATAATCCAATAATGACTAGCGTATATGTGTCATTTATATACTAAATAATATAGGTATTAATATATATAATATAATAAGACAATATTCAACAGAATTGTTGTTGGAGAAAGATATCTCGTATACCTTCTAGAGGTATTTTACCTGGCACAACCGACATGGGACCAACTTCCCCTCCAAAGTAAAATTTTCCTACGTATTTTCATCGTTTGGTAAAAATCCGTTGATTCGGTCAGGTTTTACCCACGAAAATTGAGTCCTTAGGCAAGCATTTTATCCCAGGACAACCGAGGTAATTCATGCATATATATATATATATATATATATAAATTAAAAATGTGATCTTGGTAATTATTTATTTATATGAGTGAACGAAAATATATATATATATATATTTGAATTAGCTTCTGTTTCGTTACACATATATATGATATACATATATGTCTAATTAAGATATATAATATTTTTAATTTATTTTTATACTTAATCTCCATTAAATGAGTGAAATGAAATATTAAAAATTAATCATTTAACTACTATTTTTATAGTGCCTACCAACCTAATAATTCCATTCCCTTATGGGGTAAGCAAGAAACTGTGTATGTAGCTCAAAAACAACACCTTCGTACTTAATCCGTCATCACTAACTTTCTCCACACTTCCCTATCCTAGCATTCTACCTTCGCTACAACAACATCCATACACTGAGTTACACATGCTCTTTTATTCTTAAAATTCTATTTATCTATACTATTATAGCTTACAATCATAAACTTGTTAAATTAGGCAACCAAATTTTGATGGTTGAATAACCTTGAGGGAAAAATTATTATTATTATTATTATTAATAGCACCGCGTCTTACTACCCGTTCGGGTTATACGCACTTACGCTAATGTGTAATGGTAGGGTGATTGTGAGATGAAATGAAGGACCTACAGTTTAACGTGGAATCCGAACCACGGTGGAGGCCTGGCATTCCCCACATTCACATTGAGGGGAAAAACTGTTGCAAGAAGAAGAAGAAGAAAATGAAAGGGATTCTGATGGCACACCGGAGTTAGATTCCCCGTTTCTCATATAACAAACTCTGTGTGAAATTTCTAGCCTAATCTTAAAGCATGTAAAACTTTTCCCTGGCAACTATACAAAATTTGGGGAAAAAAACTTGGAGACAAACTATTGGGATTAATTCATTTTTCTTTCACTAAGCTACATAAAGAACAATAGTGCTTAAAAAAGAACTAAAACACTTATATAGCTGGTCATTAAAGGTAACAAAATAACATAGCTCTTTCAACCCTCTTAGAATATGTTATCGAATTATTTTTCCTTTTGAATCATTTAAAATTTTGGTTAACTAAGAGTTCAAACTAGATAAAAAAAAAGTATTGACGTATTTGCACTTATTTTATCTCAAACCAGCCTGGTTGGATCATTAGCTTACTTAATTCGTTTTGCCTTATTACTGCGATGAAATAAAAAAAAGGGATAGCACTTATTCGCTTTTTAGAAGAACTATTGGGATCTCTTTCAACTTAGATATGCCGACTAAGAGATTTCCACCTATGATAATCGGCTTATCAAAGAAATTGCTACCTTTGACAAGAGAGATGCCTCCTTTAGTAAAGAAAATACAGATTTTTAACGATCTGTCAACGTTTTATATGTTTATGACGATTTTCTTTATATTCTCCTTTGACTTTCTCCCGTGCACAATTGTGTATTTTATAATAATTGTTCGTATTTTTTTATAATCTGTATGTCTCAAAGGCCTTTTTCCCTGTCATAATCCTACTATATAATAGGATTTTGGTGGGATAAAGGACGTTCCTTCTTACTATAGACAGCATATAGGTAAGAGTTGCTGGGCTCTGTCCTCAGCTTATGAGGTACTTATAGTCCCAGGCGGTCGAGACTACTGGCTGTGTTTTTATTTTAGATACTTCTTCAACGAGATCTCAGGGGGAGCTTGGAGCTCGGTGTGCTCCTTTTACCTCCATATTGGAATCTATTTAGGGACCAATATTGCAACCAGTATACGAAAGATACATCTCAACTGGTATAGGCTTATTACTTGTTTGATATACTATAAAGTTATATTCCACTATATTCTAGTAAAACACTTAATTTCTCAATTATATTTTTCTTTCCACTTATATATCCTCAAACTGATAATCAAACCATACAGTTATCTTCATTCCACTTAGTAACGTCATTGTCTTTACTATTTCCACACCACTTAATTATCCCACATCAATCTCATAACAAAAATGTCATCACCGAACAAAGTGATTTTCACTCAGCTTAGTTATCCTCTTTAGATATTTTATTTACACTTAGTTATACTTATTTGCTTACTCGATTGCATTACCTAGTTAATTAATCTATGACATTGCCTACTTACACTATGGCATTACTTACTTAATTAATCTATGACATTGCCTACTTACACTATGGCATTACCTACTTAATTAATCTATGACATTGCCTACTTAATTAATATATGGCATTGCCTACTTAACTAATCTATGGCATTACCTAGTTAATTAATCTATGGCATTACCTAGTTAATTAATCTATGGCATTACCTACTTACACTATGGCATTAGGAACTGGAAAGTGCATTGCCTACTTAGAAATGTACGCCCCCTAGGCATATATTGTGCGTGTTCTGTCCAGTCCACCTCATTACATCCTATATGTTTTATATCCCTTCAAAAGTTGTAGATAATAAGATGTGTTAGATTCTCTTTACCATCAATAAAAGGTAATGTACTTGTTTTAAATATTGTACTTTAGAGAAGAGCTCCTGTTAAATTCCTTTTACCAATAAAATTAACAAACATGATTTTTAAACTCTGGCTTTAGAGTGTGACCTCGATTCAATTCACTGTACCTATGTTTAGAAGAAAAAAAAGTTGTTTTTTTCAAACTTGAGCCTTTGAGAGTAACTCATGTTTAGTTCCTCTAAAACAATAGGTCTGTATAATTACTAGTACATAAGCCTGTCGGGAACAGGCAAACCAAATTTGAATAATTAGGATGCGAATTATCATTTTAGTATGAGCTGAAAACTCAAACCTCTTATTCAGTTCTTTTAACTCATGAAAACCTGTAAAAAAATCAAACAAATAGAATTTAACAAAAAATTGAAAATCTGGCTCTCTGTACGATGTCTATACTATAAGTTTGCAAAAGTTTCATCTTATTAGGTCATCTAAGGCCTTCTGAAGGCTATGGAAAAATAAATACACTTTAGGAAAGTATATGTATCAGCGATTCCCAAACTTTATGAATGGCGTACCACTCCATCACTTCCCGTAATTTGGAGTACCACCAAGACCATGTTTACTATTTTGAGACATTTTTGAAGGGGGCCAGGGATATAATAACATACATTATGGTGCTGTTTAAGGTTAAATAAATGTTGCCGCCCTCCCAACCCCTCTTCGGATCTGTTTTATTTTGACTAAACTTGTTTCTAATATATTTATAAGATTTGATAAGGCACTTATCTTTATCCGACCTACATTTGCTTGTTTCGTTTTGCTTCTCACGGCGTCCATACATACATCAGTTGTTGCCAAACAGTCGTACGCGTACCACCAGTGGCGCATACAGCTATTTCCGGAGGGACGCCGTGAGAAGCAAAACGAAACAACCACTGGTGTGTGTATATATATATATATATACACACACACCAGTGGTTGTTTGTGTATATATATATATACACAAACAACCACTGGTGTGTGTGTGTGTATGTGTATATATACACACATACATACATACACAACCAGTGGTTTCCAAACAGTCGTACGCGTACCACAGAATACTCAAATTGGAGGTTCTAAAAATCTAATCTAGAAAATATATGAGTCCAGCAGATCTAAATATTTTCGTTAAATCCTAATCTCTATCTCTATGTTTATAATATATATATTTTTATAACCCCCAATTTGGGTATTCGGTCACAAAATATTCCTATACCCTTTCGGGCTAGGGGCTATCTGCCTGTAAAGTTTCAGCATCACAGAGGACAGAGAAACTTGTAAATATTAAAGTGATTTTTTTAAATAAAATTTCTATCAGAAAAATAAAATCTAAAATCCGGCTCTTTGTGGTTCTGCCCCGTGGTCTTTACTGCAGGTGTGCAAAGTTTGGAGGGTGCGGAAAACCTCACACAAACACACATATTGGGAAATTATACATAGAGAGATTACTAACAAGCATAACTAAGTGAAGGAGTTTTCAATTTTGGTAATAATACATTTTCTTGAATGTGTATTTCATTAATTTTTGTATGCGAGCCGGCCTTTGTCGTAGATTAAGGCCCGTTGACACGGTGTTAGTTGACTAATGCAAGTACACTAATTTGGCTGCGCGCGCACAGCTTGCACCGTGTAAACAGACAAGCAAGCTACTAACATGCAAGTCCACTTGCAACTGAAAAAGTTGGTCACCTTCCAACTTTACTAATGCAAGTAGACAATCCAAAATGGCGGCAACTGAAGAATTGGTTGTGCGGGGGACACTTATTTGTGGAATGTTATGAAAAGAATGAGTTTTTGTGCAATTTTAAGCACCGAATTTATAAAGATAGGAATGGGAGGGATATTGCACTAGAGGATATTGTAAAGTTATATCAGGTGTACATAAAGTTTTAAAAAAAAATGTTAGGCCTATGTACATTTTTCAAATGTTCTTTGTGGGAGATATTATTTAATATCGGTAAACAAATGTTATCAATAATTTTAACAAACCATTATTTCCTACCACTCAACGTGGCATGTGTAATTTTTTTTATATACGATCACAAAATATAATACATTGTAGGATCGTGATTAGTTCCGGCAACATAATATCCGCGTTATCGGCAAGTAAGGCATGAATGACCGGTGGTTTTCACGCGAAATCTTCGGCACGTTGTCCAATCTCCATATTTGACACTTTAAACAATCTTTATAAGTTTTAATTATAAATGTTCAGCCCACACACTTAAAACACTTTGCAGTAATGCTTTGGAATATTGAGTAGATACATAATATAATATTATCGTATAGCAAACCAGATAGTCTATATTTAAACCAATCTACAAATTAATGAATTATTATTTTTAAGGAATGTTTTAGGCCTAGCAAGCTAGCATTTGACCAAATATTTTGTTATTAGTATACCAAAATTTAAAACAGGGTCTAAAAAACCTGCATTATGTCTATTTAAAAAAACGCCCAACAAATTAATTTAAGCCTATTATTATTTAAAAAAAATATTTTAGGCCTAGCTAGAATTTAATAAGATATTTGGTTATTAGTATACTAACATTTAAAAGAGGGTTGAAAAAACCTGGGTTGGACCTATTTAAAAAAGTGCTCTGCCGAGTTTGGTTGTATTGGGATTTATTTACCTTATTTGAGTTTAATTTTATTTAACATGTATGCTAAATAAGTTAACAAATCGAGTTAAATAATTTAATAATTATTTGGGATCAACTTAAATCTATTTTAATGTATTAAGGAACTAAGAAAGAGGAGACATACTAATCACTAACTTTTTTATGTTGTCTATATAAAACAATTTTTTTTAAATAGGTAAACTAATTATTAAAACATATTTTCTATCACAAATTGTAACTATTCTTTAGATTTAATTCTAATATTATAATTACGATTAAATATTGTTTCCTAACTACAACTTATAATGTTTTTCAAAAATAAACTAATTATGATAAATTGCTTCTACTGAAAAATTGTAATTTATGTTGCCGCCCATACTTATTCTAAATTCACCCTTACTAGCTTCTAACACATAAGCGTTATTAGTATTTGCGTATAAATTACCCGAACGAAAAATGAGACGCAGTGATAAAAAAAAGGCTCCAATAGAGAGACCAGTTATCACCACTCTTCATTTTCAGCCATGTTTTTATAAGCGCTACTAATACAAGTGAAAAATACGTGTCAACACAACTAACATGTTAGTAAGCTAATACCACTAAACTTGCATTAGTCCACTAACACCCTGTCAACGGGCCTTTACGGTGGGCAGGACATGCAGCGTGAATGGAAGATTCTAGAACCTTGTTCAGGTTAATGACTGGCAAACCCACTTTTTGAGCCGACCGATAATACGACTTATAAATTTACTTACACAACACCTAGCCCCCGACAGTTAATTCATCACTGTAAAAGTGTAAATTTCACAAAAGATACATTTTCCCGACATTCTGTAGCGGCCAGTAATTGTATATAGCGCACGAGGGGATTCAGTGGAAGACCGGAGGTAGTCATCACGAAAGGAGAAACCCGGCAGTTTTATTAGAAACAGATACATCAATCAAACATTTACAAGGTTACATATACTGTTAATTAAATAAATGTGGTGTCCTCAACATGTGAATAATTAGGTACTTGTTCTTGGCCGCGATGTGGGTCGCTATCACCGTCCTCTGCCTCTGCATCTGGATGTTCCCGAGGACCCGGCTCTACCTCCTCTCCAGGGTGTTGGGATGAACCCCGCCGATATATTGCCGCCTCCGGATGCTGTCGGCCATCTCTTGGTGAGCGCTATGTACAGCGTGTTGATCCTGTGCTTCATTATATGTCCGGATATGCTGAGGCCACGGCCAGTATGAAGTTGGCTTGATGTCTGTCTCGTCCCGGTGGTAAGCCGCTCGCCTTGGCTTTGAGCGCGAGGGTCACCCAGGAGCGGAGCTTCTGACGGGAGCAGGGATGCCCAGGATTCTCGTGTAGGGATTAGTGCTACCACTCTGGGTCCTGCTTGTCCGGTTCGCTGAGGTTCTTCGCCTTCTCGGTGTGGTGGTGGATCTCGAGTTAGTTGATCTAGCCAGGCCTCTATTTGTTGTAATCTGTTATGTGTTGTGTTGACTGTTCTGGTGAGTTCTTGTAGAGCTGCCATTATCTGTATTTGGTAGTCTCTTGGGGTCTTTCCTGAAGTGCACCTGCTTGACGGGGATCACCACCGGACTGTACGACCTTACTCTGGAGGGTGTTGTGGCCGCTTCTCCTTGTAGGATGAACGACGGGTCCTGCGGTGGGGTCCGTCTGTCCGGTGGAGAATCAGACGTCTGTCCTGTACTAGAGGCTGCGGTGCTGGAGTGTTCAGGACTACCTGGTACCAATACGGTCTTCCCTGAGCGTAGATCCGCCTTGTCGGATTCTGCTAGAATATCTAGTAGTTAAGATTTGGAATCTACGTTCTCGACTACAGTTCTCGTTAGTGTGTCGCTGATTTGTTGTAGTTGCTGGCGATGTGTGTCCCTTTCTTTCTTCTAACTTGTCCCAGAAACGGCTCCGTGACATTTATAGTTGTTGTTGGGTTCTCCTACCGCTACCGAATGCTGCGCCTTACATTGTTGAATGTGTAACATTCTTAACTATATACATATTTTTCCTAACATGTGTCCATTTATTCTATGTTGGCTCTATTTCTAAACGTATCGTTTACCGTTTCAATTGTAACGGGCTGTTTGATCTTCTATTTATAAGTTTATTTTTCCATAGATCTTCGCCTCCGAGAAGTGTTTCGATAATGTTATTGTATAGTGTTAATTATTTGTTGACCTCAGTTGTATTGAGGTTAATTGCTCTTCACAGGACCCGATGTTCTTGGGTTCATACCAAGCAGAGTTTGACGGATTTTTTTTTAGCGATATAAATCCGTAGCGCAACTTCCTTTGGAAAGTAAAACTGTCACTCCCATGTTGACTGTGGCATATAAAAGTTCCATGGAAGGATGTTAAAGTACCTTTCCGGTACAATTTGTAGAATCTTTCTCGCTCACGCATAGAAATTCGGTGTGGAAGGCAACAGAGAACCACCACACTTTCTGAAAAGCCCCTAGTACATATTTTCTACCAGATGGTTTAGTCGGCACTAACCAGCCTAAGGGCTGAGTGGATGCAAAGCGCCGGATGAATATAAATCACATCAAACCAACCTTCGGGCTGTTGACCTAAGAATAAGAGTTAATTATTTTTGTCGAAATTCTTAGCTACAATTTCTCTATTCCTCTTTTCCCCGCTTTAATTTATGATACGAACTCAACAATTTAATTTGGGTGATTCCTCCGATACATTTCTATTCTACTTGTCGTATTTCATTTTCTGTAGGCAGTAAAATTATCAGAAAAAGAACATTACTGTAAATAGGTTCCTACTAAACATTATACCTTTCCATCTAATCATCTCATACAAAATTATTCGAGATATTTCTATATCGTTTCATACACAATCATAAAACTATGAACTAGATTGGCGGCGTCGTTTTCGGTCTCATAGAAACTGTTTTTATCTCCTTCTCCCTCACCTCTATATAAATGTGTTCCATTTTATTTGTTCTCTCTTGTTCTTCCTTCCATCGTCCGTCCTACTAACAACCTCTCTATCGCGTCCTCCCTGTACCGCCATTTCCTACTGGCGCCTCCTATTCTCGCCGAGACTGTTGGCTGTAACTGCAGCTCCATTAAAGTTTCAAGTTTACATTGAAACACTGCAATTGTGTGGCTTTGGTTCTGGAACTTATCTCTTTGTAATTCTTTAACTTTGCCGGTTATTTCTCTCTATAATCAATCTCTGGCTTTATTTTACAGTTGTCACTTGTAATTAGTTATTTAATAAGTACTTATATATGGTAATCAATCATTGAAGATGTTAAATGAGGTTACCATTTGTTTTAGTAACTATTTTAGTAACTATTAGTCTTAGAGACTAATAGTAACTATTTTAGTAACTATTAGTCTTAGAGACTAATTGTTGGTGTTTGGTATCGAGTTTAGTTCAGTATTTTAACTTTTTAACTATCAAGTGGAGACGTTCAATTTAGTTTATCTGTCTCTCTCTGCTGTTGGTAATGAGGGGAGTTTAAAATTATCCTGGGGTGCTTTTAAGTTAACACGTACTGGGGCCTAGAACCTATTATTGAAACTAAAAATTTAAAAAATATTGTATTAAGTGGAATTTGCGATTAACAACTAATCTAATGATATTTCTTAAACGTTGATATGCAAAATAGATATTCATTTTTAAAAAAACATCACCTTATAACATAGAGAGTATCGCTTAAAAGATTATGTAATATTTAACTTTCATGTATTTACTAATATTTTTCAAATATTAAAGAATGAACGCATGCACTAGTACAAATTTAAAATCATCAATGATCAACTGCTATGACGGTTACATATTAATATGTACCTCGAGCGTATCTTCATTGCAGTCATTGCTTAAACAAAGATTGTGAAAAGAAAATTTTAACATAATAACAATTAATGATGTACAAACCGAACAGGTAGTAAGACGTGGTATTAAAAATAACTAATAAGATAACCTTTCTAATGATGTAGTATGTATACCGAAAGGTTATTCTAAACTTTATCTTAAATTCATAGGAGATTTTCTAAATTAACCTTATAGAATGGAGGGCAATTTATTCTATATTATTATTATTATTAGCACCGCGTCTTACTACCCGTTCGGGTTATACGCACAATTTATTCTATAGAAACCGTTTTTGAAAGGGATGCTGAAAGCATTAAAAAAAAACTACTGGGATAAAATTATCGTCTTACTGCGTTTTCCCAGATTAAAAATTGTAAAAGAATATTAAAAAGTATTTTAAGAGGGTTAGTTTAATTTTCACATTGAATTTGATTAAAAATTAACTAGGGGATAACTTCGAAACCTGGTAACGAGCATTGGTATAATAGAGTACTTTTTAAAACATGATTTCGATATTATTAATTGTTGCAATATTAAAACTACTAACACACTACAGATATTAAATATGCTATCTATTTATATATTACTAAACAGTTCTTTTTTATATAGTAATATTTCTATAGGTAATTCTATTTCAAACACATCCTTGTAGTCAATGTTCCTTATTTTAATATAATTAACAAGCTCTTTTGACAATTATTATTGAAAATGACATGCTATGGCTGAGACTACTCCTTAAAATATCAATCAAGAATGAAGTCTCTGAAATACTTCAACAGATATTCGGTGGATTTTAAGGTGAGGTGGAAAGGAACATGAGTAAAGGTCAGTGATTTTAAGGTGAGGTGGAAAGGAACATGAGTAAAGGTCAGTGATTTTAAGGTGATGGGGAAAGGAACATGAGTAAAGGTCAGTGATTTTAAGGTGAGGTGGAAAGGAACATGAGTAAAGGTCAGTGATTTTAAGGTGATGGGGAAAGGAACATGAGTAAAGGTCAGTGATTTTAAGGTGAGGTGGAAAGGAACATGAGTAAAGGTCAGTGATTTTAAGGTGATGGGGAAAGGAACATGAGTAAAGGTCAGTGATTTTAAGGTGATGGGGAAAGGAACATGAGTAAAGGTCAGTGATTTTAAGGTGATGTGGAAAGGAACATGAGTAAAGGTCAGTGATTTTAAGGTGATGTGGAAAGGAACATGAGTAAAGGTCAGTGATTTTAAGGTGATGGGGAAAGGAACATGAGTAAAGGTCAGTGATTTTAAGGTGATGGGGAAAGGAACATGAGTAAAGGTCAGTGATTTTAAGGTGAGGTGGAAAGGAACATGAGTAAAGGTCAGTGATTTTAAGGTGATGTGGAAAGGAACATGAGTAAAGGTCAGTGATTTTAAGTTGAGGTGGAAAGGAACATGAGTAAAGGTCAGTGATTTTGCAGTTTTTATAACAAAATATTTCTTTGTCAAAATAAATAAAATATTACTCCGTTAGCTACACTTGATTTAATTTTCTTCTAAAGGTTTTATCAAAAATTGTTGAATATCTGTCAAGTGTGTCCTGGAATTTAATGACAACTTTTTATGTTAATTTAAAAAGTATCTCATCTAATGCCACTATGCTTATGACATATATTATACAACTGTTTTTATCACGAAGAGAATAAAATTAAATTAAACGTTGCTATTGGAGCAACAGTTGTTTTTTGGACAAAGAAATGTTTTTCTATAAAAATTGTAAAAACAGCGACATTTTCTCATGTCCCCTACAGCCCTATCTAAATTCTTTAATTTGAAAAAAAATGGCATACCTTAAATTTACCACCGAAAAACCAGGAACACAAACATTTTCATGAAAATTTACTTGCATCTTCGTCAGCGATATAACTTAAGATTTTATAACAGTATGTTAAAGTGAAAAGCGACGTATGTAGAAGGAGGCTGCGAACAATTGATATGCCAGTTGATTTAAGTTCATTTCAAATTTTTAAATAAGATTAAACTTATTGTGAACAGATAAGATGAAAATACTGTCTATTAAATAAGTCGTGATTAATTTTCTGCATTTTCTCTCCGAAGATATTAGAGCCTTTTATCAGACGCACAATTACTTTTTTTTTTATCTCAACTCGAACAAGATTTTTCACTTTGACAAATTGTTAGGCTAAATAACTTTATCGCCTTTCATCGTAAAAATGTTTTTGTTCTAGGAGGCGATCTTTTTATGGTTTAACTTTGACTTCATTCTTACACTGTCTGTCGTTTGAAAGAGGATGAAAATGTCTGTATTTATACTTTTAGGATTTGTAACTAATTTTATTTTTATGTAGTTTACTTAGGACTTAGAGGAGATTGTTTAAATTACGTTTAGGTCTATACTCTCTTTAGTAGAAATTTATTAAAACCCTAAAATGATTGTGTTGAATAATTCTTCTAAACTTACGGATACATACAATTCTATATATAATTTTACAATTTTGTTTACTTGCACCAAGTCTTACCACATACACACAGCCACACCTTAACACTAGTAAAGAATAAATGGAGGAGATAGAATTGAATAATTAAGAGAAAATTTACCCACACTTCTTTGAAGAAGTGTGTGATATTATTTAGGAAAAAACTTAATATAATAACTGAACTGGATTCGAATCCTGATCTCCCCGTAACAAACATATCAGACCAGACGAGTTTAACGCCTTAGTTTGCGTGTCCACCGATGCAGGTATTGCAAATATTAATTGTTGTAGGTTTAGTTAATTTTTCGTTTATTATCTAGATATTTAACGAGGAATCCGCGTCTGTGGTTAAGCAGACTAAAGCTTAAGATCGTCTGGCTTGATTTTACAGGGACTGGGAGATCGGGGTTTATATTCCGGCTGCATGTATTGAGGGTGTGTTTTTTCTAAATATACTATCTCTCTTTATCCTCGCAGCTGCAGGTATACTTCCTCTGAAATCTACCTTTCTTATTCTTACCCTATTAGTGAAACTGAATGCGGATAGCTTGGTTTTTCAGTAGAACGTTCTTAAAAAAAATAAACGCAACTTTATAAAACCACAAACTATAGCAGAAAGTTTCATTTTTGTAGTTTCGTACTATTCAAATAGTTTTCTCCAATACAGTATGAAAATAGAACACTTTTTTAAACTTAAAGATTAGCATTCTTCAAATTGAAAGTATTATACCTGGATATGAGATTCGAACCCAGTACTCTTGACTCCCCAATAACTCAGGGATTAGAATATTGGCGTACTTAGACAAAGGTCCGAGGTTCAACTTCCATCTCCGTGTGACATTTTTCAATTTAAAAATCATGTCATTTAAATGCGGCTACAACCGTAATTAACAAATATAACATCTTGGCTAATTAATCTATTAAAGATTAGTAGCTGATATTGAACAAAATGTTCCTTCCGATACAGGATTAAACGTACCATTTTTTATCTATCTACCAGCAGTAATGGAATCTTGAACGCAGATTGCAAATGGCGCCTTCTTCAGTTAGCGGAGATAACGGGTTCTTCGGATAAACAAGGAATGCAAGTCACGTGCGTCCCCCGACCCCTGATTTCTTCATACGGACATTAAGGGTGAGGATCCTATACCCCTTTCCCACCGCCCCTAACTTTCTCACACATTTTCAAATTCTTCAGATTCCTCCTTTAACGTGCGAAAGAACCTCATTCACAGATGATAAAGTGAGTCTACTACCGATATTACTTACATTCGCGGGATATAAATAGAGTGTTTGAGTCACAGGGTCTTAAAATATTAGAAGTTTATTTCATATTGATTGGAAAGTATTACTTTAATTTTAAGATTTAAAGGTAGCTTTATAGTATTTTATATTTATACGTTTCTACTACATGTAATTTTTAAATAAAAATATAAATTTTTAGTAATAATATTTTTACTAATATTTCCAAATGTTGGATAAAGAATTCATCTAATTCAATTTACATTTGGCTTAAATCTTCGATAATCTACGGGTATTGTAACCAAACTAATTTAAGCAAATAAAAAAGTTATGTGTAAATAAGTCGCGGCCTCATCTTGAAATCGTGTACGTGTTGCAGCCCGGTTTTTTGAGACACACGTACGAATTGGGGCCCACTCACTTGAGAGAGATAGAGAGAGAGGTATGAGTTGCGACCACCTAATTATCAGTGTGCTTTCTATCATGATGTCTTAAATCTCAGATAGAAACTATCATCGTCTCATGTTGACATCCTTAGTAATATACAAACTTCCTCAGTTCTCGTCGTTCAATGGTTTTGTTAAAAAAATTAAGTTTGGTTAGGTTAGGTTAGGTTAGGTCAACAGCCCGGGCCGCAATTCGTACGTGGCTCTAAAAATGTGGGGCTGCATTTAAACCGTCTCTTTAGAGGTAAACTACCCGTTCGGCCACAACTCATCTGCAGCCAAAAATTCATACCTGGGCATTGTTATAGACGAGAATATAAAATGGGTATCACCCATTGAGTCACTTAGTAAGACATTGGTGTTTTCTATAGGTACTTTACCAGTATCGATAGCAAGAAATTTGTACTTTACACTTGTATATCCCTACCTTATTCACGGAATATAAATTTGGGGACACACACACAAGCCATTTTTATTGAAATAAATGGTCTGACTTATAAATCTTTCATATTTGAAAGCACAGAGTACTTGGATTCATAAATATGAGACAGCTAATTAAATATAAGATATTAATATGTATATGTATGTATGTATGTATGTATGTATGTATGTATGTATTAATGTATGTATGTATATTAATGTAATTAATGTATGTATGTATGTAATTAATGTATGTATGTATGTAATTAATGTATGTATGTATGTATGTATGTAATGTAATGTATGTAATTTATGTATGTAATTTATGTATGTAATGTATGTATGTAATGTATGTATGTAATGTATGTTATGTATGTTATGTATGTTATGTATGTTATGTATGTTATGTATGTTATGTATGTTATGTATGTTATGTATGTTATGTATGTAATGTATGTAATGTATGTAATGTATGTAATGTATGTAATGTATGTAATGTATGTAATGTATGTAATGTATGTAATGTATGTATGGGTCCGGGTATGTATATGTATATAGACATGTATGCGTGTCAGTGTGTGTACATTATTTGGGAGTTAGGTAAATTAATCTCATATATGGCTCCTTGGTTAATTCCCCAAGAACTTATGCGGGCCTCTGTCAAAGAAAGACTGAACATGCTTGATCTAGACCTATAAGAAAATGGTGTTCACATGTCTTATCTTAAAATCATTATTGCGATTTTCCCTTCATTATCAATAATCATATTAGTGTAAAGTATTCATTTAGTTTTAACTCTGCATAGCATTTAATATCATTAAAATATTCCACTTTTCAGAAGAAGAGCCATTTATAAAATACAATTTCTTATTGTACTTTAAACAAATATATTATTTTAATTTATGATTAAAGGAATTTTAAAGCTATTGGTAATAGCCATCAAAAGTAGATCAAGTGAAATTAATAGCTGTGAGATAAGGCCATTTCTACAAAAATTGGACTGTAAAGTAATGAATTTGTTATTTGCGGGGTATCTTAATCCCCGTCCTTCCACCCGCGCTCCCCCTATATGAAAAGCCATGCACTGAATTGCTGCTGACAAGACGTGTGCGCCATCCCCTACACGCATTACGGTGAGATTATGCTGAAGAAGCCTGTCACTATTAGGAAACTATAATTGAGCAACCTGTATACACATAATTGGTTTTGAATATATTGCAATATCTTACATATCGTCATAAACTTAGTTTGTTTCACACACAAAATATTAAGTTTGTTATAAAATTACGCTAAAGTGGTCATAATAATTTGGCAATTTAAATAAATTCCTCTTAATAAATTCACAGGCTCTAGGTATTTTAAATAAATGTCTCCAAAAATAATTAGGCTAAGGCCATTTTGAATAAAGATATTTAATACATCTTCAGGCCTAAGATCAGAACTTTATACTCTGTTCAAGTTTACGATAACCTTGTCAACTCAACTTAAAGACTGATATATTTTGGTTGGAATCCCGGTGAAAATTCATATTGGATACGAATGAGTTTGATTGCACTTTTTTGTGATCCCAAATGCTAACAGCCCTCTTGTAGATGTCTAAAAAAAAAAAATTAAAATTACATAATGTTAAACTGGTCAGTGGTATTTTTGTTAGGGCCAACTAGGCACCAGTGCCATAAAATGTTTTTAGTCTATACCTGTCTCTTTTTATTTGCGTGTAGCCGGTGTTTCTTCAAACCTTTGCGTCCTATAAACAGAGCTGCGTTGTATCCCTTGTACAAGTTTTATTGTGTTACTGGTCCCACCCTTAAATCCTACTCCTACCTCTAAACACACTTTCAGCCCTATCAATCCCTATAACGAGACAGATTCAACATAGTGGGCATGTAAAGCCCAAAATACAACCCACCACTGAAAAAAATAACACATAAAAATACACATACCCACTTCACAAATGTAACTTTTCACACGCCAGTTGTTTGTTCTTAGCTTCTTTTTTTTTTTTTAATTACAGTAGAAATTGCTATCCACACACAAGCGAACCATCCTCCCCCTTTTTCACCGGTAAATTCTGTCACACAACATAAACCTTTTACTAAAAAAAAATAAAAAATAAAAAAAAAGGTACTTCACAATCTGGCTGCCTCAGTGGAATATACAACTCGGATTATTGAAAACCGTTAATTATATTACACTGGACTTGGATAGTGTTAAGTTCAAACTGGAGTAGTTCTGTGTAATTTAGTTTTACGGTTGATAGTTATACGTCAAGATTAATGAATAACTTTTTTTTTACACCCGCCTCACTACCCGTTCCGGTTACACGCTAGTTTATTAGGGATGAGGAAGGTTGAATTTAGACTAAGTGTACCCTCACTCGCGTGGATCTAACGTGGAAAACAATTTTTTTTAAACACCTCAGTACACACGACCGGGATTCAAACCCTTATTTCCCTGTAATAAGCAGTCTAGTCTAACGTGAGTGTGACGCATTAGACCATGCGGCCACCGAACCCGATTTTACTAGATTTTTCAACCTAATAATCCTTTAATGCATTTTGTTAAAGGTTTTTAATATGAGTCGGTAGGAGTTCTACTCAAGCCCATGTGTTTTATTTTATATATCTAATGGAATGTCAGGCCTCCACCGTGGTTCGGATCCCACGTTAAACTGTAGGGCCTCCATTTCTTCTCACAATCACCCTACCATTACACATTAGTGTAAGCTCGTATAGCCCGAATGGGTAGTAAGACGCGGTGTTAATAGTAATAATAATAATATATATCGAAGGGAATTATTAGAATAAAAAGGAAATATGAACCCTTAAATGTCCATCAATTAGTTGAGTTCATGTTGGTTCTCATGACAAATTTTTAAATTTAAATATGATAAGCAAAGAAAAAAAAGATATTCATTAATGTTCCCTTAGTTTATCCCAAGAGGTAAAAAGGCTACCTTGAAGTGTTTACTAACGTGTAGCTCACAGGTTCTTAAACTATAGGTCGCGACCTCTCCCTGGGTCGCGAAAAATATTTTGTGGGTTGCATGAAACATTGACAAACGTAAGTTTAATTATTTAATATAGAACTATTTAAATTATAATACACTACAATCTTTTAATCTATAAATTGTCTAGTTTATTGCAGAAATAAACATCGTCCGGCAGGATTACACGAACACAATTTTAGTAATCTCCAGTATATTTAACTAAAATAACCACATGGCTTCCCTTTTTTATCTACATATATGACGTTTGGTTATTATAAATATTTAATCAACAATATTTAATAAAAATTAATGTAAAATACGTATATTTTTGCAATTAATATAGTCATTATTTTTATTTCGAATTTGATCCAAAGCGTCTAAAAAACGGACCCTAGAGTATAAAATAAAATACAGCTTAACGTATACATTATTGCCTGGAATCACTAATAATTTTGTCTTATGAAATAAGATCACGAATAAATTATCTTGTCCTCAATTTATTAAAAACAAATTAATGCAATTTTAAATATATATTGTTTAGTTAAAAATATAAGTATTATTCAGTCGCATAGTGTTTAAATTTAAAATCATATCATATGGTCTGCAACGATTATTTATCAATAAATCTGACTCCTTAACTTTTAGCATTAACTGTACTTACAGTTATGTCTACAAAGTCATCGCGTTGTACAGTAGAACTGATTTATTTACACTGTCTAATAGCACTAATATAAATATTAACATGAATATAGGATGTATTATGTATTATGTATGATTTAAATTGCAACTACATCCACCAGCTCCAATAGTGATTTTAGAACTGCTGGTCCCATATATACATTTAAATGCTCACTTTAGACTACACGAATAACAGTTTTCTCTGTAGTTGGAAGCATATATTTTTAATATTTATATATAAAGATAGAATATATTATGATTATATTAATGCAGCTAAATAAGAAAGGGTGTGTTTTAAAATACAATATAGCACATTAAAATATGTGATTTTTTTTTAAACTGAACCGAGAAGATAGTTTTTTTTTCTGATGACAGCTGTGCATGTATGTGTGTGGGTGTATGAGTATGTGGTCGCTCGGGTCTTGAAAAGGATAGGGCGGGGGGAGTAGAAGGCGGCTACATGTTCTCCCACCACGCGACTCCACATATGGACTGGCTGGAATTGCACTGGCTGTCTGTTCAACCATGTGAGAAGTAAGCAGCTATCGGTGCGGACGTGCGTTATTCTCTCTCCACAAATATATATACAGCTCTCACTCAATTTCGTTGATTTGTTGAAAATTTAAACAATAAGAGAAGGTAGAGAGGACTGACTGTTGAGAAATTTACGTGAAAATGGACCAGATTGACTTTTTTATACATATAAATGGCGGTGTCTAGGTTTCCAACTCACCTGGGATATTAAAGTAATATCCTGAAGTCACGATGTAATTGGTCCCAAGACCGGCGACTTTATTCAATAGAGATTTTTCCCATAAGTACCATGATAAAATAGAAGGGTTGGTTTTAGACCAGCGTTATTTTTTAATCGTTGTTTTGCGAAAGTTTAGGAGAAGATAAAAATGAAGTGAAAAAACCTGAGGAATAAAAGTAAACCTTTTTAAAACCATGATCAATATTAATTTTTTAAATAAAAACACGATTATTAAAATTTTAGGTAATTATATTTTAAACACAATATTAATACTCTTTATTTATTAACACCGCACCTTACTACCCGTTCGAGTTATACGCTTATCTACTAATTACTCTAATGGTTTTATGGACTATGAAGGTTATATTATAGGAAGTGTAACCGTATTTGCGTGTAGGGAGAATGGAAAACCATTTTGGGAAAAAACACCCTCAGTTCACCCGACTGAGATTCGAACCTTGATCTCCCCGTCATCGGCAGTCTAACCTACTAAAAGAGTAGTGCGTTCGACCACTTGGCCAACAAAGTGGGTCAGTTCATTTCTAATAGATGATTGGCTTGCCTCCTAATATCGCCTATACATTTGAGACTTGGAGCCAGATATTGAAGCAGAAGATTCAGTATAAAAGAGCGTTATTAAATAGGTGAGAGATGATATTTGCACACACCTACTTCTTGGTGAGCTAAGTGAAGTGTTGCCAGATTCCCGCAGTTGAACGCAAGGGCAACGTTGTACAACAGGGATACACTTTTGCTTACTTGGCCTAATTGCAACTAGGGCTGAACAACGTAAGCGCAGAACGATGTAATTCAAGGTTTATACGTGACTCCGACTTGAGAACCGATTCCGGAGAAATTTGAACCATTGTCACACTTCCTACCACAGAACAAGCGTAGAAAGTGTAACTTTAAATTAAATGTGAAAGATAACAAATTTTAGTTGCATATTATGTATTCTTGTCAGTAGTTCATATTTAGATAGTAGAAACATTTATGAAAGAGATACAAGTTACTAAAATAATTGTAATAGATTTATATAGTCATGTTATCTGTCACTTTTAATAGATCAAATAAATACCAATGAAATATATATGTTTGAATTCTGTCAGGGAGGAGCTTTTGAGAAAATATATTCTTGCAGTAAAATTTTATTTTACTAATATGCTAGTAAATATTATTATTTGTAGTAGTATTTTGTTATTTATTTGATCTATTAAAACTACAGCTGACATGACTATATACATCTATTAAAATTATTTTAGTAACGTGTATAACTTTCAAAAATATTTCGTCTATTTAAATCGGATTCTATAAACAGATTTATTAGGGTGTATGAAAATATATGTATATATTCACATACCGTAATAAATCTGATAGAGATCCTTGGCTGAAAGCTTTGGCTGGTTCTTCTCCTTTGAATTTCTCTGGCTGAAATCATGACTACTGACGTCAAATAGAGGCAGGCAATATACTAATATAAATATTTATATAAATTCGAATATGGCTGTTCCCATAAACGTTAAGTCACAACGTGTCCAATCCTCGGAAAAGAATTGTTCGTTAAAAGCTTCACCTCTTGATGAAGCTCCTCTTAATACAGGTACGATGCTCACCACCAGCTCTCTTGGCATCTCGTTATTGATTCGTTCCAGCCATTGTTGGTAGATCCTCATACAGCATCATCATCATCATCATCATCACATGTGTCACTCACTCCCATCAATGGCACGAAATGTTTAATGAAATACTGGCGACGGAAAGGTTTGAGCCGTCATTGTTCGAAATGTAGTAGACAGCCTGATCAAATATTCTGATGCTCTTTTCCTCCAGGTCGATGAGTAAACATAAAGGTGACTGACGTCTGCTCTTGCGTTGTCGTGCACAGTCGTTGTCTCCATATGCTTGTGTTTACAATTCTCGTGCACACAGACTCTAGAAACACTCTTGTTTATAATATGAAAGCAGATGACCTGGCGGTCTAGGGGTAAGGTGTCAGACCTCTGTGCTGGGGGTCCGGGGTTCAATCCTCGGTCCTGGCACCGATTTATTTGATCACCCAAACCCTTCCTTCACCTCTGACAGGACGTGTATTAATCACAACTTGTGAATGTGTGGAATGCCAGGCCTCCACCGTGGTTTGGATCCCACGTTAAACTGTAGATCCTCCATTTCATCTCACAATCACCCTACCATTACACATTAGCGTAAGTGCGTATAACTCGAACGGGTAGTAAGACGTGATGCTAACAATAATAATAACAACAATAATATGAAAGCCTTTATTAATAATATGTAATTTAATAATTATCTATGATATATATCAAGAGTGACATCTGAAGATTGCATGACCTGACTATGGGTACGTAAAAGTACAACTTAGTAACTATCTGATATTTCCCTCATTATGAAAATTTGACTGTTATATTGAGATCCTAAAGTGGTAAATTCATTAATTGTTTGTAAAATATGATGAACACATATATGCTGAAGCATAACCACCCTGTAAAAATAGCTACCCGCCGATAAACTCGCTAGCAGTCTTCGAGCTTACAACCAAATTCAGGAGCCCACCTTAAATCGGAGAGCTAGATAGCGAGCGCTCTACAGTTCCAATAAATATGTAAATATCCGGAAGTATTTGTGGTCCCTGGCGGGGTTTCCGGCGTCGAAAAAATTATACTTGGATTTATAGTCGAACGAAATTCGTCCTCGGCAAGGTACGGGAGTATACTTATATTACAGTGTAAAGTACACTTTGGTAATGATCAAGTGTACATTTTTATAGTATACATCCTAAAGGAAACAAGTGAATATTTACTAGCACGCTAGAGAGTAATAGTATATATATAATAGAAAACTTAGTGTATCTTCTTTAAGCTCTGGACAGTACAATGTATCTTCTTTAAGCTCTGGACAGTACAGTGTATCCTCTTTAAGCTCTGGACAGTACAGTGTATCTTCTTTAAGCTCTGGACAGTACAGTGTATCTTCTTTAAACTCTGGACAGTACAGTGTATATTCTTTAAGCTCTGGACAGCACAGTGTATCTTATTTAAGCTCTGGACAGTACAGTGTATCCTCTTTAAGCTCTGGACAGTACAGTGTATCTTCTTTAAGCTCTGGACAGTACAGTGTATCTTCTTTAAGCTCTGGACAGTACAGTGTATCTTCTTTAAGCTCTGGACAGTACAGTATATCTTCTTTAAGCTCTGGGCAATCTTATTGAAATCTAGTGGATACCTTTTTAACACGCTGATGACATTCTGGAAAGGAATTAAATTGTATCTTCTTTAAGCTCTGGACAGTACAGTGTATCCTCTTTAAGCTCTGGACAGTACAGTGTATCTTATTTAAGCTCTGGACAGTAGAGTGTATCTTCTTTAAGCTCTGGACAGTACAGTGTATCTTCTTTAAGCTCTGGGCAATCTTATTGAAATCTAGTGGATACCTTTTTAACACGCTGATGACATTCTGGAAAGGAATTAAATTTAACAGTTAAAATTACACTCTAATATAGAAATAAATAAGTAAATCACGCTCTTGAAATGCTGGATAGGTATTGAATCTGGCAGTGGAAAATAAAATCTAATAGAAAGTAAGTGGGCACTTCTTTACATGATGTTTATATCATAATAAACACATTGTGAATAGGACTACCTTCTTGGCATGCTAGAGTTCTGAGAATAAGGAATAAACATAGATTTTTGATTTAGAGCACTTTTACACTGACATTTATACATTTAAATTTATTTAAAAATAATTATTTAGTTTCGCAATCACAGGGAATTTACATTTGTTTTACGCCTTTATATTTTAACAGTAGAATTTAAAATCTTATTTGCTATCAAGATTTATATTATTGTATACTCTACGATCAAGCTGACATAAGAGTGAAATATTGATATAATTTAGAAATATATATGGAATATTTACATAGTTAAGAAAAAATATTCCTAAATAAATATAAAATAATGTTTACAAAATACTTAAGTTTGTTTAATTTCCTTTTGCTCTTAATTCACACTGCACGATATTTTTGTGTGGACTGTTCGATAAAAATAAAAAGACCCTCCTTCAATAATTGCTTTGTCCAATTCATTAAACTTCAACAACGCAACAAACAAACAAACAACAACAAAAAGGGTCGAAAATGGTTTTGATAGAACGACCACGATTTTCTTTTAACCTTTCTCTTTCCTCTCTTTCCTCGTGTTTCTCTTTTAAGAGGAGTGGGGGGTGGCTGTTAGGGCTTCATTCCCCAGCGTCGTATTGTAGTTGAAGTAAAAGCTCAAGGAAATAAAAGTGGGTGTACGAAATGACCTGAGACGAAAAGAAATCGAGGGAGAAGGGGGGAAGGGGGGGGGAATATCTCAATTTCCCGGAGACAACTCTCCGATGTTACAAATAAAATTAGTTGGATTAATCGAGATGGGACATGGTTCCTCGTCAGGTTGGCTCCCCTGAGTTCAACAAGGGATGCGGGGATGATGGAAACGGTAATTGTATTCGACGCTGTCGAAGTCTTAAACTACCTCGTAAGTTAGATACTTTAATAAATTACGTTATCATTAATTATATTGAAACTCATCCCGGTGATCACGTGGCTTAAGTAGCAGGCTCGTTCAGTCTGGTTTGCCGGTGATGGAGAGGTTAGTGTTTAAATCCCGACTGTAAATACTGATTTTTTTTCTCCTGTTTCTCAATCTTTTTCCATACACATGCGGATAATTTTACTTTAAAGTCAACTTGCCTCATCCCTACGACTTTAACGTAATTAAAAAATTTGGGTGGAATCCTAACAGGTTGTAGGATGCGATGAGAAATTAAATTAAAATATTTTATATGTAACAGCCTTCATCTATTTTACTTGAAGTTTAAAATGTAGAACGTGTTATCAAATTCAATTAGTATGAAAAAAATTTTTACGATAAAATAAAACTAATTTAGGTGAGAAAGTTAATTTGGCAGTAATTCAATATTTAGTTTAGATTACTTAGATATAATTAGACGATGAAGCCATTATACCTTAACTTTGGTAGAAAGACAGTTCTGGAAGGCCTTCTTTCGTACAATAATCTTACTGTATATAGGTCCCACAGCACTTCTTTGGTGCTGACTGACAGCTCACAGCTGATATCTGACAGCTCTGAAAAGTAACTAGACCAAATTATGTATCCCTCCGCCGAACCATATGATCTGCAAAAACATGTGTTTAGCAGCTGTCACTTCTGACAGTCAAATTTTAGGTCTCAACAAGAAACTTATATGACTTTTATTTTCTATATATTTCTATATATATGTAGATGGCCTAATATTAATTATTAATTTTTTCAAGAATATAATTTTTTTCTAAATAGAATTTAATCCCATATAAGTTTTTATTGTAATAAATAAATAAGTTTTATTTAAAAAAATCCAATTTTCTTATAAAAAATTATCCAGAAAATGATAAAAAAAATCCAATTTTCTTATAAAAAATTATTTAGAAAATGATAAAAAAAAATCCAATTTTTTTGGTTAGTATTAATATTATTAACATTATAAATGTGAAAAATCTGAATATCTATTACTACACATAGAAAAAAAACAATCAAAAATTTTTAAGAGTATTACAACATGTTGGTGACCTGGTGCTATAGGGTTAAGGTGTCAGACTTCTTTACTGGGAGTCCAGGGATCATTCCTCGGTCGCAGCACAAATTTATTTGATTGCCAAACCCTTTCTTGACCTCTGACAAGATGTGTATTAATCAAAACTTGTGAATTGGTGGAATGCCAGGCCTCCACCGTGGTTCGGATCCCATGTTAAACTGTAGGTCCTCCATTTCATTTCACAATCACCCTTCCTTTAAACATTAGCGTAAGTGCGTAGAGCCCGAAAGGGTAGTAAGACGCTGTGCTAATAATAATAATAATAATAATAATAATAATAATAAATAATAATAATAATAATAATAATAATGATGATGATGATGATGATGATGATAGATATCAGAAAACATTTTAAAGTAATTTAAAGTAAGGAGTGGTAATAAAGTTAAAACTTGGTATATGGATTGATTGACTTTTAATATCCAAAAGATTGATTTTATTTTGCTTTTAATGAGCTACAAAATGTCATATATAAAAATTTTCAATAAATTTATATTAACGTAAATAGAATAAAAATATGGGTTTACGACAAGTCTAAAATTCACATAAAACATTAAAATTTAGTAACAAAACTTTGATGCAACAAATTAGTGAAAAAAAACAAAGCTTAATGATCTACAGTGTTGTAATTATGCTATAAAAATGAACTTGTGGGTTAGCATCTCCCTAAGAAGTGGTTAATAAAGTTAAGAAAATGTTCTTGTTACAACGTTTTTAAAGAATTTAATAATTATTATGTTATTTATAAAATCTAATCCTTATCTTGGTTCAGTCAAGTGTTTTCCAATGGGGTTCGCAAGAACTTCGTCTACATCATCATATTCGTCATCGTCCTCTTCATTGTCTTCAGCCAGGTTAATGATGATAGGTGGGTGGGTCTCACTTGCATCCATTTTCATCTCCCTGTCCCAATCTTCCTTGATAAGTCTCTCGCAATGGTCGAAATTCTTACTCCAACTGAAACATTAGAATGTACAGCCATAGTAAAGATTCTATACACAACCCACTCATACCTTTTTTTTTGCATGGATAACATTAGATATGTATAAGTCTGTAACTAAGCATCATATATGTTTCAAAAATGAGGTGGCCCAATGGCTAGATAATTTTAAGCATCATATATGTAATTATAGTGAGCTAGGTAGAATAATAAAAATTGCATTCTTTTATAAAATTATACCTCTCAGGGGTAACTTGAGCAAGGGCTTCCTCCCAGATTTTCTAACGGTTAAGTAATTTTGTAGCGTACCCCTTGAATAAGGATTAGATTAGAAAGTAGCCTGTCAACAAGGGAGGGAGTGCGAAAAATTGTACAAATAAGGGATTTTTTTTTAGATAAAACATTGCTCAATGAATAGTTTAACATTGTAATTCCACTAAAAAAAAAAAACAAGAAATCATTTTGTGGGCCTATATTGATAAGGTGACACAAAGTATTGTTTATTTAAAACTTTTATCTTTGTAACATCACTATTTCAAAATATATTATAGTTATAATTATTTACCCAAGTTGATGGCGAATCAAATAACAGCCTATTAAATAGATATTTATCAGGTTTGGAAATTGCAAATAACTATGACATTCTATCTAATCAAGATGCCTTAAAAAGAGCGAGACGAGCAAAAAACCCCCCTCTTTTTAATAATTGATGTGCCTACATTTTTTAATAATTTAAATAAATCTGAGAGAGTAGGAACATTCTGTTTATGGAGAAAAAAATATTTATAAGTGATAGTTTGTGTACAATATCCTTATAATTTTCACTACACAGAAAGCATGAACCAACTTCAACCAAGGGATGAGAGGAACTACAAGCCTTAAAACAAGTGACTCCATAGATATGTAGCTTGTAATTATGTAAATAAAACTTTTTTTTATCCTCACCATCTCACAGTGTCAACACTGAGTTTCAAGTAGCTTGCTGTTTTTTCTGCCACGTTGAATGAATCGAAGTCGTCCATCATCACTTGTCTAATTAAAGCTGCAACGTTGATGATGTCCTCTTGTTTCTGATGTGTGCATGTGTCTCTCTTCTTCCTGGAACAGCTTTGCCCCTCCTCCTCCATAGGTGTTTCCCTGGGTTTGGACAGACTCATGCTGCGGGGAAAAAAAGACAGATTAATAACTTAACCAAAGTTTTACACAACCTCAGGCTTGTACTCGCCTTTACAATATGCTATATTATATTGTTTTAATATGTAGGCCTATTTATAATGACTTTAAATAATTTAATAAACAAAAATCAATATCCTAGAAAATATGTTTAGGCCTATAAAATAAATGACAATGACAAATCAAAAGCTATCCTAATTAACAAACATCTAATTCAGATTCCCTCCTCTTAAAAAGTTGTAACAAAATCAATATCTATCAATATTCTAGAAAATATGTTTAGGCCTATAAAATAAATGACAATGACAAATCAAAAGCTATCCTAATTGACAAACATCTAATTCAGATTCCCTCCTCTTAAAAAGTTGTAACAAAATCAATATCTATCAATATTCTAGAAAATATGTTTAGGCCTATAAAATAAATGACAATGACAAATCAAAAGCTATCCTAATTGACAAACATCTAATTCAGATTCACTCCTCTTAAAATATGTTAACAAAGTAAATATCTATCAATATTCTAGAAAATATGTTTAGGCCTATAAAATAAATGACAATGACAAATTAAAAGCTATCCTAATTGACAAACATATAATTCAGATTCACTCCTCTTAAACAGTTGTAACAAAGTCTCTAATAAAATACAATAACTTATAACTTGAAGTCTTACCTGGTATTTATTTAATCAACACTGGAGAAAGACTCTCAAGTATTTTTATTTCACTTCACAGATTTTTTTGGAATATAAAAATTTTAAAACTTGATGTTTAGCCTAGATGGCAACACAACACAATCTTGGGGTTAAAAGATTTATTTTATAGTGTTGATAGACTTAAATTTTCGAATATTTAGTGAGAAACACTCGCTATTTTATTTTATCACACGCTTTAATGTTATATTAGATAAATAATTATTCAAAGATCATCAAAAAACAGTTTATTTTCCGAGGATAACACGTTCACACACCGAAATAATATTCCAAAAGAAGACACAGATTACTAACTAGCCGAATTAACATTCAAAAAAGACACTGTACTATTCAAATTTGTAATAAAATTATTAACGGGTAGCATAGACACGCCTAAATACAAATCAATAGTATAAATATAAAATATTTTGTTCTTAAACTTGTTGATTCAGCACGTGGTTTTATTGAATTTAATTTAAACGATAATTCAATGTTATACTCTATTTTAAAATGGTTAGATTTTGGTTATGAGAATAACCGTTTTGTTAGTTGATTAATAATGAAGTTTTCTTTTGCTATTTAATTCAAATTAATTATTAAAAGCAAGAGAACGTTAAAAGTGGCCTTATTGGTGAAAACAAATATGGCCACTGAGTAAAATATGCTGGTTTATGACGTAGAAAAAAGAGAACCGTTGAGAGTTATGAAGCAGCAGTGTTAATTCACATGTTTACAAACAGCAAAATTTATATTATTTCACAAACATTTTGAATGTTTTTTCCTATTTATTATCACAAACCATTTATTTACGTTAAAGATATGCGAAGGCACCTATAAAAATATTAATAACTGAATATAATACCATTAAATGTAAAATTTCAGGCTCTATTTAACCTGTTATTACCACAAGAGTTAAAAGAAAAACTAAAATGAAATCACTAGACTTTTTTTTCTTAATTTTGTTTATGAAAAGTAAAATTATACTGTAATCTTTGGAGAAGTATTGTTAATAGTGATTGATAGTATTTTTTAGTAATAATAAATAGTAGTAATTAGTAAATAATTATTATTTCCAAATATGGTGACAAAAGTTACTTTTAGACAATGTTGGCGTTACTGATACCATCTGCTAGCTTCTGCTAGCTGTCATCGAAAACCATAGAAGTCGTAAGTCCACTGTAGCTGTATTTTAGTAGGATAGAAATCCTTCCAGAAAAGACTTGCTACTTCCGTTCTGGAAGGTATTATCCTACCAAAGTAGGATTCTGGAACGAAAGGGTGTATTGGTGTATTTTCTAAAATGTTTTTTCACCCCCCCCCCCCCCCCCCTGGAACAATTCGGAAACAGACCCAATTGGTGTTGTTAAATGTAGATAACTAGGACGATTAATGATATTATGCATCGCAAAAAAAAAGAGAGAAAGTACATATTATGTTTGCAAATAAAACTATATATCCAAATTAAGTACACTCGTATATAGTAGGCCACATAAAACCGTACCTTGCGTATTCTTTTGTTTGTATAGGTGGGCCGTAACATAAAACTGAAACGACACAACCTGGTTGTGTTTGTTCGATTGGGTTGTTAAAAAATATGTTTTTTTTACAAAGGTGTATTACTAATATCCATAAAAAGTCAAGTACACGTCTGTCCTTTCAAGTAAGATTCCTTCAAACCACCTGCCGACTAGTTCTTCATCTGATCAAACAGAAGCCTCGATATTTTGACGTTCGAGCTGCGACCACCCGATACAGAGAAACGTATTAATTACTGAGGATGGTCGCTTTAATCGACCGTTAAATAGGCTGTAGAATCCTAACGATACTTTTGGTTGACATTGTGGGATTTGATAAGAGTTTTGTTAGAATTGATAGATGAGGTTTTATTTAATAAGAGTTGTAATACTAGAATTGGTGGACAAAGTATTAGTTAATAAGATTTGTTATGTTAGATTTGGTAATAAATTATCATTTAATGAAAGTGATTATTCTAGAATTGGTGGAAAAAGTGTGATTTAATGAGAGTTGCTATGCTAGAATTGGTGGATAAATTATTAGTTAATAAAAGTTGTTATACTAGAATTAGTTGACGATGTGTAATTTAGTAAGAATCGTTATGCTATAATTTGTAGACACGTTATTTTATAAAAACTGTTTTCTTAGAATTGGTGGAGAAGTTGTGAGCTAATAAGAGTCGTTATGTTATAATTGGTAGAAAAAGTATTATTTAATGAGACTTGTTTTGCCGGAATTCAGAACATGAAACATTATATTACAGACAATCTCTCATGTATACCAAAAACCTCTACCCACACTGTGTAATGATACTTTTTTGGGCCCCTCTTATTTATTTGAAAAGTCATAGATGAAGTATATTTTCTTTAAGGAACTGAATGTAAATTGTCCTCCAAATACTTAATCCATGGATGTCCAGGAAAATTTTAACGCACTTATTCTCGGTAAAAGATTCTAAATTCAAGTTCTATCTTCATTATTAATACCACTGAGTCAATTATTATTTATTATACTGAGTTTCAAGCCCATAAGGCATCTTCAGAAGTAAATTCAATTATATTACGTTTTACATCTTTCTTTGCTTAAAAATGTATTTCGTTCCATTTAAAAATGTGGTGAAGAGTTGGCCACCTTTTATCCAATAGCCTTCACATCATCACACTGTCGAGAACTAAGGAGTAGGTCATATATAAGGGGCTGGAGCAGCTTCGGCGGATAACTATCTTGCTCTGACTCTGGCTCTCCGCGTCAGTTGGTTGAACGAGTAAGAAATATGCCACTTTAATGTTGAGTTTAAAATATTAACGTGTAATTAATTAAATTAATCGGATATAAACATTTAAATTTACTAATTTCAACAATAATTATAAACACACAAAAAACTAATAAGTAACTCCTACAGTTGACCAGGCATGTCACCGGATCTTCACATAGCCGTGTGATAGCAAGTGCGCAGTTAAGACAACTGGTATCCCAACCCTGGGACGTATGAACGTAAAAAAAAAAAACAGTATCGCCACAACCTAGGAAGACAAAGAGCGAGGAGAAGTAAAGCTTGCTATAGGCTGAACAGCTGGTGATCGGGGTTCGAGCCCTTCCACAGAAGACTTTGGTTTTCTTATTTCCTCCAACGAACCTTTCTCCTCCCCAAGCTTTACAGTAAGACGTTAATTATCGGTGAGTTGGACATAATGGCTTAAATAAAATCTAACTGCAAAATTCTAAGAAGACATTGTAAAGTGATGTTTAGAAACTACGTAATTTTTACTCACTTTTTCCAGAAAATACTACAAACACTTGACGAATCCAGCATTTACTTAAGGATGTGTGCATGCAAATTAAAAGTTTAATATATGAATATAAAAATAAAACTCAATGGCGTCAGTTTACAACGAACCAAACTGGCCAAGCGGCCACGATCTGTTGGAAAAATGCCAACTTCCACGGAAAGAGGCTGTCATTTAGTCAGCGCAATTAACCCTCCGGTCGTTGATCTCAGTTTTCTTAACCGTAGCCTTTACTTTTTCATTAAACTAACTCCTCTTGTGTCCTCATGAGGCTTAGTTGACCCAGTTTCAGACTCACTGTTTCACAGAGAATCTGAGAGCCCCGGGGATTGAACCCGGAACCTCTGAATCTGTAGCCAGGATCTCTGTCCACAAAGGTGGTCCAATATCAGAATTAAAAACTAAAATGAATTAAGCTCATACTATAATAAGGTAGGAGAATAATGAGTCAAAAACTTTAAAATATTCAGGTTTTTCCCATAAATAATTAAATATAATAATGTTGTCAGTTTTTAACTCGACAGATTTTGTGAAAATTTTTAAGTAAAGTAAAGAAAACTGCTGAAATCCCCCTTACCACTCTTTCCATTCCACAAACCCTTCTCACTCCTACCACTACCAAGCCTCTTCCTTCTATCAGCGTCTGCTCCCAGTTTCCGTGCAGACTTATAAGAGTTTATAGTAGGTTCATTGATAACCATCGTGAATACAAACGCCTTTAGCAGCATGATGCAACATGTCACGCGTTTATGGCTATTTCGAGGGGTAGTTAAACGTAAGCCTGTGGCCAGCTCGGTTCACAGATTGATTGATACCCCTTCTCAGTCTCTTGTTATAGATGGAGGGTCATTAAATCGAAAGTGTTAGGAAACGATCCTCACGAGCTGAGTGAACCGACAGTGAGAAAACAAGGAAGGCATCAGTAAATTGCAGTTGAAATCAAATTCTCCTTCCTAGTGACCTAAAACAGACCGAGTTGCGTATGAATGAAGATGGAAGAGAAGACCAGCATCAAGTGTGTAGTCAAATATGTGATAAAACATAACAGACGAGGGGGGAGAATTGCAGTTAACATATAAACGAAATTTAGAATTAGTCTTGACCAGATTTATGTGTAATCCTCACTAAAAGCATAAATATAGCTTCGGCTATTTGATTCTTAAATATGCAATCCCTTACAATTATAATAATTGTATAAGTGGCAGCAGTAAACCAACTACAG
The DNA here is from genome assembly GCA_039000515.1 of Timema cristinae. Taxonomy (NCBI): domain Eukaryota; kingdom Metazoa; phylum Arthropoda; class Insecta; order Phasmatodea; family Timematidae; genus Timema; species Timema cristinae. Next base: position 19,153,854 of record JBCFYV010001001.1, on the reverse strand, counting down.
AGTCAAAGATGGCTGTGTTATCTGATAGTTCGTAAGCTTAATAAAATCACACATTTGTAGCCGACGATTTCCGCACGTCCATCCTAGACTTTGCCTTAAAATATGAGTGAAGAATGACCCTGGGGACGGGTCGATTTCTGAATAGCTCGGTGGTTAGAGCTTTGGCGTACTAAGTCAAAGGTCCCGGGTTCGATTCCCGTGTCCAGGTGTCATTTTTCAATTTTCAGAATATGTTTGTTTAAACCTAATATTACTTTCTAAAATAATAAAGTTTTTCCTTTTGATAGTAACTTAGAAGCCTTTTTATGAAATATTAATAATATTATATTTCTATACTCTTATAAATGATACAATTGAAATATTTTTAGCACCGCGTCTTACCAACCGTTTGGTTTATACACTTATGTATTCACTAGATAGCTGTTGCCCGCGGCTTTGCTCGCGTGGAAGTTTATTATATACAAATACGAAAATATACATATGTATTTATAGATTAATTTAAAATATTACGTTACGTTGATGACCATAACTTGACCTCAGATCAAAAATAATGCAAGTCCGATACAAACTTTCACCCCCTTTTTCATCCCTTATTAAATAAAATTTCCAAAATTCCTGAAACACGTATTTATTTGTTTTACGTCAATAACCGGAATACAAAATTTTGTTTATGTAACTTTCAAAATGACGGACTTTGATACATATTATCATACATATTATCATCCCCTATTTTGACCCCTTTGGGGTGGAATTTTCTAAAATCCTTTCTTAGTGGGTGCCTACATAACAAAATGAATATAAAGTCCGAATTTCATGCTTGTAGCCTTGATAGTTTGCGCTCGGCGATGATGAATCAGTCAGTCAGTCAGTCAGTCAGTCAGTCAGGACATGTTATTTTATAAGTATAGATTAATTAATTACGACGGTGACCTGGTGGTCTAGGGGTAAGGTGTCGGACTTCTATGCTGGCGGCCGGGGTTCAATCCTCGGTCCCGGCACAGATTTATCTGATTACCAAACCCTTCCTTCACCTCTGACAAGATGTGTATTAATCACAACTTGTGAATGTGAGGAATGCCAGGCCTCCACCGTGGTTCGGATTCCACGTTAAACTGTAGGTCCTTCATTTCATCTCACAATCACTTTACCATTACACATTAGCGTAAGTGCGTATAACCCGAACGGGTAGTAAGACGCGGTGCTAATAATAATAATAATAATAATTATTAATTACGCTAATAGTTTTAAGGATTAGTAAGGTTGAATTTAGAAGAAACGTGCCCGCATTTGCGTGGTGGTAGAGTGGCCAGCCATTTTTGAAAAAAAAAACATCCTCGGTACACCCAACTGAGATTCGAACCTTGATCTCCCGTTAATAAGTTAGTAAGTCTAGTCTCCTGCGAGAGTAACGCCATAGACCATGCGGCCACAGAAGTGGGTCATATTGAAATTAAAGAATTATCTTATCTCAGCACGTCCACTCCCACCCTCTTAAAAAGTATTCCACCTTAAATCTTGGATTATTTTTTTATTGAAATCTAATAAACTTCCCAACAAACAAAACCCCAACTATGGGGGAAAAAAAAAATTAAATTGCTTCAAGAGCACTTAATGGGAATAAAAAATTATCATCTCCTGTTGGGGGACTTTAGCAAGAGGCACATCAGGGCCCCCTCGCCCCTCTTTCACCCCTATTCAACCCCCCCCCCCCACCTTGATACCCCTTGATACCCAATTCTGTTATTTATATCGTGGCATTAATATACATTTTTTGGACAGGAAATGAATTATTCCCATAGCAGTTGAAGCTGATGGTTTGCATTAAAAACGTGTATATTTTATTTACGCAAAATAAAACATTTAAAAAAAACTCCCTAGAAAATAATGATATTCCAAATTGATTGAGTTTGTCTAGAAATATAAACAATTTTCAGTAGAAACAAACATGACAAGAGGAATGGTATTGAATATGGGACAAAATTACCATGAAGAACGACTCGCTGTTTCAATAAACGTGATTAGTGAGGTATTTTATATCGTATGTTATATATTGATGTTCCCATTTTCGCCAAAATACTACAGTAGCTCTTAATATGTGGCATGTCGTCACATGGGACTCGGTAAATTAATTTCATCATGCTGATAGGCATTGGTAAACAGGCTTACTTATTACTAATAAACATAAAATAATTTAATCACTTACGTAATTTAAAGTAAAATTATTTTGTAAAAGTACGTCTACCTGTTATGTAGTTAGGTTGAGTTGATGGGAGTTACTAAACTTATGGTTTAATTATGCAAGATTAACCTTTTAAATAATTTTAACCTCAAATTTACATCATTGTGTAAACTAGATTTTAATTTTAATCACTCTTTGAAATTTTCCATCAAATCCCGAATCTAGTTGACTAGTTTAGTATACGAATTTCAATTATTTATTTTCTAAAGTTCGATAATTATTTCAGAAATATTTATGCCTATAAATAAAACTTATGTTTTGATTGAGAAATTAGATTTTGTTTATTTGCAAAGTATTACATATTAATTCTGTTAAATTTTCTTTGTTAAATACTTTTGAAGATAATTACTAAACATACATGTCATATCCATTTGTTAAATTGATTCAATGATCTATTTTTATAATAAAATACTTAATTTGTAATCGTTAAACTATTTTAAAAATCAGGACAAAGTTTGATTAAAAATTGGTAACATTCTTAAAACAGAAATACTGTATACGATTCTTAATCTATTTATAATTTTTTTTTCATGTGTTAATATTTGATATTTAATTATAAATAGTTCCAGTTGATAATCCAAAATTTGAGTTATATTAAAATAATTATTCAAAAAGGTTTAGTTAAAATGCCACAAAGATGCTTGGTTATAATCTTATAGTCTTTCCTTTAAGAAGTGCAGTGATTGTGAATAAAAAATAGGCCTAAATTACATTTCAAAATATTTTGTAAATGCTACTTAAATTTAATGCTTGTTTATTGATTTTTAATTGATAAAAGATATACATACTTGTTTTGGAAAAGAGCGGGGTTAGCTAAAAAAAACCACTAGAAATCCAGAACTTTATATTCGTACTAAGAGAGAGGTAAGAGAACAAAGGTGTTTTTTTTTTTAATTTATTACGATCCTTTTAAGTCGCATGAATGCCGGTTTGGGATGTTAAAAAGCAATTCAACATTGTTAACTATCAGTATGGTCTGTTGAATATAGTAGTCATCTGTTTCATATCGAAATTTATCAACAATAAGTAAGAAGTGTCAACCTTTAATATAAAAGACCTTTCGCAAGATCTCAGACTTCAGCCAGGCAACTCTAGGCATTTGCTGCAAGTAGTAAATATTCCATTTATATGTGTGCATTTAGTAATAATGCAAGATAAAACGTAGATAAAAATAAAAAGATTAGGCATAACTTTAATTCGTTAAAACGTAGGATTCCTAATTCCTAAACCATTTGGCCAAAAATTTTGGGTTTAGATATTTATAGAAAAATTATTTATTGAGTAGAGTGAATGAACTAAAAATCAGAGGTGACTTTATAAAATAAACAAATACAAAAATATAGACGGATGGTAAATAATGTGTAATTTATTTAGCAGCATCCTTCTATCTAAAGTGTGAAATTCAAATCCTGCTCTGTGAAGCTAATGATCTGTCTCGCGGTTCAGCAAAGAGATTTTTTTTCTCTTTGAAAATTTGTTGCATTCTTCATATTTTAGTTTGTTGTGTTTTTGAAGTCAACATTTAAACCAGTTAGCATGGATTTATTTATTTATAGAGTTTAAATAGGACCCATTTAAATACATCAACTTTATTAAATGGCTTTAGTATTGCAATAAAAAAACAAATGCATTTCAAAGATAATGGTGTTTTGGTACATATTATATGGTATTGGAGAGAAGGACGTTTCTTGGAATGAACCGAATGCATGAGTTTGAGAAAAGGAGTCAAGTATTTTGGTTACAAAACGTGCTATAATACTTTTGGCTGACACTTTGTCTCTTGGTCACAGCAATGAACTGAGTTTAAACCATGATTTGTTTTTATAAATTACCTCAAATTACTGTAAATGATATAACGCTATGCTGCACGATAATCAAGGAAGAAGCGGATAACTTTGAGGAAAATTGAATTAATATGTCTGAAGTAAAGTCAAAAGCAGGCTTAAGATAATAGAAGTAAATACAGACGTTACTTTCATTATAAAAATAAAATTGAAACAAGTTACTCAACAAAATTAACCATAATTGAGGAGGTTGAAGATGAAGTATTTGCTCTGCTCTAGGGTTTTGTTGAAAGCAGTGAAGTAGCGTTTTAAGAAGAAGATTCAGAAAGAAAAAAAAGTTAGAACAGATAACAAATGTAAACAAAGAAGATGAAAATGTGAATAAATTGGACTGGGAGGTTAAAGAAGTTTATGAGGATGTAAATAAATTTGATGAAGGCGTAAATAAAATTTTTTAGAAATATTTGAATTGTTAATAAGGAACGTTTAAGATTATTTATACAAAACATTCAATTTTAATGAGGTTCTGTTGTACAATTGTATCAATTTAACATGAAAGACATAAATGCATAATGTGATAAATTAATATAAATTCACAATATTTGATTCATTTTTGGAGAGATCAATAGTAAAAATTATAAGCTATGACGTACTATATTAAAGAAATCTTGAAATTATAACATTCTTATTAGTGTTAGCACCGCGTCTTACTACCCGTTCGGGTTATACGCATTTAGGCTAATGTGTAATGGTAGGGTGATTGTGAGATGAAATGGAGGACCTACAGTTTAACGTGGAATCCGAACCACGGTGGAGGCCTGGCATTCCCCACATTCACAAGATGTCTTGTCAGAGGTGAAGGAAGGGTTTGGTAATCAGATAAATCTGTGCCGGGACCGAGGAGAAATTATAGCAATCATCAAAAAGATCAATACATTTTAAAAATTGTAGACTTTTGAGTCAATTGCTTTTAAAACTATGATTTTACAAAACAAAGGATGATGTTATCATGCTTGAATTTCGTATCTCTATATTATATTGAGAGTAACAGAACAAGTTATAAGATTTGAGAAAATATAAAAATTGAGTTTGTTTCTTATCTGAATTCCCTGTTCCTTGGATGTCGCTGCAAATGTTGCAACGTTTTATATACTACGACCTGTCTCGATGCTACGACGGCATCATCCTCAGGTTTGATAAAAAAGAAAACACACCAATAAAATTATGGTCAAAATACAATGTGCTAGCTAATGAGGTAAAACCTGCAAAATCGGTGAAGATAACAACTTATGATAACGAGAATTGATAATGATGAAACAGTATATTTACCAGAGTTAAAAGCTATGTAGTTGAGTGTTCCATGATGTTAATATAGGAAACATATGAGAATTAAAATTAACTTGTGTGTTTGTGTGTGTGTGTATATATATATATATATATATATATATATTATTATATATAAAGTGAGAAAAGATCATTCTGGAACAATATACTGCAAAGTCAATATTGTATATTATATAATATTTATATATTATTATATATATAATATATATATATAGGATGATATTATGAACCGAGATATTGTGAAAATAAGATGGTAGATAGATAGATTTTGAATTAAATTATAATTAATAAGCTATAAGGATTGGAAATTAATTAGATAGATATATTTTGAATTATATTATAATTAATATGTTATAAAGGTAGGATATTAATTATAATGTCATTCAAAATCTATCTATCTTCCATCTTATTTTCACAATATTTAAGTTCATAATATCATCCTTATATATATATATATATAATATCTTTGATTTTGCAGTATATTGTTCCAGAATGATCTTTTATCACTGTATATTTACACGTTAATTTTAATTCTCATATCAGTTTCCTATATTAACATCATGGAACACTCAACTATATGGCATTTAACTCTGACCTGAGAATGATGCCGTCGTAGCATCGAGACATGTCGTGGTATATAAAACGTTGCAGCATTTGCAGTGACATACAAGGAACCGGGAATTCAGATAAGAAACAAACTCCATTTTTATATTTTCTGCGGTGACCTGGTGGTCTAGGGGTAAGGTGTCAGACTTCTATGCTGGCGGCCGGGGTTCAATCCTCGGTCCCGGCAAAGATTTATCTGATTACCAAACCCTTCCTTCACCTCTGACAAGACATCTTGTGAATGTGAGGAATGCCAGCCTCCACCGTGGTTCGGATTCCACGTTAAACTGTAGGTCCTCCATTTCATCTCACAATCACCCTACCATTACACATTAGCGTAAGTGCGTATAACCCGAACGTAGTAAGACGCAGTGCTAATAATAATAATATATTTTTCTGAAATCTTATCACTTTTTCTGTTACTCTCAATATAATACAGAGATACGAAATTTAAGCATGATAACATCATCTTTTGTTTTGTAAAATCGTAGTTTTAAATGCAATTGACTAATTTCAAGATTTATATATTATAATGTGTCATAACTTGTAATTATTATTACCAATCTCTCCAAATATTAATCAGATATTGTGAATTTATATTATTATATCACTTTATGCATTTATTTCTTTCGTGTTAAATTGATACAATTGTACAACCTCACTAAAAATTGATTTTTTTTGTATAAATAAGTAAATAAAGAAGACTGGGAGGTAAAATAGAAGAAGAATAAGAAAAAAATGATATCCCGGACCAAAATAGGTTTAAGTGACAGTCAAATCTACAAGATCTATTTTTATGTGCGCCACTCATCTTATTATCTGTACAGGCTATCGGTATATTTACTTTAATAAGTAAGGATTAGGAAGGTATAATTGAGATAAAATGTGTCCCTATTTGTGTGGAAGGAAAGTGCAGAACCATTTTATAAAAAATAACTTAATTATGCCCGGACGTGGTTCTAACACCAACTTTCCATCACCAGAAATCCAGTTTATCCCAAGAGTGACGGAATAAACCATGCAATCATTCATGAGGGTATCTGCAGATTTGAATGAACTAAAAGTTGTTTCGTAAAAGAAAGCGTGGGGGAAGAATTCGGATTAAAACTCAAATTAACAAGGATCAAAATTCGAGGTCACTCTACTGGATGGGGTACACAGTGAAGAAGGGAATGTTTGAGGAGTTAGCTTGGAGGAAGTCACAAGATAATGCACAGGGTTTAAGTAATGAGGTAAAATACCTTTGAATACAAAAGAGTTAATAAGATGGAGTCCTCAATGGATTGTAGTTATGAGTGAGTTGTTCAACGATTCAATCAAGGAGACGTCGTTGGAAGTAGGGAATGTCGAAATAATGCGGATATCAATGGAACGAGTCAGCGATGAGCTATGAACAATGTTGTAGTGGAGGTAAGAGGTATCAAGAGGGTATATCGATTCAAGGGGCTGTTTTTTTATTTATTTATAGGTGGTTGTAAACTAAAGTGGAGACAAAATTTAGTAAAAGAATGTGTTTCTGATTGTTATAGAAATAGAAGACTCGACTCGTCATTGAACCCAATAATTAAAGGTATAAAAATCCGACATCTTAGCTCGGTTGGTAGCGTGTCTGTCTACTGAGCTATTGGTCCCGGGTTCGATTCCCGGCATAGCAAAAAAAAATATCATTGGTGATATGTGGGTATACCCTTTCACAGTGATGAATTAACGGCTAAGGACTGGATGTTGTAATATGTACCTGTCCTAGTCTTAAGTTAGATAATTAGACATATGAAGCTACTACAGGCCTAACAAGCCGGTAATGGAAAAAATATGGCTTTAATAAAAAATACTGACCCAGGCTCCAGGCTGGAAACAGTAATGAATGTAATAAAAAGTAGGAAATGGGAATGTACATATTGTAAGCGTCCTAGGAATGTTTGCTGTGAATCAACTCGTTCCCTCGTTATGTAATGTAAAACATTGCAAAGTAAGCCATCTTTTGTGTCAGAAACATAAACAAATAGTACTAAAATAATGACAATTATTCTCATAATCATGTTTGTAACTGGTCTCGCGGTATATTTGTCAGAGCTATTTGCTGCTAAACTAGAGGTCTCGGGTTTGACACGGAGGGTATTTTTCTCGAAAGGGAAATATTTCCCATGGTTACCAGGGCTTGGTTACTAGACTTAAGTAAATATCCTCATTGGCTCCACACCGTGATATTCACTTTCATTATCATCTCATTTTATCGGAACATTGAAAGAGCCTCCATGGAAAGGATGTACGATTAGTACATTATGGAGTCCCCTGAGCAACGGGACATTAGTACTGGCTAATCTTTCCACTATCTACCGAGTTACGGCTTTGTGTAGCACAGACGTGTCATTATTATATTATTATTATTATTATTATTATTATTATTATTATTATTATTATTATTGTTGTTGTTGTTGTTGTTGTTGTTGTTGTTGTTGTTGTTGTTTAGCCAGTTCCAAGTAAGCGTGTTTATTGTTTTAATATCAAAAGATAAACTACTGTTGATTGGTTGTGCTCTAACTAGAGATTAAAACGGAAATTTTCCAAAATATAATTATTATTTCTGTAAAAATATAATTTTAATTGAATAGTAATAATAATAATATAATAATAATAATAATAATAAATAATAGGTAGTAGTAGTAGTAGTAGTATAAAGCACCTGTTTTGGTGGCAGCACGGTCCGAAGCGCTACTCTCGTGTTAGACTAGCCTGCCGATGACAGGGAGATCAGGGTTCGATTCCGGTCAGATGGGCTGAGGTAGGTTTTTCCTGAATGATTTTCCACTCTCACGCAGCACAAATGGGGGTGTAATTTCTCTAAATTATTCCTATCCCCTCCCTAACACACTAGCGTAATTATTATTATTACTATTATTATTAGCACCGCGTCTTACTACCCGTTCAGGTTGTACGCACTTACGCTAATGTGTAATGGTAGGGTGATTGTGAGATGAAATGAAGGACCTACAGTTTAACGTGGGATCCGAACCACGGTGGAGGCCTGGCATTCCCCACATTCACAAGTTGTGATTAATACACGTCTTGTCAGAGGTGAAGGAATGGTTTGGCAATCAGATAAATCTGTACCGGGACCTAGGTTTGAACCTCGGACCCCCAGCACAGAAGTTTGACACCTTACCCCTATACCACCAGGCCACCCTAGTAATTAGTGCATAGGCTTATAAATCCGAATGGTAGTAAGGCGGAGTGCTATAAAAAAAAGTAGTAAAGAAAGAAACGAATGTGAGTCTTTGTATACCCGCTATGTTCATAAATCATAAAATAAATATTTTATCATCAATAAGTTAACTAAAATAATTTTAAGGTTTGGCTTGACATTTGTCTCCCCCCCCCCCTCTCCAATATCATTCGTGAATCCTATCCACCCCTCCCTAACTCCTGCCCCCACTCCCTCTTCTTATAAACCACTCGTCTCTTAACACACTATAATTTTAAGTATAATAGGCTTTAAGTGCGACCTTTACAATTTAACCTCTCCACTAGCAACCGCCACTGCAGAAAATTTTCCAATTCAAAATTTCCCGAAAATTTTCATCTTTATCTCTAGCCCATTGAAGGTAACTAGGCCCCTCCTGGGGATTAAAAAGAGAAGCCTCATGACCTATTCAAGAAGTGGTTCCGAGTGTAATCGAGACGAGTACAATTTAACCGAAGAGGATTCCTCTGTAGGGATTCAAAAGCGGAAATTCAATGTTTAGCTCTAAAACCTAAGTTGTGGAGGCCGGATCTAACGAATTAATTAAAGACAATTTCTATCATTCTACATAATTAATGGACTTTAATATAGACCGAGAAATGTAATTCACCATGCTGGAGCGTGAACGACAACAAGCTCGTATAGGTGACCCAGGCGGGTATCGACCCAGGTCTTGTTTAGAAAAAGGCAGGTTGCTTACACGATGGTTTCACTTTAAACTTATCTCTTAATGCATACATAATATCCATCACAATAGTCTATCCAATTGTCAATTAATCTTTTTAGCTATTTTATAATCAAATCCAATTTAAAAACAGTTTCAATTATCTTATCTTGTCCACCCTTAATCTCCTTTCCGCGTCCATCCTGACAAGGAGCGCCTTTAAGGGGTTGGGAAAGGACCTAATTCTATGTTTTATCAAAGGTTTATGAGAAGATCTAAAAAAATATGTAATTGTTACAATGTTTTAGACAGTCTCATAGTACTCATATCCACATAAATGTATTTATGAAGAAACACAAAGTTTGAAATAAATAGGTTAAACTATATATGCACTTACTCCATGACTGCAAATTAATTTTAAAAAAATAGTATCATTTCTCGAAACTAGAGATAACACAATTCACACTACCGTATTAAAATTTAAATATTGATTTTGTTTATAATCAAGTTTAAAAACTTATTTATAAATTACATTATTATTATAATTTTGCTGATGGTGTGAACTAACCTTGATACGTGTAGTGTAAGTAACAGTTTTATTTTAATTACCTCTCTAAATAAACCAGTAGGATTTGATTGTGTCAACTACGATGGTTTGAATATATTTTACGGAGAAATGCCCAAATATGTGATACTTGTGACACTCCGCTGACGGCTGTAGGCATCATCAAGTTTTCCTGTACGTTGATTCTAACGATAGTTTGACTAATGTTTTATATTATGATTCTGTTTATCTCGACATTATGATTAATTGTATTTTCCAGATGAATATCTTCAAACTCCTTTGAACGTTTGGATAATGGTACCTTTTGTTTGGCACATTTTAACTCGTTTAACTATCTCAGTCAGCAGAGTGTCTGCCAGCTGGGTTAAATGCACCAGGTTTGATTCCCAGCATGTCCGAAAAATGTCTAGTTTGGTAAATTAAGTTTTCTCTTTTCATAGTAATGAATTAAAGGCTGAGGTTCTGGATGTTGTCTCTCTTCTAGATTAGTTTATAAATATGTGCTGATATAATCAGTCGGTTCAGAAAGTGTACCGAAACAATTTTGGACTATTTTTAAATGCCATGCTTCTTTAAATAATGGTTTGAGTAGGTGTTGACAACCTTTGGGGTGGTGGGTCCTTAAACCCATATTAAGAATAATTGTGGTACCTTTAGTTTGTTATTTTTAAAATATTTTAAGTGCAAGACTTTTGACGGGTTAGTCAATTAAATTTTCATTTTAGTTAATTTTAACCTATTCTTATTCATTACTACAATGAATAATAACGCACCACAAAAAAAATGTCTTCGGGGGGGCTAATATGATTTATTTTTTATTTTTGGACAAGTTGATATTCTACTGAAATGCCAATACTGTGGTAATATGAAGATATAGTTTTATCTTTAATAGTTTTTTTTTCTTTACTTACACTAAGTTCTACTAACCCATCCGGATAATCCACACATGTATTACTATTGGGAAAGAGATGAGGAGGGTAAGATTTAGAGGAAATGTACCAGAATTGAGAAAGAAGAGAAAACGATTGAGATAAAACCATCTAATTAGATCGTTTAAGGATTAGAACTCTGACCTCTGCAATAACCACCATAATTTATCTTAGCCTAACCTTGTAATTGTTTACCAGTGAGCCTTCGATTGATCATTGAATCTTTTAAAACGGGAGTATTTATTTTTATAAATGTTTGGTTTTCTTAGCCATTCAAGCGATTAACTAATTGTTCTAACTTAATTTTATAGAACATCACCACAACAACCAGACCCCAAACCATCAATTTACCACCCTGTAAAACGGAACAAAACCCAATTCCCCGATGATAAATCTTCCTCCACAAGCCACAAACTAATCCGTTGCTGTCTGAACAGTAGACGGAAACGTTACATCTCCTGACAGTCGCAGTTGACCCTATTTCCCGCGGTGCATTGTGGTAGGTACACCGGTATTGTGCCGTGTCAAGTCACACCCAGCGAGGCGCTAAGTGAAAGTGTGTCCCTGGGAAAACAAATGAGCCCGCGTCTTCTCCCGACTTGCCAAGATTGCTTCAGGGCGTGGCTTGACGGATTTATCACGTTGTTTACCAAACAAAAGTCACAGAAGTCCTCACCAGATTATACTCCCGCATCCGCTACCCCTCTCACAGAGCAATACGGGGTGTAAAATGTTCAAAACGAAAACCATACAAGGGTCTGAACGTATATTAATATGTGTATATATATAAATATGTATGTATGTATGTATGTATGTGGTGACCTGGTGGTCAAGGGGTAAGATGTCAGACTTTTGTGCTAAGGCTCCGGGGTTCAATCCTTGGTCCCGGCACAGTTTTATCTGATTGTCAAACCCTTCCTTTACCTCTGACAAGACGTGTATTAATCACAACTTGTGAATGTGGGGAATGCCAGGCCTCCACCGTGGTTCGGATTCTACGTTAAACTGTAGGTCCTCCATTTCATCTCAATCACCCTACCATTACACATTAGCGTAAGTGCGTATAACCCGAACGGGTAGTAAGACGTGATGCTGATATAATAATAATAATAATAATAATAATAATAATAATATATAATAATAATAATATGTGTATATATATACTACTGCAGTTGTTCTTAACCTTTTATTACTCGCGGCCCCCTAAATATCCTTAAATATTTTGGGTGCTCCCCTACATTCTACTAACGTATTACTCATTAAGTTTTGTTCTAAAATAGTGGTTTTATTTACTGATTGTAGCAACAAACAAATAAAAAAAAACGTAAATTAACCAACCTAAATGTATTTATGGTACCTTTGCTGTTGAATACCTTGCACTAATTTATCTATTCTTGTTTCAATTGTATTACTTAATGTAATTCTCATTCAGGAGACGATTCGGAGTCGATCTCGTTGCTTCTTTTTCCAATTTTCCATTGTGGAAAATTACCTTTCAAATAAATAAGTAGAAACAAATGGCAAAAAATTTTGAATGATCATGGTAAACAGATTGGGAAAACGTATTATACGAAGAAGACAAGAAAAAAGACAAGAAAATTCAAGATATTGAAAAACGACTTAATCAAATCGAGCAATACGCAAGAAATATTAACTTGGAAATTCATGGATTAAAAACGCGCACACCTGAAGATTTGTGTACATTCATGGAAAACATTGCTAAATTTTTAGAACTGCCATATGAATATATATATATATATATATATATATATATATATATATATAGAGAGAGAGAGAGAGAGAGAGAGAGAGAGAGAGTTAATACACCACCACCAGTGATTAACCAATTTTTATATAAAACTGTAAGGAATACATGGCTAGAAAAAAGGCGTCAAATAGCTACCAATAAAATTGTAATTGAAAAAGGGACAAAGAGGCGTATCTACATCAACGATCCAGGCCACCACCGTGGTTCGGATTCCACGTTAAACTGTAGATCCTTCATTTCATCTCACAATCACCCTACCCATTACACATTAGCGTAAGTGCGTATAACCCGAACGGGTAGTAAGACGCGGTGCTAATAATAATAATAATAATAATAATAATAATACATCAACGACAACATGACCTCATTTAACAAAAATCTACTGTGGCAAGTTACAAACGAATGCAGGCAAAATTACTATACATATGTATGGATAAAACAATGGTAAGATTTACGTTCCCAAGAGTGATGGTGAAATCAGCTCTAAGATAGAGGCAGAAGGTGACCTAGTCAAAATTAATAACAAATAAAGTGTGCCCCTTTAGTTTAAATTAGCATATTCTTTGTTTGGTCTTTTGTTTTGTAATATATTATAAATATGATCAAGATAATTAAAAGTTACGATAGTGTTGTCAATAAAAACAGAACAAGACTATATAAACCAACCAATGTCGGTGACCTGGTGGTCTAGGGGTAAGGTGTCAGACTTCTATGCTGGCTGCCGGGGTTCAATCCTCGGTCCCGGCAAAGATTTATCTGATTACCAAACCCTTCCTTCACCTCTGACAAGACATCTTGTGAATGTGGGGAATGCCAAGCCTCCACCGTGGTTCGGATTTCACGTTAAACTGTAGGTCCTCCATTTCATCTTACAATCACCCTACCACTACACATTAGCGTAAGTGCGTATAACCCGAATGGGTAGTAAGACGCGGTGCTAGTAATAATAATAATAATAATATATAAACCAACAACCGACGCAGAGGAAAATGAAGATTTAACAACTATTTAAGACGATATTCAGACTATACAGTGTCAAGAATACGACGATCCCAATGAATGGTCCGAACTGTTAGCACGCAAGATACAGAATAAGAATAGCTTTTATATTATTCACCTTAATATAAGATCCATAAAAAAAAAGATGAACTTATTACTTTACTGGGAAATGTTATTGGTAAAATAGACATGATAGTGCTTATCGAAATAAAATCGGATGATACGCAGGTTATTCAATATAATATTGATGGTTATAATAAATGTTGGGACAATAAGCCCAATAGCTATGGGGGAGGTGTAATTATGTACTATAGAAATAGCCTTGAGACAACAATATTAGAAAATAAAAAAAATACTCTGCGAATATAATTTAATTAAAATTAGGTTAAGTGATAGCTCCAAAATTAATATACTAAGTATCTACAGATCATAGTAATATGTTTGAATTTACTAAACTGTTCTTTCGACAAAAATCAGGATATAGATAAGACTATTTATCACTTAATTTGACTCTTATTCTATTAACTTTTGGCTCTAATGGTTGGTAGAATAGTTCACTAGTTGCATGTACTTAACTCGTGCACACTTAAAGTATACAGTAGGTATAGTTTCATAGCCTAGTCCCAATCTATTGACACAGACCAATAACACGGATATAAATAAATAATTCGGTACATCACACAGACTTTCTCTTTTATCTTAAAACTGGAGCCATTTGCTTATAATTCGGATACGGGCAGGTACCCGCATGGTCTAAGGCACTAATCTCGCAGTAGACTATACCTCTGATGACGGGGAGATCGAGGTTCGAATCTAGGTCAGGTGTACTGAGGGGGGTGGAAATTCCAAAATGGGTTTCCACTCTACACGCAAATGTGGGTACCACTTCCTATAAATTTAACCTTTCTTATAATTAAAACCGTTAGCATTATTAGTATATAAGCATATAACCCGAACGGGTGGTAAGACGCGGTACTGAGAAAAAAAATTGTAGGTATTTTCCATGGTCCCATATAGGGAAATACTATTTACAAAACATAAAAAGGGAACAGATTGAAAAAACAATTATGACAATCAATAAATGGAGATAAATTAACTATTTGAAACCAAACAACTATTATGTTGGAAATGAGGTAGCTTGAATTTTAAAGGAGGTGTACCCAAATTTGCGGTGAAGGAGATTGGAAAAGCATTTGGGGGGGGGGGGTGAATCTCTCTCAGAACACCCGATCGGGATTCGAACACTGATATCCCAGTCATCGGCAATCCAGTCCTATTGCGATATTGACGCATTAGACCATTTGATCATTGGGATGGATTTCCTAACTATTATTTTACCCAGAACCGCAACATTTTCCCTTTAACTAGCAATACAGACGGTACTTTACGACGCGTATGACTCAGTGTAGGAAGTATACTAGCCATCTTCACTTCCCAAACCTGTGTGAAGAAGTTACATTGTGCTAGACGTGTGTGTGTATGTGTGTATGTGTGTATGTGTGTGTGATGTTCACTCCTCTCCAGATGCGTTGATACTGTTCTCCCCCTTAGCAGCTCGACGAGGCGAATGATACATCGTGGTACATTCTCACACATGGCACGTCAGTAATGAAACACTCATGAGCCTTGTGTATGTGTGTGTAAGAACTATTGTTAACAGAGAATGTCTCACCGCTAAGCTTATACCCTCCACCCTCTTGTCTTGCGTGATTAACATTCTCTAAGCGAGGGGTGCTAGCTGCAGATGAGCTCAAAATTGGAAGAACGAGTATTCCTTGTTTTAGAGCTACCTACACATTCTTATAATGGTTTTATCCTCTTTTCGGCGTGGAAAATTAATAACAAAAAGCCTACAAGTGTTGACGTTATGTTTGCCGTTTTTAAATTAAAGAGTTTCTGATTTACGGGTCCCTGTCTTGGGTCACAATTGATGAGATATTACCGTTTAGTTAGCTGTTAATTGCCCCGTGGTCGAGCACTAATTAAAGCGGTACGGTTTTTTGATGTTGTGAGATAATTGGTATTTATAGCCCCTTGATCGAGCGCCAATTAAAGAGTTTACTGATGATTAGAATATTGTATTAATTAATACACACTTATTATGTTGACATGTTTTTATTTCTAAATCTCGGTTTATTCCAAGAGAAAATAGATCATGTCGTCGACGAACTATTTACGTGACCTATAGTACGATCGTAGGGATCGCGGACAGGAGCTGCAGTTCCGAGTACTTCAAGGGCTGGACTCCTAATGCTTGTGCCCTTTCATTGCACCATTCTTTGTATATATCCTTTACTCATGGAAGCTTCGAGAAGGTCGTGTTATAAAAGAATTAAAATACAAGACAAAAACATCTCGGTGTTACTAGGAGGTTCCAGAGCCGGAAACTGACTCAAGTTACATTTTAAAATCTCTATTCGATCATTCGAGAAGAGGAAGTTATTATTTAAAAATCTTATATTGTCAACTTGACTCGCTTGGTATACTCTGACGTCACTTACAGTAGCGTGTACCTTCTTGGAAGAAAAAGTGCTTCAAGCGCCATGTAATAGATTATAATTTAAATGAAATAAGATACGTTTATAAAATTAGGACGATATTATTTTCAATCCTCTCACATATTCTTTAGGGGCAAATCAATAACATTACAAAATTAATAAAAACATTGTGAACACTATATACATTTAGTTTAATTATTCAAGAACACTTGATATGAATATGTGTACAATATTCTGCTAAGTCACTATTAATGTATTTTTTCTGTAAAACTACAATAAAACTGGAATTAACTCTCATTTCCTTCATTCCTATTTGCTATTAGTCAGCCAAAATTTCTACTCAAAATATATTGTTTTTGTCCACTACCTTTTAGCTGAAGTATAGCTCAATATCTGATTACCAAACCCTTCCTTCACCTCTGACAAGACGTGTATTAATCACAACTTGTGAATGTGATGAATGCCAGGCCTCCACCGTGGTTCGGATCCCACGTTAAACTGTAGGTCCTCCATTTCATCTCACAATAACCCTAACATTACATATTAGCGTAAGTGTGTATAACCCGAACGGGTAGTAAGACGCGGTGCTAATAGTAATAATAATAATTATTATTATTATTTCAATTTCATGTATATAATATAATAGTAATAATAATAATAATAATAATAATAAAGCTCAAGCATGACATATTCTTCATTAAAATTTTATTTCAAACTCCATATATTAATTATGTTTATAATTCGTTTTGAAATGGTGCTTCAGCCAAGATTATTGATAGATATTATCAATAACTATAAAAATATAAAATAATACTGATAATATAATTATTAAAATGCTATAAAATTTAGTCACAAAAAATTTCTATAAGGCAAGTCCTATAAAAATTGTACTGTAGTCCTTTCAATTTATATGTCCCATATATATAACTTGACAAATAACATATTTCAACCAAGAATGGCTACAACCGGTTATTTTTTTAATTAAAACGTTTTATTTTTTTTATTTTTAAACAAAATCGCTTTAGCATCACACAAATAGTTTTCCTTTTTCAACTCATCTGTTATAGATGTTAACTAATGAAAGAAGGAACTAGCGAAATTCCAAATGAAACAGTTGACACATTTTGTATTGGAACATTCGTTTAATTTGAATACCTCTGCGACAACGCGCCAAAACCTGGACCAATCAACTATAATCAATTGGGGACGGACTGCGTTGTCAAATAGCGCAATGTGCTAGAAGGATCTAGTGTGTCGGTATATTTTTAGTAAAGTAGTTTCATGCATACCTTAGCTTTCAGGACTACCCTTAGCAGACGTGGGAGGGGATCTGGCCGAACTTCTTCATTTTTTGGGGCTCCAAGTTATCTTATCCCCCCCCCCCCCCACCGCCCACAACTCCCAAAAATAAAAACTATATTTGTTTAGTGTCATTATAGTAGTTTTCACCTAAATACCTGTTTTTAGCCGTTTAAGATAGCGCAAATTCCCTAAAAGGTAAAACGATATAATAATTAATGCCAGAGGCCACTTTTTTTTTATTAACATAAGGGCTGATTTCTCCCAAAACCTTAATTCAATTTTCTCCCCCAGCAAACTTTATCTTTATGTAGATACAAAGAACAACTCTTTCCAGTTTGAATTAAATTGGTTAATGAATTCAAAATTTATCGTGGTACCTATCCACTACAAACAAATGCAAATTGGTTGAGTTAACAAGGAGTACTCATGTCCCTCGTTCAATAAATCAAATAACTTGATGTTTTTATTTGTTTTTACACTCTGGCAATAATAATTTGTTAGATTGCTTATACAGATAGAGCGCAAACAAAAATTTCCTACCACAACTTGTTTTTCCCCTCTCACCTAAGCAAGTGCAGGCCCCCCTGCCTCCCCCCACTGGATCGTGTGGTCCTGTGTGGCAGCATAGTTTGCACAACCCCTAAGGACACCCCTGCCAGCTTTCTTTGACAGATAGAAAAAATAGGGAACATTTTCTTATTCATATACTACTGATAAAGATGCTACCAGAGATGTGGGACAAGTAGCAAATAAATTAAAATGAAACTTTTTTAAATTAAAATAAGTTTGATCATATAATGTTTTGTGTGATTTAACTGCTTCATATATTATTATTTTGACAACTACCTTCTAGAGAATTGTATTATTTCATTTTTTGTTATTTTCAACAGTATTTTCCAATTGTTTCGTTGATAGTTCATTAAAACACAAAATAACACTAGTGTCCAAACATATTTTTAAATTTTGTTATATACTATTATTTTGTGTTATTTTACTAGGATATTACAGGAAATGTTCACAACAAGACATAAAATGTTTAAATTGTTATACATTTAAATGGTTTCTGTGTTATAAATAGTTCAAAACCTATAATACATTTTTCTGGGTCCCCTTCTAGTAGCCACTTAAGAGTTGGTCGGCCGTTTATATTTGAACGTGTGTGTGTTTGTGTACGTGTTTATTTCCCACGTCCTGATTTATCCCTGTGGTTTTCTCCTCCTCTTTCCACGCTGGAAAGGGTGTAATTTTACTAAAACACCCTTTTAATATTCACCCTTTAGGGAATAGTTCACGTGTTAAATTATTTCATTAAAAACACCTATAACTATTACTGTGCATGAAAATAGTTTGTTTAATTATTTAGGTAATTGCATTTAGAGAACTAGTTATTACTTGAACCACACTTGTTTTTTTAAACACGTCAAGACTACATTTTCGATGGTGACCTGGTGGTCTAGGGGTAAGGTGTTGAACTTCTGTGCTGAGGGTCCGGGGTTCAATCCTCTGTCCCAGCACATATTTATCTGATGGCCAAACCCTTCCTTCACCTCTGACAAGACGTGTATTAATCACAACTTGTGAATGCGGGGAATGCCAGGAGGCCTGGCCGTGGTTCGGATCCCACGTTAAACTGTAGGTCCTCCATTTCATCTCACAATCACCCTACCATTACACATTAGCGTAAGTGCGTATAACCCGAACGGGTAGTAAGACGCATTGCTAATAATAATAATAATAATAATAATAATAATAATATATTTTATAGGTGACCTGGTGGTCTAGGGGTAAGGTGTCAGACTTCTGTGCTGGCGGCCGGGGTTCAATCCTCGGTCCCGGCAAAGATTTATCTGATTACCAAACCCTTCCTTCACCTCTGACAAGACATCTTGTGAATGTGGGGAAAGCCAGGCCTCCACCGTGGTTCGGATTCCACGTTAAACTGTAGGTCCTTCATTTCATCTCACAATCACCCTACCATTACACATTAGCGTAAGTGCGTATAACCCGAACGAGTAGTAAGACGCGGTTCTAATAATAATAACAATAATAATAATAATATATTTTCGACTAATAAGATTTGAACTGAGACTCAAGAGTGTGTAGAACATCATTTGAGACCTAACGAAATGACAACAGGTGAGTACTCTTATGTCATGTACTAGAGGTTGAAATGATGGCTAGTGTCATTCAATACTGTTTTATATGCAGCTTTTCTTGACTTTCAATCACCAAGGTACAACGTCTATTCAAAGGGTCCTTCGTGAGGTCTAAATTTAAAAAATAACTTCTTATTGTGTTAGGTGGATGTTGTATTTTTCTTGTAACATACAGACCAAAATCAACTGTTCGCTAATAGTTCGCGAGCTCAACGTCCACACCACATGCTTTGAATAGTGAGCAGTTCGTCAGCAGTTTGCAAAATGTTGATGTCATCAAGTGATCCAAATGATGTGATAATTGCCTGTGCCACTTTTATGAATATTTACAATACGTTCTTCACTATATTCTATTCTGCTAACAAAAGTATGAAAAGAAATGTTCACTTAATAATAATAAAACTCCTACGTAAAAAAAAAGTTCACACTGCAAGTCATGTTTGCCACGTACTCGCTAACCATTTTTTTGGCGTTGCCGTTCATGTAACGAACTTCAATCGAACAGGAAAACCGAATACAAGCTACTTACGATTTAGAGTACACACCTAGTTTGTCAGTTGTTCGCAAACCTAGTCTGTACGGGCCTTAAGACTACTATGAATTAAAACATTACGTCAAAATATTTGCAGAGCCCAGCTATAAGTTATAAACCTAAAATTTGTTGGTGAAACAGTCTTTAAAATAATAACTATTTGAGGAAGCCACGTGAATGTCTACCTATATATCTGTTTCACCTGCCATTATTTGTAAGTCAAGGGAGGGCTGTTTCTGGGTCTTGTGCCCACTAGATAACACCCTCCCCCCTATACACCTCATCCACACTAACAGGATGAGGAGGAGGTCATAGCCCTCTGGTCGACAACTCCGCAAAGATAAATCAAGTCATGCACCATGGGGGCCTTCGCTGGTCTCGAGTCATTGTGCAACACTGAGCTAAGAGGCATTTAAAAAAAATGATATTGGTTACATTCTCTTAAAGCCATGTCTGATTAAACTCTTTGGGTTTAACCGACATATGCACATCTTCTACAATTTTTTGTTACTGTGGAGTGAGGAGTGTAGAGGACGTGAGAAAGGGTAAGTATATTTACATTTTCTATAGCAAAAATTTTTTTTTGCAAAAATAAATTAACCATTTCTCTGGTAGAAACATACTTTAATTGTATTCACATGATGAGCTCAACAGAAAGTCGTTTAATATTTGTCATGAACATATTAACACATGATGATAAAAAATTTAAATGACGAAGAAAAGTTGTCATTAAATTCCAAGACACCCTCGACAGATATTCAAGAACTGTTGAGGTCGCTATGTGAAGAAAACTAACTGTGTGTTTCTACTGGAGAATTGTTTGATTTCCTTTTACCAGAATTTTTTTTATATAAAAACTGCAAAAACAAAGAACTTACTCTCGTCCCCTTTAAATTCCATTTTCATAGAATGACCTTATCTGACAGCTTGAAAAATTACTAGATCTACTTTCACGTTATTCATACATCAAGTCACGTGATCCCAAGCTGTCACTTTTGATATATATTATCAATATCAATTAAATAACACTAGTATATTAATATCATCGTTGACTACATAAGTGAATTGAGATATCCCCATACGAATTAGCCTTCAGGCTCTCCCCCACATGTTTAGGCTCATATCCCCCTTAGCTGGCTTCGTAGGCCACACATTACCTATCTCAAAATGTTCTGTAGAGCATCCCCTATATCCTGTTTATTTTTTGCACCCTTTCACTTAAACACTCAGTTTATAACATTCACTAACAGTCTATATGTTTTTTTTAACAGGTAAAACCTAAAAATATATCACGTACTAATAGGTAATGTGTTAATTTTCTGACAAATAATCACTATATCTCATGAGTCTTAGTAATAAATAATATTAATTAATTAATTAGGTTGTAAATAATCACTAATACCTCATTAGTCTTAATTTACTGATAAAACCTAAAAGTAAATAACAATATCTAATAACTAATGTTTGTTAATTGCCTGATGAAAAATAAAACAATATAACAATCGCTAACAGATAATGTGTATTCATTGCCTAATAAAGCATAAAAAACAATATAATAATATTAATTTATAATATGTGTTAGGTGTCTGATAAAACCTAATAATACAATACAAATACAAATCACTATTGGCGGTTGTGTGTTTGGCAAGCGTCTAATGGAACCTTAAATATAGGCCTATATATTTATATATAAGGATGTGCTTTAATCGGTATTTTGTGTTTTGAACCACTTTAATTCTTTGATATACGTAGGAAAGAAGCCAAGCCAAAAACCTCGAGCAAATAATATGTTCCACATACAAAAAATATATAAGACCCTGGCCTATATATAGCCTGTATCGAGAAATCTTCCATACACTTTTTTTTTTTTTTTTTTTTTTGCCAAGCAGACTGATGTTTACAATTTTCCTTTTCCTTCTTTACAAAGCAGATTTCTTAAAAATCCGAGAAAAAATTGTATGACACATTTTTCTCAAACCCTATAATCAGTTTGATTTGTGTTTAACACATACTTACTATATTCCCCAATTAGATTGGTTGTGTAAAACGAAGTGAATACTTTGTTTAAATTATGCCTTCATAAAAAATAATAATAACGATTTGGATTTCTAGAGCATAGATTTGTATTTGTATACCTCATGCGTCCAAATTTTAAAGCTTCGAAAAACTATTGTGACAGATAAATTTACATGAAATAGTTTAGTTGCCCTAATAGGTGTAATAAACGGTATTGCGTAGTACAGAAATAAAATTATTTGTTTACTATAATAATGCATTAATGGGTAGGACCTCAAATCATATAAAGATCCTAACAGAAGAGGTTTTGTACCATTGCCATGAAACCGTAAACTTCTCCTGGTTCAAAGAAAAACATTACCTTTGATTTATTTTTATTAAGAGCCCATCTCATCCCACGGATAAATAAGTAACTCATAAACTTAATAGTAATCGATCTAACCAGAAATTGCATCGTAGAACGGTTTTCTAAAGTATTCATCAAAGAAGAAGTCGAAGTGAAACTGGTAAAACCACTTAACCATATTTAAAAAAAATTATTGATTTAAAAGGATTGATTGATTAGTCATCAACCGAAAGGTTGATTTTATGCTCTTCCAATCCATGCCCTCAACTCGTGAGCAGGTTAGTGCTGCCCGCACCATCCGGTATAAAACCGTGTATTATGGATGTTCAGAAAGTGCGGTAGTTCCCCGTTACTTTCCATACTCTATTTCTACGAGCGAGCGAGAAAGACTATAAGTTTAGCCGGAAAGGGTATTTTCACACTCCTTCCAGGCTTATTTTACATGCCATAACCGACATGGGACCAACGGCTTTACTTCTCCTCCGAAGTAAGTCATGCAACGGGTATTTATCGTTCAATAAAAATCCATCGACCTAGGCTGGGTTTCAACCCACAAACATTGGGGCCAAAGGCAAGCACTTTACCCTAAGACCACTTATGTCCTCAATGTAAAATGAATAATCCTCAATTTTTGCTATTGTCAAGTGAAGAATGTAGAAAACCGTCAACTCGTGCCGTTTCTTGTTGGAGCTTAACCTTTCATTTAATAGTCCAGCTAATTGATCGTGGGATGTGTTCTTAAATACTGATGCTGTAATCATAATAATGAAGCAAATAAAAACTTGAGGTCCCGATCTTTCTGAGAATGGAAGATATAGAGCGTCTGGGTTTCAACCTAGGTCTCTAATAAAACAAAGTTCGAGAATCTCTCTTCACATTGATTTAGTCAAACAAAGTTTGGTGAATAAATAACATTTATTAAAAATTATAAATGGCATGATTAATAACTGTATTGATGTAGAAAAAAAAACTTATCGTGGTTTTCAAAACTAAAATGTTGACATGGTTGACCCTTTATTTGCTGTATGTGGAAAAAGAGTAATAATATATCATGTTAAAGGAACTCGACATTTTTTTTACAATTTTTCAGTTTAGATATATCTGAACTCTTTTAAATTTGATAAATGAGAGAACAAAAAAAACAATTGGGGACAATGAGAGTAATTATAAAGAATCACAGAAAACATATAAAAGGACAACTATTAGAACGAGGCTGAAAAGAGAAAAATATTTTTAAAAGTAAGTGGATGTAGTTTTTTAATGAAAACTTTTATTTTGAGCTATAAGGTTTAAAGATAAGGAAAAAATTACTAGAAAGACAGATAGGAAGATAAACGCAACATGATTTTCACAAGGAAAGAAAGAAACCCAATTTACACTGTACGCTGCTGCCGTTGGCTGATAAGTGATAGTTGACTCGTTGCTACTCAAATACTTCAATTCCAATTTGGTTCTATGGAAATTTTTAGAAGGGAATGTAAAACATGCAAAGCAATTTCCTTAAGGATTTAACCAAAAAAAGAAACACACAAGATAAAAAAAAACGTAAATGGGGATGAATAACAGGAAACTTAGAAATATATATAAATAAATACGAGGGCTAATATAATGTAGCACAAAAACATAAAATTGTAAAGGTGAATGAATTGAAGAGAACTTTTTATAAACCCTTTTTTCACTTTTGATAAACATCTTTTTCTTTTTTCAAAAAAATATTAGGATTCCATTTTTCTATACACATTTTAATAGATAAAACCATGTAGGGCCCATCTTAAAATTAAAAAAAGTTTTTTATCTCTGAAGGAAATAACTTATAAATAATTAATCCATTCGTTCTGAATTCTTAGGAACATTTTGTAAAATGGACACAATCATAACTAATTACTTTTATTACTATTCCATCATACCGCGTGTCCTAATTAATGCATACCCCCCCTGTTAAATGTATTGAGGGTAAGAAACATATACAATAAACTTTATTATGCTGTTGAGCAATATCCTTAAAGAAATGGATGAAAAAATGTAGATATACAATAATTAGCCATAAGGCCTACAAAAAATATGGTTTGTGAAAACCTGGGCTTTGACTCTTTTACTAGATTAGCGATTAGTACCTATTTAAAAAGGCAACACAATTACAGTATTCAAAATTTTTGCAAATAATAATGAAATGTAAATATTTATCTTATATACTAATGAGAAATGTATAACAATTCCTTGCATATACTATTTAAAAAAAACATATCTAATGCATCTTAAAGATAACCACTTAACTTGCTTAACACCTCCTTAGGTGGCCGCATAGTCTAAGGTGCTTCTCTTGTCGCGGACTAGACTGGCGGTGACGAGGAGATTGAGGTTCGAATCTGGATTGGATGTAAAGAGTTTATTCCTCAATATGGTTTTCGACTTTCCCTCCACGCAAACGCATGGACATTTCCTCTAAATATAACTTTTCTAATACCTAAAACTGTCAGTGTAATTATTACAGAAGCGTATAACCCGAACGTGTAATAAGACAAACTGTTAAAAAAAGCTTGCTAATTATAGTATTCTATAATCATTATTCAAAATTAATGTAATAGTTTGAATTAGAAATATCTAGTTCAATAATATTACAAACACTATATTCTCGTTTAAAACCAATATAAAGCTATTAGATGGATTACGATTTATCGTGTAACTTAGAAGTGCCTTTAATATATTTTTTAGTATAACTACATTTTCCCACTAATGTAACGGTATTTTGACGAATAAAAAAAGAGGCTTAAGCTTTGTTCGAAAAAAAAAGTTGTAAAGTGTGTGAAAGGATTCCAAACACAACAGTCATTAATGTGTGTGAGAGGGATTTAAGCTGCGAAGCTTAGAATTTTCCAACTCGACCACGTTGATCGTTCAAGTACGGACGGAAAAAAAAAAAAAAACTATCCTCACTTCTACCAACCCCTCAGATATACCAATCATTTGTCATGTTGGTTGCACTGATGAAAAAAAATAATCAAACATCATTTCCCTTTTTTTAATATATATAAAAAAGAGAAATTCGTTTTTATCTCTCTTGGTGCTGGACCTAGAGATAAAATATAAATAAAAAAGGAACAATAGATTAAATGGAACTGAATATTTTGATTAGATGAAACTATAACCCTCTTTTTGCTAATGTGAATTAGTGGACCAAAACGGCCCCACTTATAGAATGGGTGTCTGCTTCTACTCAAATTAATCCTTAGATTAGGTTACATTACTGATATGGGCTTAAGTTTACAGACTAGATTATGATTTATTAATACAGGATTTTGTTTAATTAAAAAGTATCAAGTATATTTTACAAAAAGTTTTGGTATAGTACGTTCAAGTAAAATATAAAACTAAATTTAACCTCAAAATAATATATACCACCGCATCTTACTACCTGTTCAGGTTATAGGTGTATCTTAATGGCTCTAGTGGAGTAGGGATGAGGAAGGAAGCAGTTTATAGGTAATCTAATCGCATTTGCTTGGAAAGAGAGTGGGAAAACCACTCTCAGTAGACATGACCGGGATTGGAACCCAGTTATCACCATGCACTTTTTAGACTATAAGTTAGCTCGTCCACACATTATTAAATTGATTATAATATATTAAGTCGTTTAGAGCCTTAGCTTTAAGTTAGATAATAATTACTGTTAATTCACCAACACTATATTTGACCCGCTTCTGTGGCTACGTGACTTAACGCGCTACTCTCGTAGAAGACTAGACTGCCGAATATGGGGAGATCAGGGTTCGATCCCGGTCGGGTGTACTGAGAGGGTTTTTTTCCTAAATGGTTTTCCACTCTGCCTCCGCGAAAATGCAGATGCAATTCCTCTAGATTAAAAACCATCCTAATCCCTAACACATTAGAGTAACTCGTACATAGGCGTATAATTCAAACGCGTAGTAAGACTCAATGCAAAAAATATACATAGAGGGTGGTCGGAAACTCATAGACCAAACTGCACAAATAACTTGTTTGAACCAACATTTTAAGAAAATACATTTTTGCTCTTTTCGCTTTTTATTAAATTACTCTTTATTTTGGAGTTAAGAAGACACACATATAGACGGCATTGCAAAATAAACAACACTTTTTAGGGTTCGGGGGGTCATGAGACGTTGACATCCATCAACATTTCGGTTTAGATTATTTTTACGGTGGCAATACTTTCTTTACCTTCTGTGTTCAAAAAGTATATATAAGTATATATATATATATATATATATATATATATATATATAATATATATATATATATATATATATTATATATATATATATTTGCGTATAGATTTTAAGTTATTGGTTTTATAAAAATATGTTTCTTATAAAATATTTGTAAGATATACATATTTGCAATGATAAGTAATTTCATATTTTAAATAGTTTCGGAGATATGATAAAAATGCAAATTTACGCATCAGACCGGAGCACCTTAAAGTCATTTTACCGAAATATTGAGGTTAGCCATTTTGTTTTTAATATTTATAAATTAAATTTAATCAAAATTGTTAGAGCTGATTTTGAGAAAATAGACTTTTTCTCGTTTTGCCCCTCAGTAAACTACCCTTAATTATAGGGTTTGATATCAGAGTCCAAAAAACCCTTGGGGCAACCCTATGAAAACCCTAGATTCAAAGTTTTAGCCCAATCGGTAAAATAGTTTAGGCTCTAGTTGGAGTTACAGACAGACGGAAACTCAAAAACCACTTTTTAAGATTCGGGGGGGTCATGAAACGTCGAGATTCATTAAAATCTCGAGTTTGATTTTTTTTTTTTAGGTTCACAATACTTTCTCTTCCTGTAAGATAGCAAGAAAGTAACAAGTTTGGCCAGAATTGGTTTAGATATTTGTTTATTTTGACCCATTTTTATATTTTGATAAGGAGACTAAGTTTTACTACTCTCCATAATCACAAAACAAATTTAAGAACTATTAAAAAAACACTCTAAAAAATAACATTCAGAATATGGCTTATTCTGTAAAATTAGTTTACGTGAATAAGGAACAAAGCCATCTACAAAATATGTCGGGAGAGGGGGGTTAGAGGGAAGAATGCATTTTACAATGGAGTGGAGAGTGATGAGGGACTTTTAGTGTTGAACAGGGTAGAAATTGGTATTCCTAGTGGTGCCTTCTGACTGCGTTATAACGATCGCCGTAAAAGGAGAGGTAATAAAAGAGTATTATGGGACAGTTATGTTGAATAGGAAATGAGGGGGGGGGGGAAGGTGTGGAGGGTGACATGAGACTATCTATTCACGGGTTGAATTAAGGAGGAGGAGGGTTGTAAGGGCGACTATTTTAAAAGTAAAATGTGAGAACATATCGTTCGGGGTCAACTGTTGAAAGAGGGTGTGGTTGATTGAACTGTAAATAGAACGTTTGTACTCGTCCAACTTTTTTATGCTGGCTATAAACTATACTTTGTAGAACGGTAAGCTCATATGTATATATATATGTATACATATCATTATTTTGTGTGAGATATTTTATTTTTGTTTGTCTTTTAGCACCGAGTCTTATTACCAGTTTGGACTATACGCCTATTTACTAATTACGCTAAAGGGTTGAAAGTTGAATTTAGAAGAATTATACCCGCATTTGCGTGCAGAGTTAGTGGAAAACCATTTAGGAAAATCTACCTCGACAGATCCTATATCTGACCGGGATTGAACTCCGATTTATCTCATTAAGTGTCTTTGGTTAAAATTCCAGCTAGAGACGTCAAATGGAAACGGGTGGTAGTGTTTCCTTGTTTATTAAAATAACGTAAATAGTTGGCGCCAGGTGAACATATACCTGGTGTATAAAAATGTGATATATTCCGTTATAGATTGCAATTCCTCTAAGCAAAAAGTAACTTGACAAACGTATATGACGTTAAATTCGAGAGATAGATGATATCGTCAAATGGAGCAACACAATGTTTTTACTCGCGATGCAGCAAGCACACATCCATGTGTGTGTGTATGAAGGATTCTCCCACGGATATTGAAGAGCTCTTATAAAAATTTCACGCTGTTTACATAAACATCTACGAGTACTTCTGACTGTTGAGGGGGGTACAGAGGAGAATAAAGGTTGATGCACACCTCCTGTCCGTATCACATTGATTCTACTAAGTTATATATTATTATTATTATTATTGTTATTATTATTATTATTATTATTATTAGCACCGCGTCTTACTACCCGTTCGGCTTATACTCACTTACGCTAATGTGTAATGGTAGGGTGATTGTGAGATGAAATGGAGGACCTACAGTTTAACGTGGGATCCAAACCACGGCGGAGGCCTGGCATTCCCCACATTCACAAGATGTCTTGTCAGAAGTGAAGGGAGGGTTTGGCAATCAGATAAATCTGTGCCGGGACCAAGGATTGAACCCCGAACCCCAGCACAGAAGTCCGACACCTTACCCCTAGACCGCCAGGTCACCCTTCTATATTATTCTATGTGAAAATAGGGGAAAATTAAAATCAAGAATATATTCTAATCCTTTGAGAGATGCCGTAGGGTGCGCCAACATTTAAAGTGTATGTATGACATATTTCATCCAATTTGATATTTCCTTCGTGTTAATATACAATAATATAGAAATGAGTGGAGATGACGCGTTGCGAACAGATGAACGCCAAACTAAAAGTGGCACGCCGCCGGCTGTCTCGAAATACGATGTGGCCGTTTTCTAAAACCAACTATAAGCATGTTGCAAATATAATCAATGGTACGGAACTCTGCACGGACTTTCTCACTCTATTGTTTAAAAATTGAGATATTTTATCAAAACTCGTAATATATGTGAAACGAAATAATATACACTAACAATCCCGAGTAAAAATTGCGTTATACTTAAATTAAACATTTTTTGAATCTCGTATTTAAGTTTTATGATTTTCTTTCCAGACAATTAAAATCCTTACTAGTATATTTGGACAAAATAAAATAATAGATCGATTTTGGCTCCACAAGGGTCAATACATCGTATTAAAATGTCGACTTCCGGTTAAAATTTTCGACATTTTATCAGGGGTTACACATCTTATGGTTATCGAATTTTTATTAAATTCCTCATTTATAATTTTAGAGCAATAAAAAAGGTAAATATTGACTATTGAGTCTAAAATGATAAAGATAGTTAATTGCTGTACAAACATTTTCCCTAAGAGGTTAAAAAAAAACTTTTTAGGTGACCTACTTATCTACTTACTCTATGGAATTAGAGAATTATTGCGTTAAAACTTAAGTAGTAAGTCTATACAACTAAAGCTCACAAAATTTTATCAGTATGTTTTCCAATATCTCAGAAACTATTGGTTTTATAAGGATATATTTTAAAAAAAAATTTTTTTAATAGTAGTACACTTTTGCAATGATAAGTTATTTAGTATCTCAAATAGTTGCGCAGATACGGAAATTTCCACTTCTGTAAGGTACCCTTGAAATCTTTTCATGGAAAAATGAAAATAGCAAGTTTATTTATAATCTTAATCAACGCCTAGATACGAATTTTAATCGAAAACGTTAGAGCTAATTTTGAGAAAATAGATTTTTTATCTTTTTGCTTTTTATTAATCTATTCTTAGTTTTAGAGTTAAACAGACACACAGGCAGACGGCATTGCAAAAAATACTTTTTAGAGTTCGGGGGGGTCATAGACTTAGACACCCATTAACACTTAGGGTTGGATTTTTTTACGGCCGTAAAGTTAATATTTATACATTTGCATATAGCTTGAAAGTTATTAGTTTTATAAAAATATGTTTCAAATAAGAGTTTTGTATTATAAATAGCCCTACATATTTGCAATGATATGTAATTTCATATCAAAGAGTTACAGAGATATGGTTAAAAAAAAGAATTTATGCATCAGACCGGAACCCTTAAAGCCATTTTTCCGAAATATTGAGAGTAGCCATTTTTTTTATTATTCATAAATGTTTATAAATGAAATTTAATTCAAATCGTTAAAGCCGATTTTGAGAAAATTGATTTTTTCTCTTTTCATCCTTCAGAAAAATAGGTACCCTTAATTCTAGTTAGACAACCAATTCCAAAAAAACCTCGGGGCAACTCTATGAAAACCCTAGATAACAAGTTTTAGCCCGATCGATAAAATAGTTAAGCTCTAGTCTGAGGTACAGACAGAGAAACGGAAATTCAAAAACCACTTTTTTGGATTCGGGGCTCATGAAACGTGAACATTCATTAAAATCTCAAGTTCAATTTTTTGACGATCGCAATAATTTCTCTACCTATAAGATAGCGAGAAAGTAAAAATAGTGATTTGTTTTCACTGCACATTTTTTCCTTTAATTGAACTGCCCGGAAGCGAAGTTGCGTGCTACTACCCCAGTTCGATTATCAGACAACGTTTATTGTGCTATATTTTCTGCTCATGTTGATATAATTTTAGTGGTATTCACTATAATTGTAGGAAGTAAAATATATAAAATTATTAATATAAGGAACACACTTAAATGTCACATACAATTAAAACTTGATAGGAAAAAACACCATTTAGTCAGCTAAATATAAATTAATTGATAACGTGCAAAATTACTTTGTTTAAACTAGAGAGTCAAAAATAACTTGATGTTTCTAAATTAAATAATCCTTGACTTTTTTTTTTCAATAAATTAATTTTGCAGACACTCAATTAATTTAGCTAGACTTAGCTGACTAAATGGTGTTTTTACCTATCAAGTTTTAATTATATGTGACCTTTAAGTGTATTCCTTATGTTAATAATTATGTTGTTATAGATTATTGCAGAATTGTGTGAATTTGTATACATTAACCACCCGAGTTTACTTAGATGGCAGCTCAAAAAGTTACTAGAAATATAACCTAATATAGCCCTACGCCAGCAGCTGACATCTATCACTTTGGATAACTGTAATGAAAACAGATGAATGTGAAAGTTAACCACAGTAATTTAGGCCAATATTATTTATATATTATTTGAGGTAAGACACAAAGCTTATTTATCGTTTCATTCCACTTAAAAAAATTATCATTCACATTACTTTCACAAAAATTCTAACGAAAATAGTTTCAAAATGGCGACCGACGAATCTAAACCATGTGATTGAGTATGACGGAAAAAAGTTCTTTACAATGATGCAGACACGCAGTTGATGAACATATTTTATTCGGTTAAATATTTTGAAATACGATAAAATAGTTTATCATACATAAAAAAAACGTATTTTCTCTTTTATATGTAAATACGATGCCTGTGTTAAAAGGTATTGATATATGCACTATATTACACATAGTTAATCACATTCCAAAACGAAGATTAATTACTTTTAATTATGTTTAAATATTGTATCGAGTTGGATAAAAAGATATTATTAAAAGTAATGAAATAGTATGAGAAAATTTAAGTTTACGTTATTTTAAATGTAAAATACAACAGGCAATTAAAAAACTTAACATTTATAACAAAACGGTGATCTTTTACCAGTGTTGGTAACCCAAAACCTATACTTATGATTTTTGGACTGTCATCCAGGTAAAAACCTATCATGAACAAACCCTATCTAATCTACTACTGGCGATAATTTGTTATTGTTCTAAATGTCCAACTCTTTCTTGGTATCAAGCCTGAATCCATAGGGTGGAGCTGTGAAGACGTTAAAAAAAAAGTTTGGATTTATTTTCTCTCCTCCCCAGGAGTTTCATTGGAGTGTGTTAGACAGATATTTCACTTCATGGGACTATATAGGGCTCTCTTTCACCTGTCGAGATAGAAACTCATTTTTTTCGTTCTATCTTTTTCTTTATCGTTCCAGATCAAACGTATTGAACTAAATTTTTACCGCTTTATGTGATCATACTTTTCCCCGGATAGAAAGTTCACTGTCACAAGATTGTGAGTTAGTGACGATCATAACGGCTGAGTAAGCGGTTGAAGTGCAAAGAATCAACCGTGGGATGTTCGGTTTTATACATTATATCCCCTTTCTAGTATTCGGGAGTAACATTGACACCATTTATCTACGTTTATTATCAAATATTAATGATTATTTAATTTGGATTAATAAGAGATAGCTGACCTCCGTGTTCTTGGGGTAAAATTCTCTCCTCAGGACTCGATGTTCTTGGGTTCAAACCCTGCTGTGGGTCAATAAATTTTTCCTGAGTGATAAAAATCCGTAGCACAACTTCCGTCGGAGGGGAAGTGAAGCCATCTGTCCCATGTTGATTTTGGCATGTAAAAGAACCCTGGAAGGTATATGAAAATATCTTTCCTGGAAAAATTGGTAAGCCCTTTCGCTCTCGCTAATAGAAAATTCTTGTGTGCCTATATAATCAGTCGGTTCAGAAAGTGCATTTTTTTAAAAGAGATAGTGTTAAACTGAAATGTTTTCCATTTTTATTATAATTTTTATTTATTCTCTCTACTGGTCACTAGGATATTTGTTTTGTATATGTATTTTTGCTTTTTACTACATATCCAGGCTATCCACATAATTACACTGATCGGGTAAGGATGAATAAAGTATAATTTAAAGAACATGTACCCGAATTTGGGTATAGGGATAGTAGAAAACCTATTAATGGGAAACCACCCTTAGTGTAAATGCCCGGGATTCAACCCTTGATATCCTTTTCACCATAAAGCCAAACCAAACGAGGTATGTGCTCGTACACATTTGCCCGTGAAGGGGTCAACAGGAAATTAAATGTATTATAAAATAAACTAGACGAGGTGGGTGTGTTTAAAAATACTGCACGCCCATTGATATCGAGAGGATAGTGTAGAAAATACCATCCCAGTACCCATCAGGGTTATACAAATATGTACTACCTACTCTAGTGTGTTAGATACGAGTAAGTGTGAATTTAGAGAATTTTGGTGGATGGAGAGTGAAAAACAATTTATTATTATTATTATCACCGCGTCATACTACCCGTTCGGGCTATACGCACTTACACTAATGTGTAATGGTAGGATGATAGTGAGATGAAATGGAGGACCTACACTTTAACGTGGGATCCGAACCACAGTGGCGGCCTGGCATTCCCGTCTTCCACAAGATGTCTTTTCAGAGGTCTTTTCAGAGGTTAAGGAAGGGTTTGGTAATCAGATAAATCTGTGCCGGGGCCGAGGATTGAACCCCGGACCCCAGTACAGAAGTCCTACACCTTACCCCTAGACCGCCAGGTCACCAGAAAAACAATTAAGAAACACCTATCCTAAGTACACCTAAGTGGGATTCTAACCCCGACCTCCCGTGGATCTTTAGCACTTGAGCGCAAGTCAAAAGTAGTATCATTAGAGCGCACGAGCTGGGGTTCGCGGATTAGACTAGACTGCATCGGCCCCCAAATTCCTTGAATGGTATACCACTCCAACGATGTCCGTACTTTGGACTACCACCAAGAGAATGCTGGATATTAAATATCTAGGTAAATTGTTGTTGGTACTTAGTGATATAATAACACAGACTCCATGGCTGTCCGTTCTAGAATCAATGTTGTCACCCATCCAATCACTGTTTGAATCTGTTTTACTTTTGGTTAGAATTTGTCATAATTTATTCATAAGATTTGATGAGGCCCTTTATTTTGTACGACTTAAATTTTGCTTGTTTTGTTTGGCTTATCACGACGTATCACCGGGAATAATCTTACGTACCGCTAGTGATACATGTACCACAGTTTGGGAACCACTGGACTAAAAGAATGTTGATTTCCCCGGCTTGGCTTGTAGTCAGTGAACCCGCCAAGAATCTTCAAAAACCTAATTTGGGTTATCTGACCACGAATTCTATCTACGCTCTATATATTTCATCATAGTTATTATTGTATGAACAGTATATGCAGGGCTATTTTTAAAGTTTGGGCATTATTGAAACAGGGGAAGCCTAATGCAGTGACGCCTTAGACCATTCAACCACCAAAGCGTGCCCCTGTTATTTTAATGGTAGTAAAGGTTTATCGGAATGTACACTCCGTTTATATATATATATATATATATATATATATATATATATATGGATAGATATCATACTGAATAACACAAGGTGGGGTGGAAACAAATTATACGCCCTATGCCAAAGAAAGTGATGCTGAGGTTTGTCTAACGTCCGGTGGAGCGCACCTGTTTCAATTAAAGTGTTAATTTTGAAGTTACTAATCATCTAATTGTTTCGATCCCACCTTGTATAAACATGTTAAAAGAATCAGACTTGGGACGATTGATTATGGTAGCGCATACAACATCGAAAATAACAAAAAAAAAAAAAATCCACTGTCCACTCTTATTCTACCCCTTGACTCTCTTCCCGAGCGATGACAAGGCAAGTACATTGGAAGAGAGATGCGACTAAGGGTGAGAAAGACAAACCCTTACATTTCCCCAGGGTTGGGAAGTTGTTATAAATCGTCACGATACGCATTTTCCCGGCTACACCATACGTGAGCACGCGTTTAACGATATGTTCTATCTCTTCCGCCTTCCTCGTTTATTCGTTATGTTTGTTTCTTTGTTACTGTCCCGTCTTGTATAATGCTTACTGGCGTCTGTCATTGGGCTAGAAAACTCCCAGGGACACCACTTCTAATCTAGGTGATGATGATGTTTATAAAAATTCACAGTGTAAGTCGATACAACAAATTTCGTACAAACTGAACGGGAAGTAAGAAGCGGCGCTAAAAAAAGAGGTAAAATGTTACATTTGTGTTTGGGTCGTTGGGGAGGGGGTATTAGATACAAAATTATAATATAAATATATGTTGTTTTATTAAATGTATTCAAGTTTATGAACTTGCCTCCTTTCCAGACATTTTATAATAATATTGACTTAAATAGTTTGGTGACTAAAAAGGTTAATTTAATGTATTGAAATGTAATTGCAAACTAAATTGAATTAGACTATTTGTCTCCAGAGTAATATATATATATATATATATATATATATAATGTATGTATACATATATATTACATATATATATGGACATATATATATAGAGAGAGAGATATTAATCTACATACATATATATACTTTTAAAGAGAAAGTGCCTGAATCAGCGGGTACAAGAAATAAATATTAGGCTCATCAATCTGATTTTACAGTTACGGTGGAGCTCATAGTTCGAATCTTTGCCGTGAGTACTTAAGATGCTTTTTTTCTTAATGTTTTTGATGCGAAATGTTGATCTATTTCTTCTGATTTATCTCCCACAACTCTCCCCCACTCTTATTAAATATGGATATGATAGATGGATTACAAGATTAAGATCAATTTTACAGTATTTAGCTCAAAGGTCCACTCATATTTTTCTATGATGTTTTGATAACTAAACCTCTTTACAAACCACTGTTGGGAACACAGTTGGAGCTCATAAATTCCCCTCATTTCATCTCGTATATCATCCTTGGAAATATGCAGTACATTATTTATTATTAGATTGTATAGAAGATGAGTATGAGCTAGAAAAATTACCAAATGTGGTCTTGACTGAAAATGTCAGAAATATGCTAGTATTAAAAAGTTTCCAGACACATTGGTAGTATTTGTCAACGTCAACGAAATGTGTTTTATGGATGTGCTGTACTTTTAATAGTTCATTTGTTAACATCATGGCTATTTGTGATGATTTGTTTTCATAAAACTCACTCCAAGGCCATCTAACGTAGTAGAGATCTGGTTGATTTTTACTTATATGGGTGATTTCATAGTAAAAAATAGGTCACAGTTACTCAACTATTTTAGAAAGTCAATACATTTAGAGAATAGATTAATTTTTAAATAGTTGATACTTGATAGTTTATATTCGTCAAGTTTCAAAACAGTATTCCTAGTTTTAATTAATTATGCGGAGTATTTTACCTAACGAAATTTTAAAACTAAGCAATTATTAGATATTGCCCATTAATCACGCTTTATAATTTTATTTTCACTTAAAACTTTTGGAAAGTATGTAATATTGCGTTAATTTCAAAAACAATTCAAGTTTAATAAAAATTATAAAATTATAAAAGTAACTTTGACTGTATAAAAATAATCGAAGTACAAGAGCTCTTAGAAGAGTAATTAATTTTATAATTTCAAATGAAAATTATAAATGACCAGCTAATAAAAACTTCATTTTTCTAGCTAACATTTTGTTATTTGTTTTAATCCTTTCAAACAAAGTAACTTTTTCATTGTTTTTACTTTCTCTAATAGAACAAAAAAGCATATTTTATCCAGCTTAAGTAACATTGTTTTAATATTTATTCTTGCTCTCCAATAATTTATTTCCATCAAACAAAATAAAAGTTGTTAGTACTTTTAATTTATAAACAACATTTTCTTGGTGGTCATAGTAAAAATAGAACATTAAAATAAACCATAATGTTTTAAATAAAAAATACTGATGATCCAAAAGTAACTTTTATATTGAGACTTATTGTTTAAAATAATTAATATTTATAATCTTGTTAAAAGTCTCCCAACAAAAATATGTTAGTATACAAATTTTAATATGAAATAATATTTTATTTGTAATTAAAGCAATAGGAAACTGGAGATGTTTAAATCTAGGTTATATGATGTTTAAATCTCGGTTATAGGATGTTTAAATCTCGGTTATAGGATGTTTAAATCTCGGTTATAGAATTTATACTATAATAGTTAATAATAGTTCCTAAAAATAAGCTTTAATTGACTGGGAATGGTGAACTATACGATGGTAAAAATATTGATTTTCTGAGAAAAATATGTAGGTAAACCCTATTTGTTAACCCTCCGTCTTACTATACTCATTCAGGTTATACTACTATATACAAATTACTCTAATGTGTTGTAAATTAGGAAGGTTGAGCTTAGAGGGAGTGTACCCCCATTAGCGTGGAGAGAAAGTAAAAAAAGCATTTAGGAAAATCCACCCTCGGTACACGCAACCAATCCTGCGAAACTCCCAGACACACCTAAGAAACAATCACAATAACTCCAAATATAGGGATTTTTCATATAAAACTCCCCCGATTAAAATAAATAATATTATTTAGCACCGCGTCTTACTACCCGTTCGGGTTATACGCTTTAAGTACTAATTACGCTAATGGATTAGGAATTGGGAAGGTTGAATTAAAGGAAGTGAACCCGCATTTGCGTGGAGGGGGAGTGGAAAACCATTTAGGAAAAACCACCCCCAGTTCACCCGACCGAGATTCGAACCTCGATCTCCCCGTCCTCGGCAGTCGAGCTCAACACGACAAGCGCGTTAGCCAACTACGCCACCGAGGCGGGTATTAAAATAAAGAATTACCTACTTAGAGAGAGTTCACATGACACGCTCGAATAAATATATAGTTGTCTCTGGCCTTCTATGGTCAACATATATGATAAAAGGGAGGGCTCGAACTTACTTACATAAAGAAAATTAATATGAACCAATTAGATCAAAAAATGGAAACATTAAATGGTGTATCCTGCACTTCCAAAGACAACTTACAAACAATCAAAATAACTCAAAAAATATCAATTTTTCATACAAAACTCCCCAAGGTAAAGGGTTGAGCTCGAAAATACCAACATATAAAGAGTTCAGATGACATAATTGGTTAAAAAATATAGCTGCCGTTACTCTACGATGATCATCATGGATAATACATGTTCATACACACATATATATACATACATATATGTATATGTATATTTATATATAAAAATAATATGTATTACGTATATTTTAAAACCTGAGTGGAGAATTATTTTAAAATTCGGTAATCTTTGGAAATATTGTTTGATATACACCTATATATGGCTATAAATATATTGTTCGACAAAACAAGTATATGAAGATTATATTAAATCTGAATGGTACCAAAAGTCGATATAGAGTTTCATTTGAAAACAAACAATCAAATTAACTCTAAAAATATCTATATTTTTTTTTTAATAAAAACTTACCCGGGTAAAGGAAGGGCTTGGATTTATTAACATAAAAATAGTTCACATGGACTGATCAGATGAAAAATAAAAATATAAATGGTGTATATGACACTTCAATACCACAAAATTGCCAGAACACCCAACAAACAATCAAATTAATTTTAAGAATATCAATTTTTCGTATAAAACTCCCCAATCTCTCCGTCATCCACAGTCTAGTCTATTGCGAGATTAACCCCTTAGACCATGCGGCCACCAAGGTGGGTTTCTTCCCAATAAAAACTAAAGAAGACTAGATCGTTTTGTTGGTTTACTGGAATTATTGATAGGGTTGACTTAGAAAACAAAATGTAACATCCGGGAGAAGTAAACCAACCACAACCACACAATAACTAATTTACTACACTACACCACTTTAAATTGATTAGTGTGAAATTCATGTAATTGGTGTTTAAAACATGAATAATAAAAATAATATATCAATCGGTTAAATCCCTAAGTAAGATTTTTCTTTTGAAATGTAGTTCCAGACTTTTAAAAAAAAAAACAATAAATCAACCAAAGAGTGGGCGCACTCTTGGTTTTAGCAAATATTTAAATTATTAAATGTTCCAAACTCATGAAAATTGCTATTTTTTTCATACATTTCCTGTGTTTTCCCGATTTTGAAGCCAGATTTCGGGTGACCTTATCCCTTCCACCGGTGACTTCTACCAAGGGCTATCAAACCCCTGACCGAGATCCTGCTGTCAGTTAGATGTGGAACACTCCACATCCCACACATCTCAACCTTCTTTTGTTCGTGAACCACGATACGAAGAATGGAGGGAGTGGAATTGCGTGAATTCTCAGCAGCGTCGTCTCTAGGTGGAAGGAATG
This sequence comes from Timema cristinae, assembly GCA_039000515.1. Lineage (NCBI taxonomy): Eukaryota > Metazoa > Arthropoda > Insecta > Phasmatodea > Timematidae > Timema > Timema cristinae. The sequence goes on along the minus strand of JBCFYV010001001.1, from coordinate 19,114,065 downwards.
GATAAAGAAGGGGGGACCGGTCGTGGGCGGGGAGCGGGAAATTGACTATAATTTACTCCGGGTACGAAGTGAGTCGTTTGTTACTGGTGGAGAGAGTAGCTAACAGGCACACGGAGGGAGAGGGGGAAAAAAAGACTGAGAGGACAGATAGGAGAGAGATTAACTAAAATGAACATACACAAAAAAAAAAGTAATTTTCAAACCAATTGAAGCATCAAAATGTTAGTATTTTTCGTTAAAGCAGACATTTTGGATAAAATTAGTAGAGACAAAAAAAATTAGTTATAAGTGAGAAATTTAAAGATATTATATTTGTATTAACATCAAATGTTGTAGTCTGAAAATTGACACCTAGATACGGGAATCGAAACTGGGACCTTTGGCTTAGTACGCCACTGCTCCAACCAGTGATTTATCCAGGATTCGTCTCGTGCTCAAGGTCATTCTCACTCATATTTAAGTGATCCCTCACTAAATGCATACATAATAGCTTCGGCTATTTGATTCTTAATCAAATGTTGTGTTTATTTTCTAAATATTCTGAAGGTAAGTTAAAATAATATTTTTAATTTCATTCAATATTGTAACTTTATTCTGACATATTGTGAGGTATCGGTGGGAATGTGGACTGAACGTCAAGGTCATCTATACACACTTTACGGTGACTGGGAGCTCTGGATTCAAACCTTGTCCTGGTGTATTAAAAGTGGGATTTTATCTGGATGGCATCCCACACTAATCATATGTAAATTTGGGAGTATATCCTTTAAGAAATATGCGTTTCTCAATATTACCCCATTAGTGAAGTCATGGTATGTTTAGGATATGGTAAAAATAAATCAGTCAGATTATTTATTTTTCATATTTTCAGTCGATTTAATATTTCCAGGTCTATATCAAAAATTTGAATTTAACTAAGTTAAAATTGACCCGTTTTAAAAATTTGATTTTTACATTACGTTTAAAAAAAAAAGTATTTTCTGATAGTCCCCGTTGTTAGTGAATGAGAATCCCAGACTGTGATAAGTGAACTACTGATGATCAGATGTGTAATGGTGGGCTTAAAAATATGATTGTGACCTTATATTTTACCACAAAAATCTCCATTTGTGGTATAAACTGCCGTTTTAAATAATGCTATTAAAAATTATTTCACTTTGTTCAACTTTCAAATAATACTTTTTATATCTGTCAGACGACAGTAATTTTGATAATGCCAAAATTTGTCTTAGTTATTAATAATAAGGAAGTTATTTTTTTATCTGACATTATAAAGCTACTAGAGGCGTATCACTATTTTAAACAACTTATTTTTGCTATAAAGTATATTTAATTTTTTTCCTTGTACTCACATTCAAGAAGTAAACAGACTTGATGACGAACCAAACTTGATTTACACTGAAATTCTACTTTGAGACCCAGCACCAGGTTAAAATACTAGATTTAATAATGATAACATATCTTATAATGAATATTTTAGTATGATATACAAACTTGAAAATTTATCAAAGTACATTATTTATATCTAAGTGAGATCCGGTGATTTATTTTTAGGAATGAATAACATTCAAAACGTAAAGAGTGAATCTGTTTTATCTAAGTCTAGTAAAATATGGAACACGTTTAAGTTTAGTCAAAGTTAAATACAATCTTGGATTTTTTTTAAATGTTTAAGAATATTAAGTGACGTTAGTGGCTTCCATAGCTTCTCTGTCTGTGAAACCTAAAGCCTTAATCAATAATTTTGGTATGTAAAATAACAAATTATATTTAATTGCCTTATATAATGGTTTGACTCTTTTTTTCTGTATAGAGTCAATTCATTAGATTTTTAAATTGGTTGTATTGATCTGTGAGTTTCCAACCAGAAAGAAAGTGCGAGGATTGTAAGGGAAATGACGTTGGCGCATGTTGGCACCACTGCCCTCCTATCTCCCAGAGATCCAGTTACTCTATTAGCTGGTGATAAGGAGGCAGTAGCTGAAAGAGGAACTGCTGTGTTGTACATCGTACATAACTTCTTATCAGTGTGTTTCCTGGTCTACACAGTCGATAAGAAACACAGGCTTATCTCCGGACAGCGAGCACAAACAACATCACTTAGCTTCCTCATCAGCAATTTAAAACCACCGTCAAATATAGGCTGAAATACAGTTGACGGTGACAGTAATACCTTCTGTGGGTTACACTGTTTCCACGTAAATTTAGGCTACCATAAATACATACCATAATATATTTTTTCTAGAAATATGTTATAAAAGTTTTATGAAGCCTGGAAAGCACGTGATAAGCATGAAAACATATACAGTCCCATTTTCATATGCCTTATCTGACATCACAAAAGCTACCAGATCTATATTATGATTTTGATAGTAAGAATAGTAGAAGTTAGTAGCTAAAGTTAATAAAACAATTTTAATATAATCATACATCAAGTCATGCTATATGCAGCTTTCACTTTTGATAGATATTATCAATACCTATATAATAAACTAATAATATACTAAAATGTTAGTAAAGTTGGCTGCAAAGAAATATGTTTGAATGTTTTCTACTCTGCATCCAACCAAAATAAAGGTATACTTGACCGTTTTATTTAATCGATTCATGTGATTCATATAAAACACGTTTATTAGATAGGCAACTATCACATATAATATAACATTAATGTTGAGCACAAAAAAAAAATGTGTATTTCAAAAAAGTTTTTCCCTATCAATATTATACTGTATGCATAGCCTATTGATTGTAAGATGGAATTTATTGCAAATTCAGAGTTATATAAGTAAATAAAGTTTGCAATCCTTATAAACTATCCTATAGTGCTCGTTGATTTACGTATCGAAGGATATTGTATACTTCCAAACTTCATCCTTATATTACGGCTAGACACTTACTTAAAACAAATTTAAAAAAAGTGTTTTATACATAAAGCGATGAAGTCAGCTGTTTATTTTACTCTGTTGAAACTAGTGACACATTGTAATTAAATGGAAACTGACTTAACTGGTTTATTCCATTTCAAAATCATTCTCATATCCAACACAATATTATGTAACGAGTTTAAATTTTGCAAGTAGGGATATTTGATATATTTAAGACGGAACCATTAAGAGTTCCTATGGTCGCAAGTTTACTCATCATTGATTGACAGACAAGGCTCCACAAGCCCTTTACTACCTATACCCGATATCTCATCTGAGGGAACTGCAGGTCTTATGGAGAAAAGCTGTATCTACTCTCTTTCTGTCAAAGGTTACCAAATCTCCTCGCTCTCAATTATGTCTGAAGGTGGTGTGTCTGAAGGTGGTGTACTGGGGCAAGAAGGATCTACTGGCAACTTCGACTAACCAGCACTGAGAAACTTGTATTATATTTGAGGGGAGGTCGGACACACAAAAACGATAGAATGACAACGCTGTTTCCCAATAGTAACCATGCAGTTACCTCGACGATTATATCCAGTGAAGGTATGAGAGCACTAGGAAGGATTCAAGTCCTATCACCATTGATTGTCTCCAACATAATATTGTTGGTACTTGGAACAGGAACATTACTAAACAAAACTTCCCACCCCAGTTACACCCCTACACTCCCTCAACCCCACTACCCTAGTCTTAAGTTGTAGGTGTTAGTAACCCAAGTACGTTAATATCTTCCAAATAGTATCAACAAATTAAGCTGATTTACCAGTGGGTGTAAATATTATTCCTAAGCATATCGTTTATCTTGAATCATGAGTGTGATAATCAGCTAAATATTACCTAAGAAAAACATAAATACCTTATGAAATAAAATACTAAAAGGAATAATTATTTTAATGTACTATAATGACACCTGGACTTAAAAGACCAGTCTTATTAGGTCCATAGCTTGTTTTACACAGTGGGGAGTTAAGGTTCACTGCTGTGGGCTGTTTTCTTTGCCAAGTTCACATGCTCGTAAGAAAAAGATAGCTCTCTCTCAATTTCGCTAACTCGCTAGAACTTACCAAGTTACTTATAATCCTATTAAATCGTTTCACAGAAACTCTGATACAGTATAACCTTCAAATAAAATGTGTTAAGATACTTAGTTTAATAGCTATATTCAACGTGTGTCATAGCACCCTGCCAAATGACCTACTTATAAATATATTAACTAATATTATATAAAATATTGGTAGGCCCACAGTTAACCCAATTTCGCAGAATTGTATCAAGTTTTGTTTCAATTAAAATTATAAAAATAATAAGTTTTAATTACCCGCCTCGGTGGCATAGTTGGCTAACGCGCTTGTCGTGTTGAGCTTGACTGCTGAGGACGGGGAGATCGAGGTTCGAATCTCGGGGGTGGTTTTTCCTAAATGGTTTTCCACTCCCCCTCCACGCAAATGCGGGTTCACTTCTTCTAATTCAACCTTCCCAATTCCTAATCCATTAGCGTAATCAGTACTTAAAGCGTATAACCCGAACGGGTAGTAAGACGCGGTGCTAAATATTAGTATTAATAAGTTTTAATGAAGTGTAGAAGCATGTACATTTCATTTAACCGGAAAGGTAGCATACTTACATTGTTGGATTGAACTTCGATGTAGGATATATATTATATAGGACCATAGTGTTGCCAAGGGGGTCACAACCTTTTCAATATCATGAGTCTTAGGTGTTTTAAAAAATGTGTTGGGCTCGTTCGTAAAAAATAACAAGCAAAAGATCTCAGTTTTATATTTCTTATATAGTAGTTAGTCTATTTTATGGAAACAATTATTAGTTTGATATATATATTTTGCTGGCCAGATACGATCCACGGGCCGTAGTTTGCCAACCGCTAATGTAACCCATCACCTAACGGGGTAAACGAAGTAAACACTAAAACACGTATATTAATACTGGTTTTAAAATAATACCTTGAACATAATTAAATGGTAAATGTATAATTGTTAAAACTCTCTATTTTATGCTGGGTCTATTGAAAATCAAATCGTTTAAAGATTGTTTTTAATATATTACTAAAGAAATGAATAATAATAATCAATCTAATTCACAGATACACTGAACCAAATACCATATATACTCATTAATGATTAAACACAATATAATCGAGAATTATTATTTAATTATCCAGTAATCTACTTTGAAATCCATCAAATTAATGAAGCACTCTTGTCAGTCGGACTTTCTATCATTTGTTTTACGCACTCTTCCAAAATATATATTTGTTTCCATCCCACTTAACTGTGTGTGTAAAACCAACAATAATCCAAATTAAAGAGTGTTAAAATTTACTGATATTGAGCTTGATACATTTATTTATAATTTTTTCGATATTTATTAAAACAGTTATAATTTTTTTTCAACACCACGTCTTATCACCCGTTCAGATTATATGCTTGTATAGCGTACTAATCATGATAATGTTTTAGGATTAAGAAGGTTGTATTTAGATAAAGTGTGCCCGCATTTGCGTTGAGGTTGATTGTAAAGCCATCGAGGAAAAACCACCCTCAGCACACCCAAACAGGATTCAACCCCGATGTCCCTGTCATCGGCAGTATAGTATATTGTGAAGTAGCGCCTTAGACCATGTGGTCACGTAAGAATACGAAAGCAGGCTGTTATGGGGTCTAACTGTTAAATTCCGGAATATTGTTAGAATTACGACTAAAGTAAAAGTAAGCTATAAAAAGTAATATTTTGTAAAAACTTTAATTTTGCAACTCCTGTTCTGTTTATTAAAAATGTTTGTACTCAACTTTTCCAGAGTTAATAAAGTTCTTGAAAGTATTTGATATTTATTCTGAAGTATTACGTTCACAGATACATTTTTTGCTTCCGTTTTATATGTGAAACATGTTAAAGTGATTTTTAATATAAAAATACAAGTTTGGAAAGAGGAAGTAATTTGTTTGTACAATTTTATGGGGTAAACATTTTCACTTTTAAGTAATACAGCCAAATTAGTGAGCCAATATATTCTGTTTTTAAATTTAGTTTATGCATTAAAGTTATGCTATAATGATTATACATATTAATATTACATTTTTATGAATACAATTTTGTATTGAATTAGGAAAAGGATACACATTAATATAAGTTTTATATTTTTACATAACTTTTGGAAGTTAAAAAACTACACCTAAGAAAGTTTTTACTAAACTTTACTAATCTTGACAAAGTAGTAAAGAAGAGTTCATAAGTCATATTTTCCCAAAAATAAGATGACTTCAAAATTTTTAATATTTCCAAAACTCAAAATTATTGCATAATTTTTATATTAGTATATTTATTTTCTCATAATATTAATGCTACGAGTCCATTAAAATTAATTAGGAACACCGTACTAAAGATATACTCACAAAATATATTATCTCAAAAAAAATCATTTGATTGTTTTGATTAAATTTTATTTACAGATATTATAGTTTGTCTTTAGGAGTAGTTAAAATTTTAATATGTCAACGTTTTCCTTAAAAGTATTGTAAGAAAAACACACAATTATTTAATTCAAAAATTGTGAGCTCAACTTCAATATTTGATCATTATAAATGTCTACATTAAGGAATACTTATTAATATGAATGAATAAACTTACAAACTGATGCTACTTTACCTAATTCAAATAATATATTTTTGGTATCTTTATTGTTGCAAAGCAATTGTATAGATTTTTTTTTTTCAAATACACTAGTTAAAAATATTTTAAATCACCAACAAATGAATCAGTGACGATAAGGATGTAAAAAAAACTTTTCCATGATTATCATGACTCAAATATAGCTCTCAACCCACACCTCTTTTAATAATAAACTAGTCCTCTGATATAAGCACGTGCGAAGCTACTTTATCATACACATTCTTCCGAAACCCGTGCAAATTTATTTAATGTTCTACAACCGCTATGAGATGAGAGAAAAAAATATATATCACGTAGTGTTTTACGCTGTAGTTTACGACGTGGCGTGATTTTCAGCGGCACAGGGGAAACCTTACTATGTGATGGGGGGGTTGTGAGCTAACAGAGAACCCTTATCGTGGTCGTGAGCTAGTAGGGTTGGATTTAAGGGTATTTAGGGAGGGGGAGGGGGTCAAAGAATTAGGACAACCGGACACAAATAGATTGTAGACTTTTTTTTTCAAGAACTTAAAGGGGAAGACATGACGGTAAAAAACACGCTTGCTCATTTTGGGATTGAAATTCAATCTTACAAAATACGGTAGAAGTAAATGTGATCCCCGCTAGCGGCGTAACATCCAGGCCTTTGGGGGTGGGGCCCAATGGTATAAGGGGGCCCGTGAAAGGGATCTTTAAATTACTATAAATTTGGTGGATAATTTTAATCAAATAAACTATGTCCTGATTATTGACAATTATTAAGATAGTTGAATATGTTTATCATAAAGTATTTTAAATTACTACTAAGCTATAGCACTATTTCAATTAATTCATTCGCTTTTAAATAGTGCAGAATTTTTTTTATCTTCATACATTCAAGCTGACTGAAGATGTTCCCAACACAAAACCGAGGCTAAGACAGTCATTCTAAGGTGGGATTACTAAATTAGTAATTATTTTGGACTATAAATTATTTATTATAACCTTTATTAAGGTGTTAGATGACTTGTAAAAGAGGGTGTGGAAATAAATCTTGCATTGGGGCTCAATCTTAATTTGTTACGCCAATGATCCCCGTCCTCAGTTGGAAACACCAACGTTATATTATAAAACTCTGACCTTAGACTTATGATATAATTTTTTTTTTTTTTTTAAATATTGTGACACCGACCTCGGTGGGGTTCGATCCCGATTGGGTGCACCGAGGGTGTTTTTTCCTAAATTGTTTTCCACACCCCCCCTCTCTCTACGCAAATGTGGGTGCACTTTTTTCTAAATTAAGACTTCCTATTCCCTAACACATTAGTTTAATCAGTACAGAGAAGTACGCCAGTGTTAGACACTCAACTCGCACTTAAGGTTTCATCCTGGCTTTACTTATTTTAAATATTCTATCATGATAAAAAAAAAGCGCTAATGTGTGGATATCGACTAGTCGTCTAATTTCTATGGATCTTTGAGGATATTTTATTTGAATCACAGCTACATCAGGAGATCTAATCACTAATGCGCACTAAGCCAAAGGTCCTGGGCTCGATTCCTGTGTCCAGATGTCATTTTTTAATTTTCTGAACATGATATCTAGATAGAGTAATCCTCATTAAAAAGCATAAATAATAGCTTTGGCTATTTGATTCTTAAATATGCGATCCCTTACAATTATAATAATTGTACAAATGGCTGCAATAATCCAACTACCGAGTCAATGGTGGCTGCGTTATCTGATAACTCGTGATCTTAATAAAATCACACATTTGTAGCCGACGATCTCCGCACGTCCATCATAGACTCTGCCTTAAAATATGAGTGAAGAATGACCCTGGGCATGGGACGATTCCTGGATAGCTCAGTGGTTAGAGCATTGGCGTACTAAGACAAAGGTCCCGGGTTAGATTTCCATGTCCAGGTGTCATTTTTCAATTTTCAGTATTGAAAATATAAGTTTTTACCCAATGTCACCACAAATGCCAGTGCATCTTCCTTTAGATAACTATTTCATAATTATTTCTCCCACTATCCTAATTAAAATGCGTTTAGCTCGGATGGGTGTGCCTAAATAGAGATATAAGCTGCATTATGTTAAAAATAATTTAATAAAGTACAATTTTTTTTAACCGAGATCAACCTTCTTTGGTGGTCGCATGATCTAAGGCGCTACTCTGGCAATAATCTAGACTGCTGCTGATGGGGAGGTCGTGGTTCGAATCCAGTCGGGTATACTGAAGGTGGTTTTTCCTAGATGGTTTGCCACTATTTTTACACAAATGCGGGTACACTTTCAACCTTCCTCATCCCTAACTCATAATCGTATTTATCACATAAGCGTATAACCCAAATGTGTATTAAGATGTGGTGATAAATAAAACAATTGAAAGTAGCTTCAAAATAGAGTTCATTTTATAGATTTATTCAACTAAAATCTGTTATAAAACCCTTTTGTTGTATAATTTCTACAAACATTTCTTAAAGCATGGATGGACAACCCATTACCGGTGATCCAATTTCTGCATCGACAAATTAATAATCCTATGAAAATAGAAGCTCAGCATAGTCCTAACTAAAACTGCATCTGCTTCTAAAATTAATTATCGTGGTGTCTACGGACGCTTTCAGTCAATTTAATCACTGATATTATTCTGTTCAATAGACTAGGTAGTTTAATTTTCAAGAATAAACAAATTATGTTAACCATATGAAACAATAAAACTATCGTTTTTAATGTAGTTCTTTTTATTTATTAATATAAGGTGTGTTGCTGTTTTTTATTTTTTCTAAATTGATCCTTGCGCAAAAATAGTTGCTAACAATTATTTTCTTAAATTCTAATATTGAAATATTAACCATGCAAAAGTGTTTTACTTAACAAAGTGACCTTAAAATTATTTTATAATATGTGCTATTCATCTTAAAATAACAAGTTTCTAGAAGGTTTGGCCAGAATGAACAAGGAGATTTGAGTGCGAGATGAATAATCACAGAGAATATCGTGTATAATAAAATATAGTTGCCCGAGGGGAGGAATTTTTCTTTCACAGAACTGATAGTTTTCTATTAATGGATATGTCGTAATCGATGAGGGAAAAGAAATATTTATTTTTTTTTAATTTTTGAAGGAGCTATACAAACATCTTATGCGTATTGGGAAGTATAAAAAAAATAAGAGATTGAATCTGTTAAGGTCGATTCACAAAGGAAATATTAAAGGTTCTTCTTACGTTGATATCCACATAACCTTTAAGATAAAAAAAAATATTTAAAAACACCCGTGTTTATATTAAACAATTTTTTAGCATCGCGTCTTAGCTACCTGTTTTGTTTATACGTTTATATACTAATTACGCTGAGTTAAGGATGAGGAAGGTTGAATGTAGAGGACTGTACCCGCATTTACGTGTAGGGATAGTGTAAATATATTTTTGAAAACCATCCTCAGGTTACCCGACCTAATTTCTAAACCCGATCTTCCTGTCATTGGCAGTCTAATCTATTGCCAGAGTAAGTGAGGCCTTAGACCATGAGGCCACCGAGGCAGGTCGAACCATTTTTGAGCATTCATAAAAGCAATAGTGAATTTAATATAAATTAACATTAGACCTACATTTTGTGAGAGAAGTGAAAATATAAAACTAGTAAATTGGAACGTAATGTTATTGCATAATTTAAAATAAAACATGTTTTTGAATCCAAATGTTGCTTGTTCATTGAGATTCAGCCATAAAAACCTTTGGCTCGTATATGTGATCCTTCACACACAAACACGCACACACCCACACACACACACATACATATATATGCATATATTTATTTTTCTATTCCAGAAAACGTTTTATTTTTCAAGTATACATTTAAGTTTTATGGTAAACCAATGCATTTCCATGGTTTTTTTTATTAAAACCACAAAAAAAGAAATTAACTGATGTGAAAAATATTTTTGTCTCTTAATTCAATAAATTAAAGCAATTAGAGATCAATTACAATATATGTTGCAAAGTGAATTTCATTGAGGAATGGTATGCCTACAACTAAGCTCATCTCGTCCAAAAATTATTTTAAACCACTCATGAATAATGAATTAGTTTCCTAATATTTTATTAGGAACATCAAAGGTAGTCCAACACCACTTTATGGCAAATGAGTGAGTGCGGTGAGTATTTGTGGTTAAGTCGCGTATTTTGACAGGTTTTGTGGTGCAGATGTTTAAACTTTTTTTTTTAAGCTAACCTCAAATTATTCATAAACGTGCTTCATTCAAATGTCTATAATATAAAGTGAATGTATTCGGTGAACCCAACATATGTTTATTTAAATAGCTTTTTAATGTGTGGAGTAGACAGCTATATTAATTTAACTTAATGCATTAATTTTTCAAAAGTGTCAAGATTATCTTTTAGAAAATGAATAGGAGAATATTATTATTAGTTTAAAAACTTATTATTTTTTTGCGGTTAAAGTATTCTAAAATTTCATATCACTCGCTTTATTACTAATCCTTATGCCTGAAAATAATTAAAAGATTAAAATCAAATAATTTAACAAATCGTAAGATTACGTAATATAAGGGATAGGAGGTGGTTATGATGATGGAAAAACTTACAATCCCTTACGGGTGGTGGAGGGAAGGGGAGGGGGGTTGAAAATCATGAAAAAAGCCTTCCGTAACTTTAAAGACTACCCCTAAGAAGTAATAATTCTAGAGCGCCAAAGCTACTAGCAGTTAATTTACACCAAGGTTTATCACTGAATTAATCATGAATAAATACTTGTTTTTGCAGAAATAATTTACTTATATTCTATGGAGGAATTATACTCAGAACTTTAGTTTACATTTAATCTGGTTTTTATCTTGCAGTTTTTTTTTATCTTTTCTGTGCCAGTTTATAAACGTTTTCTGAAAATCAAAATTTTAAGTTCTATAATAATAATTAATCACATTTATATATCTCTCTCTTTAAATATATGATATAATTTAGAAATATACTAAAATAGTTTTAATAAATTTACAGAGAAATTAAGCAATCCTATAGTAAATCATCTTTAAATATATATATTTTAATCATTAAAATAACCCATAAAAAATGTTTAAATGTATATATCCTTAACTTCAAAATAATAAAAAAATGTATCAAACAATGTTTTTTTTATATATTTATATTTTTGGCAAAAGTCCTAATGCTGTGCGTTGAGGTGCACCATTAAAAATACACTTAACACGATAATATATGAGGTAGTTAACTGAGTTTGAATGTATAAATAATGTGCCCTTAATGTGATCTGAGGATCCTCCCAAATCATGTTCTAGCGCAACATCCAACTCATTTTTATCAACTGTCAACTTTTGGTTGAACAAAACCGACGTTGATGCACTGCTCTGAATGCTAAAAAAAAATGAATCGTTACTTTTACATGTATACTTTTTTTGTATAGATATAAAGATTTAGTTGGGCTAAAAACACCATCTAAAATAAAATAATTCAGATTTTAAAATAATTGTTTTAGAGCTAGCAATAGGCTTTGTTGGCCGCATGGTCTAAGGCGCTATTCTCTCAGTATACAAAACTGCCGATGACGAGGAGTTCAAGGTTATAATTTCGGTCAGATGTACTGAGTGTGGGGAATGCCAGGCCTCCACCGTGGTTCGGATTCCACGTTAAACTGTAGGTCCTTCATTTAATCTCACAATCACCCTACCATTACACATTAGCGTAAGTGCGTATAACCCGAACGGGTAGTAAGACGCGGTGCTAATAATAATAATAATAATAATAATACTGAGTGTGGTTTTTACAAAATTGTGTTACTCCCTCCCTCCACGAAAATACGGTTATATTACCTACTACAGTAGCCCCATGGCTTCTTTGGTGCTGACTGACAGCTCACAGCTGACTTCAGAGAGCTTTAAAAAGTTACCAGACCAAATTATATATCCCTACGCCGAACCATATGATCTGCAAAAACATGTGTTCAGCAGCTGTCACTTTTGACAGTCAACTTTTAGGTATATACCTAAATGTTAACTGTCAGAAGTCTGCTGTGAGCTGTCAGTCAGCACCAAAGAAGCCACGTGGCTACTGTACCTATAAATATGACCTTCCTTATCCATAAAACCATTAGCGTAATTAGTGCATAAGTGTATAACTCTGAATAGTAGTAATACAGGATGCTAAAAACATGTAAAAAGCTTGTATTAATAAATTAGTTAAATTATAGTACCTATCTGGTTATGAAATAGTAGTAATAAATTGTAATTGAATCTATTAATACTTCAAATGATTTAATCTCTTAGTTTATTAAATTATTTTCTTAACAAATACTTTTGCTTTTACAATTTTTAGGAAAATATGCACAATATGTTTTTAATATACTATCTAGTATACAACTATTAAAAAGCATTTTTTTAAATAAAAATATGGCCAGTCTACAATGGTCGAGAGCGTTAAATGTTTGCACCCCAAAAAATAGCCAATGTCTTATAAGAGAGACTGGTTTGAACCCTAGTTGGGGTGAAATGCAATATTTACGAAGCTACATAAACAATAGAGTTAAGAACATTTAACCATACTATTAGTTTTATTGGTATTAATAATATCTATCAGAAGTGACCGTTGTAGATTATTTTAGCTGACGTATGTATATGTAAGAGTAGAACTAATAGATGGCCTGGCCATCAGATAAGGTTCTGCCTAAGAAACTTGGTCTCTACGAGGGATTCGATAATGGCGGTGCTATAAACTACTAACCCAATTCAAATTAGGACAATTTAAAAATCTATTCTGATTAATTGTTTCAAAGCATTTATTTTATTTCATACTACCAATATATTTAAATGTGTATTTGAAAATTTTATTTTAATATTATTGTATCTTTCATTCGTCACACAGTTTTCAAATATTTCTTTACTTTTTGATTTTAAAAAAATACAAAATTGGTTTGAACAAAAATCTTAAATTTGTTTGAAATATTTATTTCACATTGTAAGTAAAGTCAAAATATTATCCATAGTCTATAGCTTAGTAAGTATAACACAAAATAAAGTTACTTTTTTGTTTGTTATCATGACGAGCCTTGATAGATTCCCTATAGTGTTCCGATCTTAGACGTGCTCGCAAAATAAAAAATATCCGCTTTTTTTCTCGGATGGAACAGTGCCATTTGGCGCCCTTTGGCTTTTGTAAAAAGATGAAGAAGAAGAGAAAAGGCATTCGGATCAACTCGCTTGGCCTTTATGACATTAAACCCTGAACACACAAAGAAATAAAGTTACACATTCCAAATCGCATTTACAACTTATCTTTGCAAGATTAATTTGAATTTTCCTTTGTTCATCGAAAACGATTTTTTTGTGGATTTGATGCGTTGATATAGCTCGTTTAAGCGTCTCTGGTTCAAGTATCAGTCAGAAAAGTCAGATTTAAATAGACTGGCAAAAGTTGGTTAGGTACACCAACTATTCCAGTTTGCTAGTAGGCTATTATATTATATTATGAAAATTGAAAAATGACACCTGGACACGGGAATCAAACCCACGACTTATAGCTTAGTATGCCAATGCTCTATCCACTCAGATATCTAGGAATCGTCCCGTGCCAAGGGTCATTCTTCACTCATATTTTAAGGCAGAGTTATGATGGACGTGCGGAAATCGTCGGATACAAATGTGTGATTTTATTAAGATCACTAGCTATCAGATAACACAGCTACCTTCGACTTGGTAGTTGAATTATTGCTGCAACTTGTACAATTATTATAATTGTAAGGGATTGCATATTTAAGAATCAAATAGTCGAAGCTATTATTTATGCTTTTTAGTAAGGAATTATCCATCCAAACCAAATTTCCTGGGTTCGATTCCCGTGTCCAGGTGTTATTTTTCAATTTTAAGAATAAAATATCTAGATGGAGAATTCCTCACTAAAAAGCATAAATAATAGCTTCGGCTATTTGATTCTTATTATTATTATATTATCAATAGGAATTGTAATATATGTACTAATTTACCTATAGGCATAGTAACCTAGACCCTAGAATATATTATACATAGATTTTATAAATAGAATAAGATAAACTAAAAGTATTAAGTTAAACACGTATTTGTGGCTTGATGCTTAAAAAAGGCAATATCATAGTTTACCATTTTAATTTTACTTGCTAAATAGAATTTAACAGCTTTTGAATTTGTATGTGTTATAAAAAAAATTATGTCCAAGCTTTCATTGTTGTGAGTTATTTGAAGTATTTGGACCAAAAAAACTGTAATTTAGTTTATTAATCAAAGTATGTAACGGTCAAAAGGACATTTGCTATATGAAAATTTGGCATTTATGTTAATAAAGGATGATGTTGAGTTTGGCTTTTATCACTTTATATTCAACATAGAGTGGAATTATAAGACAACTAGATATCTGTTGCCCGCGGCTTTGCTCGCGTGTAAGTTGATTATATACAAATACGAAAATATACATATGTATTTACAGATTAATTTAAAATATTACGTTACGTTGATGACCATAACTTGAGCTCAGATCAAAAATAATGCAAGTCCGATACAAACTTTCACCCCCTTTTTCATCCCTTATTAAATAAAATCTCCAAAATTCCTGAAACACGTATTTATTTGTTTTACGTCAATAACCGAAATACAAAATTGTGTTTATGTAACTTTCAAAATGACGGACTTACATACATATTATCATACATATTATCATCCCCCATTTTGACCCCTTTGGGGTGGAATTTTCTAAAATCCTTTCTTAGTTGGTGCCTACATAACAAAATGAATATACAGTCCGAATTTCATGCTTGTAGCCTTGATAGTTTGCGCTCGGAGATGATGAATCAGTCAGTCAGTCAGTCAGTCAATCAGGACATGTTATTTTATAATTATAGATATTTAATTATAGGCATAGTAACCTAGACCCTAGAATATATTATACATAGATTTTATAAATAGAATAAGAAAAACTAAAATTATTAATTTAAACACGTTTTTGTGGCTTGATGCTTAAAAAAGGCAATGTCATAGTTTGCCATTTTAATTTTGCTAATTAGAATTTAACAGCTTTTAAATTTGTATGTGTTATAAAGGAATTATGTCCAAGCTTTCATTTTTGTGAGTTATTTGAAGTATTTGGACCAAAAAAACTGTAATTTAGTTTATTAATCAAAGTATGTAACGGTCAAAAGGACATTTGCTATATGAAAATTTGGCATTTATGTTTATAGAGTGGAAATATAAGACATTGATTGATAGGTTTATAGCTCCAAGTATCTGATGAATATACACGTCCATCATAGTCCCGGTTTTAAGGTGGAATAGAAAGGGATGCGATAAAAAGCCAGTGTTTTCGCAAGTATTTTTTTTATGGCAAAACATTATTTTGACTAAACTAAATAAAATATTGCTCCAGTACAAACATATAATTTAATTTTATTCCCACGGTGACCTCAAAATTTCATAAATATCTGTCAAGGTTTTTCTGTAGTCTAATGAAAACTTTTCCTCTTTATTTAAAAATTTGTTGTATTATGCCACTATGCTCATGACAGTTATTCAGGAACTGTTGATATCGACATGTGAAGAAAATTAAACCCTAGGTTTGAACTGGAGCAATATTTTATTTAATTAAGCATAAAAAGTTTTGCCTTAAAAACTGCAATAACACTGACCTTTATCGCGTTCCCTTCCAACCCGTCTTAAGGCTACGCCCACCACGATTAATTATTTTAATGTTTACGTTAATATTGTGTTTATGTTTTGTAATAAGATTGATGTAATTTCTGAGACTTACTATTCATAATTCATAAACAGATTGAAAACTTCCATGTTATTTTCATGATTTGTACAACCACTATACATATTTTTATTAAAGTTTTTCTCCAAAAGGCCTAAAACCAAAAATTAACGTGAATAATAGTAAATTATTGTTGAAGACCTCTAACAAGGTTTAGTAAAAAAACTGTAAACATTTATTTCAGAAAACAATAGTCCCCCCCCCCACATGCACACATACACACACACACACACAAAAGGACATATTACGAATAATTCAAACATGGTAGACACATTCTCGAACTATGGGTGAAGAATGACCCTGAGAACGAGACGAATCCTGGATAGCTCAGTGGTAAGAGCATTGGAGCGCTAAGCCAAAGTACTCTGGTTAGATTCATATGACCAATCGTCATTTTCAAATACATTTAATTAATACTGTGAGGTCATCGACTTGGTTATTTATTCCCAACATGTTTGATATCTATTGTAAGTTCAACTATCACCGGTCACCTAATAATTGTAGGGTCAAGCATCTGAAATGCGAGGTATTTCCTATGCAATCCTATAACTGCTGACTCCAGTGGGAGAGTATTGAAGCAATGTCCAAGCATCGCGTGGTTTTGGATGACGTGGATCTAGGCCAATTGATGGGTACTTAATGCCGTCATTGGAATCTAGTAGTTGGCAGATTCTAGCTAGTGTGTATCCTATAGCAGAGCTCTGGGCAGTTAGTTCCAGACGGTTGGTTCTAGACAGTTGTCAAGTGTGCAGTAAGATGAGTCCGTTTAGCGACGGTGTGCCTCACGTGCCATGAGTTTAACGATGATTAATACATCTGTTAGACAGTGGTTAGAGAATTGTGATCCCTCTGCAGCCAAGGGAAGTTAGGGATCTCAAGCGGTATGGGTGAACGACACAGAAGACGGTGTCATGAGTTCGAAATCAATGTATGAGATCAGATTGCTTTGGGAAATAAACCAACAGTAGAGTATGTGATTATGTTTTCTTGAGTCTTTCGCTTAGACCCCCCTCACCTTAAAATGTTAGCCAGTAGTCACGAATATATTGGTGTGGAAGTGTAATGGTGAGCCCGTAGCCTTTACATATGTGTGTCAAATAATGGGATAATCTCGGACAGTCCTTACAAAAAGTCACTTTTATATTGACTTATAAAATAAATTAACAAAAAAAAAGTGTAATATAAGAAGGTGTACATTAAAACTGTGTTCACTTTTCACCAAAACGCAACAAAATTGTGTTTTAATAACTGTTAAAAAAATATTTATTTTACATTACATCCATTACTGTTTCCAGCTTATGATCTGACTCAGTTATTTATTCAACTAATATATTTTGCACTACCGGCTTGTTAGGCCTGTTGTAGCTATATAAAATATCTTATAATATAATTTAAGACTAGAACAGACACAACATCCAGTCCCCGGCCGTGAATTTATTCATTTGAAATAATAAATCTACATTTTATCAATAATACATTTTTCAAGCATGCTGGGAATCGAATCCGGGAGCCTTATCTCAGTAAACAGACACGCTACCGAGTGAGCTAAGGTTTCAGATATTTGTTAAATTCAAATGGAGTTAATCTAAATTAAAAATGCATTAATTGAAAATGGTTTTAAAGTTGGTTTTATATAGATAATAAGGAGTGTACAAAATTATTTTCACTTTTTAGGGCACGCTTAATGCAAGTATCATAAATTATAGCTAGGAAGACACAGAATACATTTAACAGCATATCTTCAATTTGATCGATTATAGAATTTAACGATAAAATTTAAGTTTACATTTATAAACTTTGGGCCTAAGTGTTAATCGAACGCACAATGTTTCTATAAATAAGCTAGCAACTTTAGTTTGCCATCCAGCAACACGCCTTATTGCCCAGTGGGGTATCAATTACGCTAATGTGGTAAAGAGCATGAAGTGGGATTCAAAAATATATGTCTAAGTACACCTGGACAGGAATAAAAAATATTAAAAAATTATTTATTGAATAAATGCTAGAAAGTAAAATAATTTCAAACCTTCCTGTACCTACACTCAAAACATATTTTATTTATTTAGTGACCATTTAAAATCCTCGCCCGAGTATCAACCCAAGGAACACGGGGGAAAGACGAATGACTTACAAAGCGTAGAAATAATGTATGTCTCAATCCAATCTATTTTTTCGCTAACTTTCTCATCACAACCGTGAAGTAGAAGGAAATGTTCACACTGGGCGTAACGAACTTTCCTAGACAGAATGTAGACCTCATCTACAATTTTACACGTCCATTAGCATACATTATATTCCAGGCTCCGGGTGATAGCGGACTAACTCTCAAAAATATTAACGAAACTCGACAACATCTGACGGTATTATTTTATTCAGATATGTTACGGGAAATATTAAATACCGGCTATCTCCGATTTAGTAAGAGTCGTGTTAAGGTCCTTTTATTTCTAATGCACTAAGGGACTTATTAAGGTCTATTATCTCATAAAACCCAGAAATATATTAAGGTAATGTTTCCTGAGATATACTAGGGAATATTATGGTCTTGTTTTCTCAGTTAGATCATTAAACTTATTATGGTAGTGTTTCCTCAGACATATTAAGGAAAGTATTTAGGTTGTTTTATTCTCAGATATAGTAAGGAACTTATAAAGGTAATGTTATCTCATACATGTTAACGAATGCATTAAGTTTGGGCTCTCTCAGAGATACTATGCAACTTACTATGCTTGTTTACTATCAGGTTGTTGTTATTATTTGTTCCGTCTTACAACACGTCAATTCTTTTCGTCTGTGAACTTAGACCGCCAATGTACCCTGTCCTCTGCCTCCTCCTTCAGCTACCAGGATTTTCTTCTTTCCTTTAAGTCATCCCATATTTGAATCTTCTTTATTACTAAAATCCTCTTTACCTCAACCTTTCCTTCCTTCTGTGGCGTCGCGCAGAAGACAGTTCCTCCTAAAGATATGTCTGACCCATATTTGGTTTGTACCTAAGAATCGCATCTAAAATTGTTCTCTTCTCACTCACTCTTCTTAGATATTCTTCATTTCTCACCCTGACTGTCTGTTTGTATCTTCATACAAACTAATGGGGGATGAACCCAGTTTATAAAATGAACACATCATGAGGAAGGATATTCTCAGAGAAATGCATCATAATTTGTATGTATTTGTTTATGTTTTTACTAATCGTTACAACGCCTGGTTGTGGTTTTATTGGCAACAAACTGTTGCACGTGACTTCGTTCGCATTTTCACTCTTTTTTTTTTTAAATGACTTGCGCGCCACCTATTGTGAAATCCGGAAACTGATGGTAAAATTACCTAGGTTGTTATTCACAGGGGGCTATGACTATTTGTTTTTTGTTCACACTTATAGTACCTCTTTATATACTACATTAGAGGTTCTTCACTCAGGTGCTAGCTAGCACGACCTGGTGAGCTCACTCCAAGCTTTCTAGGTACAAGGGTTTGGGCTGGGCGTTGATGAGTCAGTCAGTGAATCAGGACTTTTCTTTATATATATATTATAATATATATAATAAAGCTAATTTTAGTAAGTAATATCAATCAAATGGGCATCAAAGCGCATCTGGAAAAAAGAAACGAAACAAATGAATTAATATTATTTAAAATTAGGCCACGTCTACAGCACAATTGGAATATACATTACATTGATTATTTGAGCTAGTTTTTGTTTATATATGTATTTGTGTTATTATAAATTTAGGTTAAGTCAATAATATTTAGCACACGATCACCAAAGCGTAATTGATTAAAAAAAAAGGCACAAATGAATTTAAACTGTGTAAAAGTAAGCCACATGTGCGGTACAATTGGAACATGCATTATTGAAGCTCGTCCTTTATATATGTGTGTGTGTGTGTGTGTGTGATTGGAGGGAGAGAGAGAGTATAGATGGGAGAGAGAGAGAAAACTCATCCGTTTGGTTTTAACTCTGGGACTTTATAATCCTGCTTTACCAAAAATGAAGTCACTTATAACATCACTTGACTTATCCGATAAAAGTGAGTATGTTAGTAATTGCGTAGGCCTACAGACTATTTTCAAATAGACGTCACAACATCTAAATTGATAAAACACTAGTAACCCAGTACTAAATACCTCTGGTTCAAATCCAAGCTAAATACTTACGGATACCAGTGGTTGAATCTAAATAAAGATCATTATAATAAATTGTTTTTAATTCCTCAAAATTATTGCTGTTTGGCCCGCGAATATATTTTTAGAAATGTTTGGTATAGTGGAGGAAATAACTACATCATCAGAGCGCTAAGCTTTACACACACAAAACATTTTTTTTTTTTTATAAATCTTAACAATTAATTAAAGACTGATCAAATAGTTATTTAAAATATAATTAAGCCTGCGTCAAAAATCATATTTGATTTAGTTAGTAAATAGTACCCTAAACAGACCAAAAATAAATAATGGGCTATTTGTGTTTAGATAAATGTTTTAACTTACTTATACTTTCTTTACATATTGGTGACCTGGTGGTCTAGGGTAAGGTGTCAGACTTCTGTGCTGGCGGCCGGGGTTCAATCCTCGGTCCCGGCACAGATTTATCTGATTTCCAAACCCTTCCTTCACCTCTGACAAGACATCTTGTGAATGTGGGGAATGCCAGGCCGCCACCGTGGTTCGGATTCCACGTTAAACTGTAGGTCCTTCATTTCATCTCACAATCATCCTACCATTACACATTAGCGTAAATGCGTATAACCCGAACGGGTAGTAAGACGCGGTGCTAATAATAATAATAAATAATAATAATAATAATAACTTTACATATTGAATGACTTGTATATTATAGTTACTAGAAAAATATTTCAAGTGATGAGTCCAAATTGTTGGGTTCCATGGCAATGCCAGGTGACCTGGTGGTAAGGTGTCGGGACTTCTGTGCTAGGGGTCCAGGGTTCAATCCTCAGTCACGGCACAGATTTATCTGATTGCGCAATCCCCTTCCTTCACCTCTGACAAGACGTGTATTAATCACAACTTGTGAAGGTGGGGAATACCAGACCTCCACCGTGGTTCGGATTCTACGTTAAACTGTAGGTCCTGCATTTCATCTCACAATCACCCTACCATTACACATTATCGTAAGTGCGTATAACCCGAACGGGTAGTAAGCCGGTGTGAAAATAATAATAATAATAATAATAATATTAATAGCAATGCTCTGGTTTTATATCCATGTGTTAAATCAAATATTTAATAACTGTAATGACATGAAACTAATTAAAACGATGTATTATAGGGCTGATTAAAATCTACATGATACATTTATTGTATTAAAAATATAATGAGTTAACATTAGAATTTCACATGTTTTAAACTGAACACACTGTTACACATTACTTCCATTTATACGTGAAAAGGAATGGTTTCAGTTTGTTAAAAAATAAAGAGTTTTTGTTTATAACGGGCCTTGGGAAATATAGCAGCGGAAAACAAACCCAGGAGAAAGGAAATAGATTAAGGGGTGTTGACCGTGTGATGTGCAAAACTAGCTTATACCACGCTTTTTAAGTTTGGAATTTAATTTATAATAAATCTCATATGTGTATGTAAGAAAGCAACAGTGTAAAATTAATGTACATTTAAAGGGAACGCGAAAAAATTACACTGTTTTTGCAGTTTTTTTAGAAATATTTTTTTTGGGGGGAAATAAGTAAAATATTGCTTCAATACAATTATAGCGTTTAATCATCTTTATATGATGATATCAACAGTTGTTAAATATCTGTCTTGGCATAGCAGCATTAGATGAGAAACTTTTTAAATTACGAGAAAATGTTTTTTTAGCACCGCGTCTTGCTAACCGTTCAGGTTTTACGCTTAGGTACTAATTACGCTAATGAATTAGTGACTGGGAAGGTTGAATTTAGATGAAGTGAACACGCATTTGCGTGGAAGGAGAGTGGAAAACCATATAGGAAAAACCACCCCTAGTTCACCTGACTGAGATACGAACTTTGAGCTCCCCGTCCTCGGCAGTCTAGCTCAACACGACGAGGAAAAGGTGTCAACAAATTCCAGGACATCAATGACAGATATTCAAGCACTGTTGAGGTCACAATGTGAAATAGAACTAAACTTTATGTTTGTAACTAAGCAATAGGCCTATTTGATTTATTTTGACCAAATAATTGTTATGATATAAAAACTTCAAAAAACACTTAACTTTTCTTGCATTCCTTACATCCCCATTATTTAATTATATATTAAATACTAAGTTTTGGGGATGAAAGATTATTACGCAAATCGGCCGTATCTGAGTTATATTCGAATCCAATGAATAATGGCACCTGGACATGAGAATAGAACCCGGGACCTTTTGAGCTTACGAATATATTCACACGTCCATCAGCGACACTGCCTTAAACTATGAGGGAAGAGTATGAAGTGGTCCCTGAATATCCCAGTGGTAGAGCATTGGCGCGCCAAGCCAAAGGTCCTGGGTTTGATTCCCATGTCCAGGTATTCAAAACCAAATTTGTTATAATTCGGTGTATTTTCAACTTTTGAGAAGTAGTTCATACATAATATTTACCGTTAGCTAATTTTATAATGATACCTCAATTACCTTTGTGGCTTGCCTTTTGGTATATCGGCAAGCGCCTCTATATACTGATATATAAATCCTGGGCTCACTTACCGGCTGCATCATAAGCATTTTTCCCGAAAGGGATCCACCCCAAAGGTCAATTGGGTTTGGTTAGTTAGGTTTGAGTTAGGTTTAAGTTAGGTTTAAGAGTTTATACCGGTTCCAAACCCTCATATTCACAATCACCATAATTTCATCTCATCTGAACATTGAAAGAGTCTCCACGGAAAGGATGTACGATTAGTACATTTGTGCGTACTCTGAGAAACTGTACATTGGTGCTGGCTAATATTTCCATTACTGGGCTACGATTGATACGCGCAATATTACTATCATATCATCTAATTTCGGGTATGACGGATAGACAACCTCCGAGGTATACCCTGGGCAACGTTCTGTTCTCACAAAGCGGCTAAAAGCCAACCATTACTGAAAATGTCAAACATCAATAGCTTTGTCTTTCAGTGTCTTTATGTTTCAAATCCAGTTGAGAATGAATAAAAGGGAGGTTTCATAATATGAGTCGTTTGATGGTTCTAGTCCAATTATAATACAATTCAAAGTGCTCATAATATAGGAAGGCTATGTTTGGCAGAGAGCCAGTAAACGTTTCTGTCAGCTTGATCGATTTAGAGTAAGTGATGTGCGTGTTGGGTCTTAAGCCACTTGGTCTTGAAATACCCCCCCCCCTTACCCCAAATGTTCCTCCTCCCCTCCTTCCCTTCACTATAAGGTTCGTTTTTAAATTATGTAAGGGTTTTTAGGGAAGGGGGTCATTATTTTCCTACGATTTTTTTTACAGAAGAGAAAGGGATATCAGAATCTATCTTACGTAAGATTGTTAATCAATATTTATGGTGAAACAAAATCTGGTGAAAAAAAATTTCAGAAAATAAATAAATTAATTAATTTCTGCTATATTTTATTTACTTATAATGTATTAAACATAATTTAATTGCAGTTAAGATATTATAAAATTTCTCATTACTTGCTTAGTTGCCAATCTTTGTCTAAAACCAACTAAACGATTAATATGATATAATTTACCAAATTGTAAAAAATTACTCGAGATCTAGATTTGGGTAGAGGGGGGTTATGATGGAATATCCCTTATGTGGGGGAGTGATGGGAGGGGGTCGAAAATCGTGAAAAAAAGCCTTATTTAATTCAAAGGATGGCCCCATAACGACTCGGCAATGAATAGTTCATCCTGGTAGGTTTTTTTTATTTATCTTATTTAGGTACTTACCCTCCTTTACTTATCCATACACACAACACTTAGGCTTTGCTTTTATCCCGCCATTATTATTTTTTGCACTGCAAAACTATGATTCAAATTCTTTAAACAATGTTATTGTTTCTATTTTGTATTTTGTTTCTATTTTAGATTGTTGACAAGCCCCTCTGATGAATAAAAACATTAGCTTGAAACGTGGGCAATTAACAAATTACATTAGCATAAAAGAAAACAATGTCAAGATTAAATGTTTATTTATGATGATGTGTGGCAAATTTTTAATTATTTTAGAATGTAAAATATGTACATAGATTTATTTTTCCTTGGTCATAGTTTTATATTTTACTTGAGGTATTTAACGTGGACTTTCTAAAGCGACTAATCATATCAGAACACGACTTTTAAGCTAACTAAAATCTAGAACAGAAACAATCCCCATAGCCTCGGTTGTTAATTCATCACTGTGAACGGGTAAACCCTCATTTCACTAATTATACATGTATCAGAATCGAACCCGGGACCCTTAGTTCAGAAGGAAGACATTATATCGATTAGCTAAGGCGTCAGACTTTTTGTCATAGCTAGATTATTATTATTATTTAATTAGTATTATTATTAGCACCACGTCTTACTACCCGTTCGGGTTATACGCACTTACGCTAATGTGTAAGGGTAGGGTGATTGTGAGATGAAATGAAGGACCTACAGTTTAACGTGTAATCCGAACCACGGTGGAGGCCTGGCATTCCCCACATTCACAGGTAGTCGTTAATACGCGTCTTGTCAGAGGTGAAGGAAGGGTTTGGCAAGTCATAGCTAGAAGACTCGTGGAGTAAATGCGAAATATATCATCATGGAGAATCCTTTCTTTCCTTCCTTGCAATGGGATGGATAAAGAGTTAAATAATTCCCTGTTCCATATCACCAACAAACTTTGTTATGTTTTTCTTTTCAATAAGGATCCACTTGTTTTTCAAACATGATGTTGTACCTCAAGGATGTGAAAACTCCTCTTAAAAAATACTAGGAAGGAATGGTAAGATAGAAGTAGAGATATTTTAAAGAGAAAATGAGAGATTGGAAAATAAAAAAAATAAAAGTTCGTGAAAATAATAAGGGTGGTTTGAAGTGTTTAGGAATGGGAGTTCCATCCTTTATATCAGTAGAACCGTATATTATATGAACTGAAGATAAGTTACATCTCAAGACAAGTCTCGTGTAATCGATGTAATTACACTCCAGGAATTAATTTATGTTAAGCCTTCTCTGCTCACAGACTTTCATAATTAATTCGACCTACGCCTTTCTGGGTAAATGCACGCATATAATGGACATTTATTACCAACCTTACAAAACATTATTTGTTCTTTCAAACACAGGACAGAAATATAAATCTTGAGATTTATTTCAAAATTGCATCAATTAGCTACATTTTTATACTGTTGTATTTTAATTAATGTCTTAGTTTTATATATTTGACGTAGACTTTTCTGAACAAACTGATTATATCAGTGCATAGACTAAATTAAATCTAGGACAGGCACAACATCCAGCTCCCGGTCGTTAATTTATCACTGTGAAAGAGGGAAAACACATTTCACCAGCCATTCCAGGACTCTAACCCGGGACCTCTATCTTAGTAGAAAAACACGCTAACGACTCAGCTAAGAGTTCGGACATACTCTTTTATTATTTAACACAAAAGGATAAATTGTTTGAATATAAAAATAGTCCTTACTTTTTTCATATTTACTAACACAAAAAATATTGTATGGATACCTAACTCAGAAGAATGTACGACACCTTGACTCAGTCTGCACAGCTAAGGATCCTGGGCTCAATTCCTGGCATGCATAAAAATATATCATTGTTGAAATGTGGGGTTTCCCCCTTTCACAGTGATGAATTAACGGCATGATGATGTATTTTTTAGATTTAAGTTGGTGTATTAGTCGTGTGCTTATATAAATATTAGGTTTATTAAGAGCAATTTGAGTACCTCAAATAAATGAAAATGATAACTCAGAAAGTTGTCTATAACTGTTATTAAATACTGTTTGAAAAAAGCTGCTTATTGATGCTTGCATACACATACAACTATTTTAATTATATTCATTGTATAGTTACAATTTGAGAAAAAGAGACAATTATACTTTAAAATGTACAAAATAAAGAATTTAAAATATTTTCTTAAAATAGAAATACATATAATTCGTATAAAACGTGTCCAGTTTTCTTTGAATATTATATATATAAATGACCAGCTTCCTCTACACCGAAAGCTAGCGAACCTACCTTGTTTGTTTCCACTATGGTGCATCTTATATGATAGGGCCATATTAATATGCTACATCTACGCACACATCAAGGTTTTGGCGCAGAGTTGAGACAACCACAGACAATTCCACGGGCCCTAACATATCAAGGCCACTAACCTAACCAAACCTATCCTAACCTAACCTGTTCCAACCTAACTTAACCGGGATGAAGACTGTGGACAACGCAAAAATAAACGGGCAAGAGAAAAAAGTGATTTGGTATCTAAATTGTATTGAGAATAACTTGAAGAACTCCATAACAAAGGCCATTAATTTGTCCTTGAGCTGCCTCAATGTTCATCTGCTAAACGCATTTTGTATCGTCACAGGATCCAGGCTCTAAGTAAATCAATATGAACCAAGGAACAAATCTAATTGGACGAAGAAACTTTGAAGATGAGTGACAGAAGAATCCTTCTTTTTGCGGATGACGGAAATGAAAAGAGGAGGATCTCACCGTGTACGCGGGCGATAAGGGAAAAGGAAGGCGAATGGAACCGAACCAGCTCTTTATTGAGCTGTAAATTTGCACGATATACTCAAGATTTCAACAGCAACCCGTGTAAAACCAATGTCTTTCCAACTTAATAAAAATTGTTCTCTCGTCGGTGATGCGCAGTTGTCACTGTGCGTAAATGTCACGGCGTAATTGTCACTGCGCGCAATTTTCACTGCACAATTGTCACTGTGCGTAGTTGCCACCGTGTGTAATTGTCACAGTGTGTAATTGCCACTGTGCGTAAATTGTCAATGTGGGTAGTTGTCACAGAGTGTAATTGCCATGGTGTGTAAATTGTCAATGTGTGTAATTGTCACTGCGCGCAGTTGTTCGTTGGTTGTTGTGAGGAGATTTGAAACAACTTGTTAATGTAAAGCGCGTGTATCGATGTATTGGATTTTGCCACGACACAAGTGCTATAATTTGAAAACATCCATCATGAGAATAATCTAAAATAAATGTCCATCCACTAACAAATAAAACATATTGTGCTGTAATGCAAACTAGGTCAACATACAGGGTGTGTATTACTGCAACACTCGAACATATTCTGCTCTATAAATTTGTCGTACGCGTAAGTTCGGCGCTACTTGCTCCTAACCTCAGCGAGACCCGCCATCGCTTCTGAGCTGGGGTGTACAAGTAATCCTTACACACAAGAGCTAACTATATTATTTTTATGTGTCAAAGCTCGTTACATACTCCCCACAATGTTGCAATGAGACGTAAAAGCCACTCGCTACGATGGGGGAGGGGGGGGGGGGGTGTAAAAGTAATTTGTGGGAATGAAGTTTTCTACCATTACGCACATTACTGAGGTATGACTAGACAAAGAGAGAAAGAAAGAGAATACCGAAAGATGAGAGATCTTTGTGTTAGGAAGAAAAAAAAATCTAAAAAAAAAATCTTATTCGCCAGAAGGAAATGTGATATTGTCACTGATATGAGGTACGTGAGCTTTGTATACTTGAGATATCAGAACGAAAAGGAGACAAATCCACGCGGAGGATTTCTTTGCGTTTTTTTGATAGAATCTTTCCAAAACATTCAACTATGGAATTTATTTTAATTTTAAAAAATATGATTCTAAAACAGTCTATTCCTGGAGTTACATTAGGTGGTTTATATATTTATATATTAGTAGTTTTATAAATTATTGTTTTATCTTAGAAGGATAACACATTTTATAAGTAGTGATGTCCGATGAATAAATTTATAATATTATGCTCTGATATTCTGCAAATATATATTTAAGGTGGGTTGGAAAAGAAAGTAGTTTTTATGTTTGGCCATAATAAATAAAATATTGCTATATAAAATTAGTTCAGTGAAGTTTCTTTCTTTAGTATTCTTTAATATTTCTTGAATATCCCTCGCGGGAATCACTTAGTTTGACCAGAACTTTTTCTCTTTATTTAAAAAAAAAATATATTCAAGTGTTCTTGTTCATTATGGATACCTACCTAAGAACTTTTAAGATTATTATATGTAGAAAATTAAACTAATCGTATCTACTGTAACCATATTTCAATTAATTTCACAAAAAAAAAATTATAAAAAATACAGATCTTAAACTTATCTCCTTCCATCCTAAATTAAGGTTATCTTGATAACTAACGAACTGGGTTTAAAGTGTAGTGTCCAGTTTCTTTGAAAACGAGTGTCCACGAATAAAGGTTTCATGACGCGTATGTTGGGTTGTGTAAGAGGGTTTTTGGATGTAGGGGGTGGGGGGTTTAACCCCATACCCTAAATTCCCCCTCCCCCCCTAAAACTACCCTTGTGAAGTGGTGGGCTACACAATCCCCGAGCTTTGTTAGCTCAATAAAAGCCTTCCTCACCTACACTGCCCTCCCTAACCACCAACATCACCCTCCAACCCCCTTCACGTCCACCCTTAAAGTTCTGTCACAAGAGTCCCCTAGAACAGACCGACTCGATTCTGTTACACTCATTTTGAAATTTTGGGAAGTTTCCAAAATGATGGGTCGGTTAGCCGTCCCTGTACACGGAGAGATGTTCTGTTTGATTCAATCGAGTCTCGTGGTGGCTTCCTTGGTCGGGTTTTCTGCTACTGATATTTTAATCGAATGTTCTCCGAAAATTAATTAGTGCATTTCCTTTTTGTGTGTGTGTGTGTGGGTCACATGTTATTACCCGCCTGGGCCATTATAATATTTTCACTAATACGAAAGGAACACACATTTGATGGAGAGTGAGGGATAAACAATAATTTAAGGTAATATATCTAGGTACACTCAGCTGGGATTTGAACACTGACCACCCCACACACAGGTTAAGCCAGTTAACACCAGACCTAGCTAACGCCTATATCTGCGTGCCCACTAGTAGGAATTTACAAATATTCAAATAATATATAGCTTGATGTGAGTTGCTTTTAATATTCACTTGCTTCATTACTCTTAAATATATATTTAATATACATAATTATATTGCATAGAATCGAACAAACAACTCCTTGCAATGAACATTGTTATTACAAAGTTTATAGGCCTATAGATAATCTTTATTAATGACTTCTTACTAATATAATTTTAGATAGCTTGTTTCTATCCAAGCATTTTTATTTACACACAATTTCATACGGCTTATCTTAATATAAAACTATTTTAAAACATACTCGTATATAGGGTTCGTCTATATCAATGAATACTATGGGAGGCTAAACTAAACTGGGAAAACTTTATTTTCACCAAACTTTCTAACTTATGATGGATACTCATAGCTACGAGTATAAATTTGTATCATACCTCTATTTAGCTATGCAGGTAGTATATTTCTACTCCTAGATTTAGTAGATTATGTTTTCTTGGCTGGCTATAACAGATTTATGTCTTTAGAGTTGGATTATGTGGTTATTCAGGTAGCATTATACCTGCTCCTAGAGTTAAGTGATAATTGATATGCAGATACTATTTTCTCTCTCTTAGATTTAGTTAGTTATTTTTATGTATATTTTTATTTCTATTCATTAGTGGTAGTTGTTTCTAAATCATTAAATAAGTTCGTCTGGTTAGGTTGTTTTTTTTTTTCGTTTCTTAATAAGAAATTGAAAATATATCTTTATGGCTATATTTTTCAATCGTTATTTATAATAATCCAAACTAAAATAAATTGACCCCACGTCAAAAAAAACCTACTAGTTTATTTACTAAAAAAAATCCTTTCTTAAGTTCTGTAAAAAACGTTATAATTTTCAACTACGACGTGAGTCAAAACAAACTATAGAGGCCCCCCCAAGGAAATATGTGTTACCAAATAAACCGAAGAGAGCGTCTTTCCAAACGTAACTCAACATAAGTAGATATGTTCTCGATGTTTCACTGACATTTTGATCCTCTTTATCGTGAGAAGGGTGAAAGGCGTGGGGGGAGGGGCGCATAGGGGGTAGAGAAACGTGAATCCCTCGTTCCTTGAAAGGTCTCATCCAACCAATTCCTCATCGTTACAAGTGTTCGATCGTGAATCAACAGGGACTATTACAACGAACAACATACAAGTTTTTACTCGTATCAAGAGAGTCGTACACATTCACAGCCGATTCGTCTGAAGATGGAATTACATATTAAAGTCGGGCACTAAAATTACGTTTGAATGTCTTAGGTTTGTTCATATAAATATATCTACAGAGTGTCCGCCATGAAACTGCACTTTACTGAACTGTAAAATGTTGGAGCCTCATGGTAAACACCTATAATCTATTTTTATTATATATATATTAATTAATTAATTAAATTTAATATGGTATATATATATATATATAATTAATTTCTACATACTAATTTTTTTTATCACAGCCATCTATGCTTGGAAACTGTTTAACTTTAAGTAAGGACAGTAGTTAAACGATATCATATTTTATTTCCCCCAGAATATTAATATTTCATTTTAAATATTAACATAGGTATTTTATTTTTATGGACAGTAAAATTGACTTTAAATTGTAAAAAAATGTAACCGTTTTATTAGTCTTTAACCTGTCAAGTATATATATATATATATATATATAATATATATATATATATATATATATATATACTACTGTACTAACTGCTATTGTAGGTACACCCAGTGATCTCGAGTTTTTAAGGTCATTCATCGTGCCATTGTCAGTTAGCCGAGGAATAGGTTTTTTTTTATTTCTCCTAAGTATAATCCTTAGTAGTATCGAATCAAATATCCAAAGCTATTATATTTGTTTTAGTGATGATTTACTCGCATCAAGATATCACATAATATGATAGCTCGTGATTTTAATAAAATCACACATTTGTAGCCGATGATTTCAGCACGTCCATCATAGACTCTGCCTTAAAATATGAGTGAAGAATGACCATGGGGACGGGATGACTCCTGAATAGATCAGTGGTTAGAACATTGGCTTACTAGGCCAAAGGTCCTGGGTTTGATTCCCGTGTCCAGGTGTCAATTTTCAATTCTCAGAACTTAATAGTAGCGCCCAATAAATATATTAAAAAAGCCACAGACGCCAATTTTACAATATATTATATTATGTATAGGTATTTTAATACTCATCGTCCTTTAGAGTTTTTTATATTATGTTAGGATATAAAATATAAATAATATCTATTATATAAATAATACATATACACACAGTATTATAATTTATAATAAAACATTATTTATGTGGTTCGACATATTTTCACTGATACAAACTTTTCTTTTTTGAGTTGCCCTTGAAGTCAGTCGGTAGATGACTAAAAATCTTGAACGTGACACTTTTGGGTATAATAGTGGGAATCCTACCTAAAAAAGTTAGACCTACCCTTAAAAAACAATACCCTCAACAATAGACTTTTTTTCCTAAAATAAACTCTTTTTATTGACATACATATAATTATAACGGATATCTGGGGAGTATTTGACATTATAATTAAACAACATACTTAATTTTCGAGGAAATATTTGTTTACTGATTTGTTCACTGATGAGTGTCTAATTAAATATTTAAAACATTTTAAAATTCCTCTAACACAATTAAGCCAATACAAGTATTTGATACGGTTGGTTTTTTAAAAAATATACAACATTTTAAAATATCGTTTTTCTTAAAAAAAATTATAATAGTTTACTGATAACTTATTTTTGAGAAATTTGAGTTTAAAAAAATTGATATATGAGTAGTGTGTATTGTGATTAACAATAGTAGATGTTTCTTTATTTGTTTTTAAAGAAATCTCACTTAAAGGTAGCGTGTTGAAATCCTATTTTAGAAAATTTGGTTGCAAGCTGTGTAATACTCAATACGAGAAAGTTTGTGAGACGGTGTCGTACCAATTATTTACGTACTGTATGTTACTCAAAAAAACTAAACTTCATTGTCGTGGTTAACAAATATAAGTCACGGTGGATAAACGGACGGGTATATTGTATTGTGGAAACTCATCCTTGTCAAAAAAATATGGCAGTATCTCTTTTCAGAAAAAAGATATATTGATCAAGCTTTCTTCTTTTTACGACATTGGACTACACCGCCCCAAATACTTTTATTTTTATGTATACATTTTTGTTTTGGTTTGTTTCCACGTTTTTTCATAGGTAATACAGCCTTTTTTGGAAACTAAATCATGTCTCTGTCTCGAATACGTGGTTTGGTAGTTTAGTGAGCGAAGGCACGAATTCGAGAACATTTCGAGATCTACACCTTAGCTCAAAAGAACAGTTTGGCATGAAACATATCGAGCAGATTATGATATTGAAAGCTTTACGTGACTCTTGATTTTTTTTTAGTACCGCGTGTTACTACCCGTTCGTATTATACGGCTACTCTGATGAGCTAGGCATGATGAAGGTAACATTTAGAGGAAATGTACCCCATTTGTGATGAGGGAAAGGGAAAACTTTGTTCATAAAGCCACCCTCAGTGTATCTGACCGGGAATCAAACACCGATATCCCTGTCATCAGCAATCTAGTCTAATACGAGAGTGATGCCTTATACCATGCGGCCATCGAAGCAGATAACAAATAAATATTATTTATTGTATCCATTAGTGAAGAGAGAAGCTCAATTTTAACTGATTCTAGCGTATTGTTATGTATCAGGCTGTTGATAAGTTATTTTTTCAAAGTACCCGTCTTATTACCCGTTCGGGTTATACGCTTATAGTTTTATATATTAGTAAGGTTATATTTAGAGGAAGTGTACCCGCATTTGATGAAGGAAGAGCGGAAAACTATTTTCTAAGAAAACGCCCTCAGTACATCCGACCGAAAGTCGAACCTCGATCTCCCCATCATCGGCAGTATTGTCCACTGCAAGAATAGCGCCTTAGACCATGTGGCCACCGAAACAAGCTTTTGATTATCAAGTTAACTACTAACCTATTATGAGAAAATTTTGCTTATGACGTAACTTAATTTAAATATTATATAGCTGGATTTGATTCACTTATATACATTTTAAATATATGTTTAAATAAAGTATAATTTACGATATTTTGGTATTTAATAAAATATGTATGTTTAAAATGTTAACATAAAAATAATTAAATTAACACTAAGCAAACATAATTCATTTAGAGATTTATCAAATATTAAAATATATATAATTATTACCAAACTAGCTAAAATATTTTTAGTATCACGTTTCTTTAAATTTTATACGTAGGCCTACATTAGTCTCAGACAAAGGCAAATTAATCATAAAACACTAGTTCCGAAATAAGTTATCATACTTGTGTACACACATGACTTCGTTATATTAGGGGGAGATAATTAGATTTTAATGACATTTTATACAACTAATTTTATTTACTTTCAAACACAATTATGCTTGTATTGCGCCGGGAAATTAGATCACACTTGCGATATTATCTTCCTTTCCAGATTTCAGCCCAAATGTATACATTCTTCTTCTAATCATTTTATACTTGAGACAATTAAATTATAATATGATGCGTTAAACAGATTTTCAATCGAAAAATTACTCAACTTTCAATTAGTATTGCGCCTGAAATCTAATAAAATTTCTATTATGATTTATAATAGCACTAATTGTGCTTATATTTTGTGAATGAAGATGCCTCTAGCAACAAAATATATACCGTACATCAGTGGTACTCAATACTGTGCCCGTGGGCCCATATCAACCATCAAGCCATGTGTGTGTATGCTTGCGACCAACTACACAACACGTTCATCAAAGCATAGGGTATATATTCCGTATTGAGTATTCAACATCTTTGTTTAAGTGAAGGAAGGTGAAATCCATCTATTATCGCATCATTGACGTACTCACAGTCCAGTCGACATTAGCTCGATCATTCACCAGCATCATCCTACTCTCCCGACTAGGATAAATGTTATCAACATTTTATGTAAATCGGATAAAAACTACATTCATGTTTTCATAAAACTCCTTAGTTTTTCTACTCAACAATTTGAAAGTGGATAAATAAAGGTCAGAATCCATATGGTTACTGTCAAAGAGTAATTAACAAACAAATCAATTAATAACTTTCAAACCACGTATCAGTGGCCGAATGATACAAGATATCACTCTCGTGTCAGACTGCCGTTGAAGGTGAAGAGACGGTGTTCGAATCCTGGTAGGGTCCACTGAGGTGTTTTTCCCCCTAAATGGCTTACCACTCTTCTGCCACGCGAATGTTTGCAAATTACATCTAAAATGCTTCCTTCCTCATCCCTACCACACCAAAGTAATTATGATATGATATGCTTATAACCCGAATGGGTAGTAAGACACGGTGATAAAAAACCTATTGATGTTTATATACTGAAAGCAAAAAATAAATTATATATATGTTATCAACCTATCCCACTCCAACATCCTGAAAAATGGCAATATTACTTTAAGAGACTTTTGTTCTTAAGGTGGGGGTTTATGGGACGCGATGGAAGGGAAGAGTTTTTGCAGTTTTTATAGAAATACTTTTTTTTTCCAAAATATACAATATTTCCCCAGTAGAAACATAAAGTTTAATTTCTTCACATGATGATATCAACATTTCTTGAATATCTGTCGAGAGCGTATTAATATTTGATAAGAGACTTTTTAAATGAAGAGACAAAGCTGTCATTAAATTCTAGGAGACACTCTCGACAGATATTCAAGGACTGTTGATATCACAATGTGAATAAAGTGAAACTCTATAATTCTACTGGTGGAAATAAGTAATACATTTATTTTGTTCAAAAATGTGTGTTGCTATAAAAACTGCAAAACACTTTCCTTTTCCCGCGTTCCCTATACTCGCACATTACTAGAACGCGTAAACTATTTCTAACTCTTTATTCGTAGTTGATATCCATGATTTATATTCTAAACAAGCAATATATGAAAAAGAACCGTTAAAAACAAAACATTTGTCCAATTTGCTGTTAATGTTTTAATCTATAAGAAATTATTTGCTATTGTTTACTAACTGTCGTAGCACGCTTTCTAATAGATTAAGGAACTTATCAAATATCCGATACCTATAAATTAGTTTACTTAGTGATTTTTGAGACAATACGTTCACTCTTTACTTTTCATCTGAAAGGTGATGAAAAGTGTTTGAATCTGTTGATAAGATGTAAACTTATAAGATTTATCCGGTTTTGTGGTAACGTTTCAAGTGCTTCTATGTACAAGACTTTAGCGGATAGTATAAAATGTGAAGCACAGTTGAGAGAGATAAACCCTTTAAAAAAACGTAAAATAAAATATTAAATCCTTTTATTCATTATAATGAACAACGCCATAGTCCCATATATCACTTATGACCACTCTACAGTCCACACCATGTATACAACTAGAGATAGTTATAACAATATATATATTTAAAGAAGTCATCTTACTAAACGGTTTACAAACTTTCAAACGAATCACTTCCTTTGTATAACAATCACAATGCCCTTAGCGTAATAGAACCGATTGTATTAAAACGTTGTTTGATCTACATGTGATGTACACAAATATACATCCTTCAGCCTACACTATCTCTTATGAGATCCTCGAACAAACCACTCCTGATTCCCAACATACCCCCTCCCCCCCCGTTCCAACCCTTTTACGTGCCCTGAGGTGAGGGGTTAAACCATTTACTGTGTGGTGAAAGGGTGCTTGGGGCACTGCCGTCGGTATGCTACACAAATTTAGCGCCAGTACAAGTACTTTCCTGTTGGCCTGATGATGTTCAAGGGAAACTGCCAAGGGGGCATGACAAAGGAAGAAGCAACGTTTATCTTAAATACCAACGATGTTATCGCCAATAATATATATAACGATAAGTAAGGTTTGGTCTAAGATTGAGACAACACTGCCCTTCACTAACAAATCATTTATTGGAAGCCGATGACATGGTAGCCTCCCTTGAAAGTAGTTAATGTCCGTCACTGCTCCGCACACAAAGGCTACAAGAGGTCACCAGTGGGAAAGAGAAGAGTGGGGTTCGCCGACTACGAAGTAGAATGAGATAGGTAGCGAAGAAACGAACTGATGTTTAACCTACCCACCCTAATGAAAATTAAGATTTCTAATTTTGTAATAAATCATAAAAAGGAAAAGATAACTATAAAAAATATATATATAAAATAAGGGTTTGATCGAAATGACTTGAAGATATATTCTAAGAGATTATATTTTGACTATATTAGTATTCAAGAGTGACTTGTGACACTCTGCTCCTAGACTCTAGGATAACCCCAGTCTCCAACTCACCCCAATCAACCCTCTGTGGTTTCACGAATACTAAGGGATGATAGCCCTCTGAATTGGGGTCCTATCCACATGTGCACACTGGAGCCTGCTCTTATTCGAGGTAAAGAGGCGCTAAACAATACGTGAGGAAGGGTTGGAGGAGGAGAAAGGCGCATTAACATTAGATAGGAGAGGAATATAAAATATAGAGAGAACACGTATTTACTAACTACAACCTCATCAATCTTTCTATACATGCAACAAAATTTTAGTATATCATATACATTTTCTTAGCACGGCCTCTTACTACCCGTTCGGGTTATACGATTATAAACTAATCACGCAAATGGTTTTAGGTATTCGGAAGGCTATATTTAAATTAAGTGTACCCCCATTTGCGTGGAAGGAAAGTAGAAAATCATTTTGGAAACACTACCTTTATTATACTCGACCTAGATTCGAATCTTGATCTCCCAGTTATCGGAAATCTAGTCTACCACTAGAGCAGCGTGTTAGACAATGCGGCTACCGAAGTGGATTGTATTATTATTATTATTAGCACCGCGTCTTACTACCCGTTCGGGTTAGACGCACTTACGCTAATGTGTGATGGTAGGGTGATTGTGAGATGAAATTAAGGACCTACAGTTTAACGTGGAATCCGAACCACGGTGGAGGCTTGGCATTCCCCACATTCACAATTGTGATTAATACACGTCTTGTCAGAGGCGAAGTAAGGGTTTGGTTATCAGATAAATTTGTGCCGAGACCGAGGATTGAACTTCGGACCCCTAATACAAAAGTCCGACACCTCTATACCACCAGGTTACCAAGAGTATTGTAATATTATTATTTATTTATTGCGGTTTTTTTTTATTTTTAGTTTGTAAAGTTGGCAAGCTTTTACATCCTGAGCGGAATGTATTAGGAAGATGATTCAAAGAGACCTCGTGAAAATTGTGGGTTATTTTATAACTTCAAGTGAAGTGAAGATTCAACCTCACGGGTGATAAAACGAGATATTAGATAGCACAATTAGTATTACTCTAAAAAATATCGTATTCAATTGCGTTTTTTTTTTCAATATTTCTTTGACAATAATGAATTTGCCATAAGTGAAATATTTTTATTTTTTGAGATAAAATAATGTATTTCTTTATTTGTAAATATTGTATTTTTAAAGAATATATAAAATGGTTTGATTACTATGAATTATACTTAATCCTAATGAAGAATACAGGTAACCGCACTACGCAACTTCTGGTTTGTGTTGTATTATTATCTGCCTACGAATTCAGCCGAGTTACTTTAACTTCCTTGATCGTAAAACATAAGCAGCTGAGATACAGTAGCCACATGGCTTCTTTGGTGCTGACTGACAGCTTTTAAAAGTTACCAGACCAAATTACGTATCCCTACGCCGAACCAGATGATCTGCAAAAACATGTGTTTAACAGCTCTCACTTCTGACAGTAAAAATGTAGGTATATACCTAAATTTTTACTTCAGAAGTTAGCTGTGAGCTGCTATTCAACACCAAAGAAGCCATCGGACTACTGTAGATACGAGTAAAATATGTAAAGTTTATAGCGCCTATAGCTGCCCATACTGTTGATTTTTGCCAATTTTATGAATAAGTGCCTTAACGTGCCTATTTTGGCTTTGGCCTCTTTCTTTTTTCATAAGGTAAGGATTTTGTTGTTGTTTGAATAAAGAGTCAAATTTTCTTAGAAATCGTAAGTTACGGCATTCTATTTAGGGGTAGATTTGAAAATCGACTCTTTCTAAGCAGCTTCCAATAATCGTAAATTGGGTGAAGCATAATGGGAGCAGTGGCAGACATCTTGGAAGGAAACGTTATGTCGCTGCAAGAGAAAAGTTCAACTTATGCGGAAATTTAAAAATTGAAATTCTGGTTCTTGATATCGTGAAGTAACACTCAACTTTAAAAATTATAAATAAAACATTTTATCTGAAAGTATAAACCATTTCACTACTGAAAATCTAGAAAAAGTATCCGTTGATTAACAGAATGTGACCTGCTTTAGTGATCAAATGGGCAGAGACGTCACTGTAGAAGTAATAATAATAATAATAATAGCACCTCGTCTTAATACCCGTTCGGGTTATACACCTATGTACTAGTTACACTAATAGGCTAGGAATTGGGAAGGTTGAATATAGAGGAAGTGAACCCGCGCTTGCGTGGAGAGAGAGAGTGCAAAACAATTTAGGAAAAACACCCCAGTTCACTTGAGTGAGATTCGAACCTCGATCTCCCCGTCCTTGGCAGTCTAGCTCAACACGATACCAACGCGTCTGTAGAAGTAGACTGGACTGTCATTGGGGCGGAGAAAGAGATTCAAATCGAGTAGAGGGACGTGAAGATAATAAAAAAATAGCTTAATGCAAATTGTATGTAGATAATGAACACAAATGTAGGTAGTCAAATCAATTTTATACAGCCTTCTGTGTGCTTGTTTTGCTCAAAGTGCCTAGATCCCATATTTTTAATGCCTATTTGAAACTTTTTGATGCCTAAGAATCCACTCCCGACCTATAAGATACACAGGTTCCAAACTTTTTTTGGTTCGCGTACCCCTTGGCAGCCTATTTACATAAATTGTGGACTTAATTTTAGCAACATGTTTAATTATTACAGTAGCAGTTATTTCTGATTTATTTTTTGCAATTGAAAAACAAATAGGCTAATGATGGAATTAAAAAACAATGTAATAATAAGCTCAAATATATATATTTTACATTCATAAAGCAAAATTTACAATAAAAACTACCACATTTAATTAATTTATTGATCATTATAAAACTATTTTATGTTTTAAATTGAAATAATTTTCTCAGGGTCAAATATATAAGAAAACCCCTCGTCATATTGTTGAGTTAATTTCATAACTTTTGACTGATCTGTTGTCTTATACTGTTGGCATTATGTAGCCATTATTTTCGCCCCTGTTCAAATATTTTCGCGCACCCCACGTTGGGAACCGCTGCCAAAATAGGGACTTTCAAGGTAACCTAGCTAGGTTCCAGTGTAAACAGGGTGTACATGTCATCAGAGAACTGTCCTACTTAATCTGACAGTAAATGTGAAGGGTCAGTGGTGGTTATAAAGGTGGTTAATGTGAAGGCTCGGTGGTGGTTATAAAGGTGGTAAATGGTGTAAAGGTGTGTGTAACCGCTGCTGTGACGGCTGACAGGAACACACAAGGTCCCTCGCTACCACTTCTATGTACTCGCCCCCCCCCCCTCCTATCCCCCCACCCTCCGCCCCTCAGGAAGGGAGCTATAATTAGTCTTAATTAGCGAGTCGGTCGCCCCAAACAATGGCTTTTGTATCGCGGTCGCCCTCTTTCCACCCCGCCAACCCCTTTACCCTAATCCTCATCCCGTCGTGCGGGTTGCATGCTTGGAAGCTTGAGATGAAAATTGTTCCACGACTACTAAACTATTTTCAGCCTTCATTTTCAAGTATTCCTGTTCGTATTTTTTTCAGCACCGCGTCTTACTACCCGCTCGGATTATACTCTTCCCATACAACTGTTTAAATTATTTGTTATTCACTCCCCCACTTCCCCGTAAACCCTACCACTCATCTTCCCCCCCTCCCCCCCACTATATTGTTCCGTAAAAAAAATGTAATTGATTTATCTTAAATAATATGTCCAAGCTTGAACCTATGGGCGCGTGGATGAAGGCGTCAGCTTCGTCTTATCTAATTTGCCGGAGATGTAGGTGTCGGGGTTCGAATTCCAGTCTAGTATTTTCGAGGTGTTTTTTCCAAACATAACTTTTCACTCCTTCTCCACGTAAACATGCGTAGATTTCTTTAAAAATTTACTTAAACTGATGTACTAGGGACGATAAAGATAGAATTTAGAGTAAATGTATGCGAATTTATGTTGAGCACAAAGGTGAATCATTTAGGGAAACACCATCTCGCCCACCGAGATTCAAAACCCTAGCCTTCCCATTACTAGCAAGCTAAACAAGACGAGACTAACTCCTTATTCCACATGACCAACAGTGTGAATTGTCCCCGTTGATTTCAATGCAATAGCCGTACGGAAGGACTAAATGTTTAAAAAAAATAGTTTTATGTTTAAATCTCTGTTCAGTAAATACATTGTTCATATTAATGCAAAGTTTACCTAATTCCTGCCACTAGGAACTCGAATGATCATTGCCACATTTACAAAAGTACACCACGCATCCCTCTCTTGAGCTAATTCTAACCAGTCCACCTCATTACACCCTATCTTGAGCTAGTTCTATCCAGTCCACCTAATTACACCTTATCTCTTTCAGGTCCATTCTAATGTTATCCTCCCATCTGCATCTAGTTCTTCCCATTCGGTTTGCCAGTCATT
This sequence comes from Timema cristinae, assembly GCA_039000515.1. Taxonomy (NCBI): domain Eukaryota; kingdom Metazoa; phylum Arthropoda; class Insecta; order Phasmatodea; family Timematidae; genus Timema; species Timema cristinae. Next base: position 19,072,918 of record JBCFYV010001001.1, on the reverse strand, counting down.
ACCCTGAGCACGGTTCTACATTCTCTCATTGGGTTTGCCAGTCAGTGCCTTAAAAGGGTTCTAGATTCTCCCATTGGGTTTGCCAGTCAGTTCCATGAAAGTGTTCTAGATTCTCCCATTTGGTTTGCCAGTCAGTTCCTTAAAAGGGTTCTAGATTCTCCCATTGGGTTTGCCAGTCAGTTCCTTGAAACGGTTCTAGATTCTCCATTGGGTTTGCCAGTCAATACCCTGAACACGGTTCTACATTCTCCCATTGGGTTTGCCAGCCAGTTCCTTGAAAGGGTTCTAGATTCTCCCATTGGGTTTGCCAGTCAATACCCTGAACACGGTTCTACATTCTCCCATTGGGTTTGTCAGTCAGTTCCTTGAAAGGGTTCTAGATTCTCCCATTGGGTTTGTCAGTCAGTTCCTTGAAAGGGTTCTAGATTCTCCCATTGGGTTTGCCAGTCAGTTCCTTAAAAGGGTTCTAGATTCTCCCATTGGGTTTGTCAGTCAGTTCCTTGAAAGGGTTCTAGATTCTCCCATTGGGTTTGCCAGTCAGTTCCTTAAAAGGGTTCTAGATTCTCCCATTGGGTTTGTCAGTCAGTTCCTTGAAAGGGTTCTAGATTCTCCCATTGGGTTTGCCAGTCAGTTCCTTAAAAGGGTCCTAGATTCTTCCATTGGGTTTGCCAGTCAGTTTAATGAAAGTGTTCTAAATACTCCCATTCGATCCCCATATCATGCCCACCGTAATCTACGAGACTTGACCATCCTAACAATGTCTTGTGATGAGTACAGGATATGTAACTCATCATTTTGTAGCTTTCTCCACTTCTTAGTATCTTCATCCCTTGTGGACGAAATAACTTCCTAATCACCATGTTTTCGAAAAGCCTATATTTATTTATTTTGTTATCAAGGTAAGAGACCACGTTTCACTCCCATAAAGAAAAATCGGTAAAATGGTTTTGTACTTTCTGAGTTTTACATTCCTTGAAAGCTGGTGAGATGTCAACAACCTACTGACCGAATAATAGCATGCATTTCCTATTCTTGTGAATCAAAATTATCAACTATTTGTATGAATATATGCCCGACATTATTTAAATTGAATGCCTAGTAAGTCCTTGCACCACAGCCAACATAAAATGTCCCAAAAAAAACTAATAATTAATCACCTGCTTTGGTGGCCACATGGTCTAATGCGTCTCTCTCGTGTTAGAATAGACTTTCGATTACAGGGAGATCGGGGATCGAATACCGCTCGGGTGTTGTTGTTTTTTATTTCAAAAATGGCCGTTCACTTTTTCTCTCCCTCTCTACATGCAAATATGGATACACTTCCTCTAAATCAAACCTTTCTAATATCTAACTCGATAGCGTAATTAGTACATATGCGTATAGCCTGAACGGGTAGTAAGAAATGATGCTAATACACACAATAATTGTAAATTAAGCTATAAAACAAGACTTGCAGGAGCGTGTTTCTTGGTCGTGGATAGTGAATATTCCTCTTAAAATGGAAACGAGCTGGTAGTGGGATGAGAATTAATCGGTTTGGTTCAAAACACCCCTACCCCGATCCCCTAAGCTTGAGGATTGGGAACCATAGCGAGCCTAGTGGAGATTACACCCCATTAATAACCCTGGTTACCGCAGGTAATAACCAGGTCGAACCATTTTACGCCTGTAGATTGTGTATTGACATCACCAGCGTGATGGTTCGGTACTCTCTTGATATAGATCGAGATGTGACTACAACACTTTCAAGACCATAATTAGGAGGGAAAATTAACTAGTAGTTCCATGAATATTATACCTCGCTCCCATCTAGTTTCTTATCGTTAACTAAGCTCTTAACATTTCTCTTTTGGATTTCAAGTTGAAAATTATCACGTGCTTTTTTTTCCTTAAATTGGAAGTTTATAGGATCTAATCTGGTACAGGTGTAACAGAGGTGATTCTACAAATATAATATATTAATGTGATTTCTCTATCATTTCATAACGCTAATGCGGTTGCTCTTACTCTAAACATCCCTTCTCGCGTAGATCAGGGATATCCAACTTGAAGTTAGCTAAACGCCTCATTTTATATTCATGGACAGTATGCGGACCGCACGCGTGGCAACTAGACCTATACAATATCAACAATATATTTTTATTCAACTAATATATTACATTAAAAGTGTTATAATAATTTATATACAGTACAGTACAGAAAATAAAGTTTACACAATTTAAGTCTGATCATGTTTAAGGAACTCCTGGATGATGTTATATATTTTTAAACTTTTCTAAAGCGTGGTGGGCCACAAAATATGCTATCGAGGGCCACCAGTTGAACAGTCTTGACGTAAATTAAGGCAATGATAGCCCTAGTATTTAACTTAATTTGATATACAGTCCAATTTTTGTTAAGGAGGGCCTTTTATTTATTTCTCATTTATTTGAGGTATTTAACGTGCATTTTCTGAACAAACTGATTATATCAGCACATGACTTATATAATAGCTGAAATCTAGAACAGACACAACATCCAGCCCCAGCCGTTAATTTATAACTGTGAAAGAGGAAACCCCCATTTCTCAAATGTAGGTTTTTCGGCCATGCCGGGATTCAAACCTGGTAGCCTCAGCTCAGTATATAGACACGCTACCGATTGAGCTTAGGTGTCTGACTGGCCTTTTAATGAATATAAACATGCGGTCAAAAATGTAGAATATTTATTTTTTATAAGTGTTAATTTTTAGGTATTGATAAACAACTATAAAATGAAAGTCAAAATTAACATGAATTTACGTATAATACGTGAAAATAGATCTAGTAGCTTACCTTCTTTTTTTTTTGACTGTGTAAACCCTTTTTATGAAAGTTTAATTGTATGTACGCTAACACCCAAATTAATTTCGAATAGAAACTTGTATTTTATTCTTTCTAGTGTTAATTAACTTAATTCTTCCCTTTAAGAGATCACAATAGATTTATTGTATCTATAGTAGCTACTATGTTTATAATAATAATAATAATAATAATAATAATAATAATAATAATACTTAGCACCACGTCTTAGTACCCGTTCGGGATGAACGCTTAAGTACTAATTACGCTAATGGGTCAGGAATTGAGAAGGTTAAATATATAGGAAGTGAACCAGCATTTGCGTGGAGGTAGAGTGAAAAACTATTTAGGGTAAACCACCCCCCTTCACCCGAGCTAGATTCGAACATAGATATCCCCTTTCTCGGCAGTCTAGCGCAACACAAAACTAGCGCGTTAGCTAACTGCGGCACCGAGGCGGGCACTATTTTTACAGTATTATAGCTTTGTAGTAGTTTTTTTGTTTATTAATAAAACCATTTGTAAATATGTTTATAAAATGTAAAAAAAAATACTATGCGTGTATTTCATAAAGTTCCCTATTTAAAGTATACATTTTCCTAGAATACTTATCTGTATTAAAATGTTAAGATATAAAAATACTTAAATGGCATACATGGTAAACTATAATGTTGGTTTAATTTCCTCCAAACACTACCAAAATAGGTGAAACTCTAGTGAGTTTTTGCTTTGGTTTGTACTTTAAGGCTTTATAACTATCTGACGATTTCATAAAGAAATTCTAAGTGTGGACACAAACATTTTAAAACCTAATTTTAATTTTAATTAAAGTGAATACACCCAGAAAAGATCTAGGATTACACTCAGCTTGTGATGAGATTGGAACTGTTAGTTAGAGCTGGTAGATTATTGTTCCGTAGGCTGTAATTTACATTATAGCCACTAGGGGGAGGGATTCTTGGGAATAAAATGAGTGAAACGAAGATAGATGCGGCAGGTGTTTATTATTTTATTTTTTCATTCAAGTGATTGGTCGTTAATGACGTTAACATTTGCCAATAGGGTCATAACTATAGCAGTTATCTGCAACCCACATCAGTGGGATGGACTAATTTAATATGGTTTGCCGTTGACGGAGAGTTTGGAGTTCTAATCTTGGCCTTGTGTACTGAGGGTTGTTTTTCTCACCCCCTCAAAGCAAATTATGGTTAATTTCCTCTATTATATAACCTCATCGTTTCTAGTCCACTGTCGTAGTTAGTATATATGCCTATAAATCCAAATGAAATTGTCTCATGGTTGGATCATTGACGAATCATTAATTAGGTAATCGGTGACCTGGTGGTCTAGGGGTAAGGTGTCGGGCTTCTGTGCTGGGGTTCCGGGGTTCGATCTCGATCCAGGCACAGATTTATCTGATTACCAAACCCTTCCTTCACCTCTGATAAGACATCTTGTGAATGTGGGGAATGCCAGGCCTCCACCGTGGTTTGGATCCCACGTTAAACTGTAGGTCCTCCATTTCATCTTAAAATCATCCTACCATTACATATTAGCGTAAGGTAAGACGTGGTGCTAATATTATTAATTAGATAATCGCCTTCTTTTGCGAGCTTCTGATTAAAATCACGAACAGGCTACTGGAGGTTCGGAAATTAGTGTAATTATTAGGTCCAAGGTGTGTTAATAGTGAATGAGTGCAAAAACATCTGGCATAGGACTAGATGGAAAGTCTTTTAAAATCCGCATCATTGGTTTCTCAGACGAGATGTAACAACACGTCTTTCTACCTGTTCGAGCTATATGCATGTGTATTAATTACGCAAATAAATTAGCGATAAGAAAGGTTAAATTTAGAGTAAGTTTACCCTCATTTGCGTAGAAAGTGAGTGTTTTTTAAACCACCCCATTACACCTGATAGGGATTCGAACACCGATCTTCCTGTCATTGCCAGTCTAGTTTAACATGAGAATGACACCTTAGATCATTTGGCCACCTAAGCAGGTTATTAATGATGTTATTATTATTATTATTATATTATTAGCACCGCGTCTTACTACCCATTCGGGTTATACGCACTTACGCTAATGTGTAATGGTAGGGTGATTGTGAGATGAAATGAAGGACCTACAGTTTAACGTGGAATCCGAACCACGGTGGCGGCCAGGCATTCCCCACATTCACAAGATGTCTTGTCAGAGGTGAAGGAAGGGTTTGGAAATCAGATAAATCTTTGCCGGGACCGAGATTGAACCCCGGCCGCAGCATAGAAGTCTGACACCTTACCCTAGACCACCAGGTCACCCTTAATGATGTTATTTTTCCTAGTGACTTCCTCAAACTCCCTCCACGCTAATGCGGGTGTGCTTCATAATAATTCAACCTTCCTCTTTCTTATTATTTTTAGTATCACGTCTTACTACCACCCGGGTTATACGCCTATGTACTGATTACACTAATGGGTTAGGGATACTTAATTTAGAGGAAATGCAACTCGCATTTGCGTGGATGGAGATTGTAAAACCATTTTGAAAAATCACCTCAGTGCACCCGACCGGGATCGAACCTGATCTCCCTCCCCTTCTTTGGCAGTCTAGTCCAACACGAGAGTAGCGTGTTAGAACACGCATTATCTTAATTAAAATGCATATAGCACGGTCTGGTAGTATGACGTGATTTAAAAATTTTAATGAGATTTAATAAAGAAAAAGAAGTATTATTGAAATTGTACAAACCAATTTTAAATATAGCAGCTCTACCATCACATCACATCACATTGTGTATTCATTCATTCATTAAAACATTTTCCACAAATACCTTTAAATAGTACTACACTAAACGGAGCTCATCTCATTTGTAAAAGCCCTCCTCTTTCGCTAAGCTCACCACTTGTCCATGATGCATTGTCCTCGGATGAGCAATTTAACTAGAATATATCGTAAACAACCCATGACGCAAGCTAAAATACCTCTACTTGAAGTCACAATGGAACATAACAATATGCAGTTTGTCCAATGTCCTGTAACGTAGGCACCAAATACAACTCACAATATTTAGTAGAGTAGAGCTAGAAATTACGTCCATCATTGATTGGTGTGGTATATTATATTAAGGCTTAGCTGTAACTAATATACAAAATCATTGGTACGTCCGTGGAAACATTCTTTACATTTTCCGGTTGGTATAAAAAGTATGTAAATATCTTATTTCCAATCTTAACAGTTGGAGTTAGATAAAATGTTCATTTGGATTGTAACCTTCATGCGTCCCCCTCAGACAGCGAGAAAGTATCTATCGCCTTCAAGCCAAAGGTCTGAAAATACAATGTTCTGAGCCGTTTTCTGGAACTACTTATCTATTATGTTTGATCTTATACTCCCTTTCTCTTTAAGTTTGATTCTCACTGATAGGGCCGTGTTGGGACTGTGTTCGTACCGTGCTGGACTGTGACCTTGGGAAATCACTTTTGAAACGATCCAAGACGAGACAATCGGAAATCACTTTTGAAACGATCCAAGACAAGACAATCCCCATTACGGCCTGCGCACAGTCCTATGAGTATGAATCAAACTTAAATCTACAATCGTCCTTTATAATGGAAATGGAAAATAAGAGAAAGAAAACTACGAAACTTCGTATCTCAAGGTAATGAGGAAAGCTTACTGAGAGTTATCAAATACCTAAGAAAAATATGTTTTGAGCATATACAAAAATTACTGGATTTGTTAAAGGAAGAGCACTTTTCCATCAAACCTAGTCTCATAGATCACCAAATATGATTAGAAAGTCTTTGAAAATGAGCTAATACTATATTTTCACACTTTAAAAAAAATTAAAACACAATATATAGATAGGGTTAATATGGAAAAGAAGCCCTGTTGGAATATTTCAACTTTATTTTGGCTTTAAACATTTTTTTAAGTATTACATCCCAGAATTAAATATGGCGTTAGAGCTGAACATCTGCGCTGCAATTTCTCGCTTACTGAGGCGGCCTCCTTAAGAACTAATCAAAATCTTGACGTCAGTATCGGGTGTTTAATAAAGTCTTTCTCACGCACCTATAAAGCTGATAGGGCAGGTAAAATACGGGGAATTTCTTGACAAAACTAATAGAGATTTAAGAACCACATATTAACTAAGAACATTTAATTAAAAGCTTTAAATTACAGGCCTTTATATAGGAGAAAAATCGAACCAAAGAACTAAACACAAGTCTAATCACCCTTTAACCCCTTCTGAAACATTGGTTGAGGTGAACCACATAATATTCTCTCACCAAGCTCAAATAAATTTGTTTAAATATTAATTATATAACCTCTCACTTGTTAATTTTGTGAAAAAGGAAATGTCATTTCTCTGTACTTTAACATTTTCGTTTGGAAAAATGAGAATTCCTTCTGGGAAATCTCAGGAATTTTGTGTTAAGAAAATTGTCGTGGCTCTATTAGTAGTGTACTTTTTATTTATTTTGTGCACCGCGTCTTACTACCCATCTAAGCTCAGACTATGTGAGCCTGATTTTTAGTCCGTATACCCAAAGATGCGGATGGCTCAGTCAGTGGCTGCGTGGTGTTAAAACATGGAGGGCTTCGGAGTTGTCTTCACTCTAGCAATAAACTAGACTGCCGATGACGAGGAGACCGGTGCTCGAATCCCGGTCGATTCTAATGAGGGTGGTTTTCCCTAAACGGTTTACCACTCCCCCTCCACGAAAGTGAAGGTACACATCAATAAATTCAATCTTCCTCATATCAAACACATTAGCGTAACTGGTACACATGCGTATATCTCGAACGGGTAGTAAGACGGGTGCTAAATATATACATTGAGCATATATAAATATATCTAGTCCAATTTTTATAGAAAAAATAGTTTTAAAAAATTCAAAATTTTGGTCACTATTGATATGTTTTTACTTTATTATTAGTGTTATTTTATAAGTATTGATAATATCTATAAAAATTATAACCTTATTCTACTACCTGTTCAGGTTATATGCATATATGATAATTACTCTAATAGGTTAGAGCTGAAGAAGGAAGCATTCTAGAGGCAATATACCAGCATTTGCATGGAAGGAGAGTGTGAAACCATTTGGGGGGGAGGGGAGTAACATATACTGGGACGGAGGGGAGTAACATATACTGGGACTTGATCCTCGATCTCCCTATCATCAGCAGGCCAGTCCAGCGTGGGATTGACGCCTTAGACCGTTCGACCACTGAAGTGGGTTCTATCATTAATTACATCTCCAAGATCATCTAGTAACTTTTCTAGATGTCTTCCTATCAGAATTGTACTGTATATATAAACAAACTAATGATGAGTTGGTCTAGTTGCGGCTCACCCTGTATTGTTCCAATATGAGGCCAATGTTGGGGGTCAAAGCGGCTCCCCACGGGCGTTATGGAACAGCTTCAGACCACCGGGACATCATATATAATGTTATTAGTGGAAAACCGGTCTATGGAGCAGATGGTGGGGACGCTTAAATCACCGACACGGTAGCTGTTTTCATAAACTCTGAGCACGTGGTACAATCTCAAATGTCTAGAGTATCATTAAAATTTCGCTTTACAAATCCCAAGAATATTCGTTAATGCCCGTTAAGGGGGATGGGGTGTAGGAGGGGGGGAGGGTTATTATTGAAACTGTTAGTGTAGTTTATTAACAAGAGAGCTAGAAATATTAACCGTATAGTTACATAAAGCTATGTTGTATTATCCTTTTAATGTTCAATAAAAATAATAATATTAAAACAATAAATATATGGTCAAATAATAATAATAGTAAAATAGTGTATATTCAAGTCGCATTTGTGTACACACAGCTCTATTACCATACTATTTACATTATTTAGTTATTATTTATATAAACGGTTTTAGTTGTAAAAATCAAGGCCTATTCCAAAAGATTATATTGCTTTATATGCCTCAGAGCAAACAAATAAATATTACGGGTGAACCACACAGATTTTATCTCTCTTTAATCTTAGAATAAAGATATTTACTAAATGCTCATAAAATTTCTGAAACGAAATTATATACATTGTTAAAGAAACACTTCGCCAATGAAAATATGTGTAATGATATACACTGTTACAGAAATATTGATAAAAGCTGAGACGGCCTCTATGTCCACCAAAGAACATAGCAATCATTTTCGTATTTCTAAGTAGGCCTACTCCATAAAAACATATTTATATGGTTGCGTATATAGCTAATAAACTATTGGTTTGGTAAAATTCATACCAGATTAAAACTTTTTTTATATATATTTATGAATACTACAACTTTACAAAGATAAATTATTTTGTATCTCTATTAGTTAGAGATAATATCAAAATGTGATATTTCTGCTTAGCTGTTGTATCTTCAAAGTCATTTTCATAGAAAAATCAAAATTACTACATAGCCTTCAGGCCTTCTATAAAAATCAAACAAAATATGGTAGCTATAAGTTATTTAAAAACCATATTTAGACGCGTTTAATAAACTCGGCAATCTTTTTATTACATTAACGATAGGGATTAGATATTTCAACGTTACTCTATAAACAGTATTGATGTTTTCTGGGTATTTTTTAAAGAACATTTCAAAAACTATTTGGTTAAAATAAAATGTTAAAATAAAGATCATCTATTGAAACACAAGCTTAAGTGCCCAACAATCAAATATCTTGTGAAAAACTAGGGCGACAGCCAAAAATTTGAGAGATTGTGGGAAGCCCATTGAAAGGAAATGTTTGTGATGTTCAAGTGACGTGCCAGGTAGGATAAAATATCATGTGGCACTCAAGTGTCAAACAAGAAAGCTTATGCGATGCTTAAGTGCCAAACAAGGTAAGGACTTGTGTAAATCTTAAGTGGCAGGTAAAGAAGTGCCTATATGTTGCCCAAGTGCCAGAAAATTGTATAGCTTTAGGATACTTCAGTGTAAACAAGAGAAGAGCTTATATGGTGCTTAAGTGCCAGACAAGGTACGAACTTGTGTAAATCTTAAGTGGCAGGTAAAGAAGAGCCTATATGTTGCCCAAGTGCCAGAAAATTGTATAGCTTATAGGATACTTCAGTGTAAACAAGAGAAGAGCTTATATGGTGCTTAAATGCCAGACAAGGTAAGAACTTTTGTAAATCTCAAGTGCCAGGTAAAGAAGAATTTGTATGATGCTCAAGTGCCAGAAAATGAAAGAACTTCTATGATGCTCAAGTGTCAGACAAGAGAAGAGCTTCTGGGATACTCAAGTACCAGGCATAATAGAGCTACAGTGATGCTTAAGTGTCAGGAAAGAGAGGATCAAAACTGATTTGCCAGGAAAGGGAAGCTCTTTAGTTACACTTAAGTTCCAGAAATGAGCACAGATTATGTTAAGTGTCAGACATGTGAACCGCTCGTGTGAAGCTCAGGTGAGGATTACAACCCATCACAGAGGTTGGAGCGATAAAAGTTTGTGTCCCAATTGCATTATTCATATACCAGGTCATGCATATTTACACCTGATTGTAGTTTGTATAATACATGACGTCTCCAAATGCGTGAGCGCAATCTGAATTTATAGTTGTGTCGCGGCGGGGAATAGCAAATATTGCTTTGTTTACTCTTTAAATTGACATTCGATACAGTACAACACCAATCCTTTGTTTCTTGTGATGTTTCAGTATGATTCGCACATATTTACTTTGTGTGAAATTGTCTGAAAGTCATATTACAAACACAGCTCTGTTTAATTTGACTCGCTTTGCTCGTTGGGGCTCCGCCCCAAGCCCCCAGTGGGTTTTTTTGCAAGTGGATGTAAACTAATGTAATTCCAGAGCCTTTTTTGATAGGTTTTACCGTTTAGCTACAAGAGACCTCCAATGAAAGGTCCGCACCGACTTTAAAGTTGCTCCGAAATTTTGAATTTTTTTCGGGGGTTAAAATGTTTTAATGTTTTGGGAATTTCCCCGTCGGTTACAGGCTAGAAGCTATAAGTTTGCCAAATTTCAAGTTTAGAGCTAATCTGGAAGTGGGTAAACATTATTGTCAGTGAGTGAGTCAGCCATGTGGCTTTATAGTAGTATAATTTTCCATGGGTTATTTATTATTAAATACTTACATAAGAGTCAACTTTTTTTATAAATTTATTTAATCTTACCTATCCTCCGCTGTTTAGTTTAAAAAATATAGTGGACGGTTTTCTCAAGCATAAGTTTTGCACAAGGAAAATACTCGCAGAGTATTAGAGATACAACTAAAGACAATAACTAAAAAAAACCTTTTCTAAAAGTATCTTTGGTGTGCTTGGACCACATCGTCGGTTTGAAAATAGCCCCATTTATTTCATCACACTTTACGGTAAATTCAATTTTTTTTTGTTTTTTTTTAAACATTGTTAAAGCTAATAAGGAACGATTAATATAATAAATAATAGAATTTAATTTTAATAATCTAAATCTAATATAAAAACTCTATATGTTCGATGTGATATAATGACAATTTAAATATGTAACCGTATTTGGAAGAAATTTTTACAATCAATTAAAAAATTATTTATCTTGATGACAATTGTGATTCTTCAATAAATCTAATATAAAAAATATAAATGTTCGATGTGATATAATGACAACTTACATAGGTAACAGTATTTGGAAGACATTTTAACAATAAATTAAAAAATTATATATCTTATGGTGACAATTGTGATACTTCATTAAAATATTTACATAACATTTAAAAAGTTTGAAACATGTTAAAAATGAAACTTTTGAGTCATATTACATTAAAGAACAATACTAGAAGACGAAGATGTACATATATAACTAATTTGTCATGTAAATAAACGTTTGCTTATGAATTTGGAATTGAAGAATAAACAAAAATAAAATAAAAATAAGTAATATTGAATTCCTTTTCTTAATCTAATGTTGCAGTAATTGGTGCAACATCCAAAGGAATAGGGAATTAACACACACACACAATTATATATATATATATATATATATATATATATATATATATATATATATATATATATATTAGATGTGTACCGATTCAGTAAACCCAATTACCGATTGTTTAAAATAATTGTTCATGCTACGATTATTTACACCGATTTATCCCGATTATCGATTATTTATTAATAACTGTTGGGAAATATGCGTAAGAGATTTTAACAGATAATGTAATTATTATAAAAAGATTTTATGCATACAAAAATATATGTTATGTCTATTCGGCGAAAGTTGGAACTAGATTGTTATTTTTATCAGCGATATAAACTTATATTTCTTTATCTTATTATCTAATATTTGCATAACCCACAACACAGCTTCAGTATATATATATATATATATATGTGTGTGTGTGGTTTTTTATCACTAAACACCCACCTATAAAATTTTGCTTTAAATTTTACTTTAAAAAAACAATTAATATACATAATAATTGCGGATTACAATTAATTGCCAATGCACTAAGAATCGCTCGATAACGATTCATCGGTATCCGCATCGGTAAACCCTAATATATATAGAATAATATTCATTAACTTTGATCAATATTTCATTAATACCTATTATAATGTTTTAGGCCTTCGGAAACGTTTTTAGCATAATATTTACAGTAATTCCACCCCCTCGCCCACACATCTAAATTAAAACAGTGTAATTGCGGGGATGGCATGTGAAGCAGTTGTCTAGCACCTTCCCCTTTAGGCTGTTTGCTATAAATCTCCTGGAGAACATCCAATATTAGCAAATAATTATTAAAGCTTTAGGGTTTACATCGTCAATGAACTGTCTCGGATAAACGGATAACAATGTGCCGCTCATATTTGCATAACACACAGAGAGGGGGCGAGAGTATTTAAAGAGGGAGGGGGGGGGGGATAAGTTTGAAACAAATATCATCGGTTTTACTGTATTACGTCATATGTTGACAAACAGATGGCAATCAAATCAATTCGTAATCACACATCACAATACCGCGATGACAGTCTGTTGGAGTTAGGCGGGGGGACAAAGCTGTATAAATACTTCGCAATGGATAGCCTACAGGTAGTATTGGTTTGTAAGTAAATTTATCATAGTCGGTAATAATAATAATTTCATGTTCATTTTATTTTTTTATTTATTTGAGGTACGTGCTTAGCGTGCATATAAGGAACCGACTGATTATATTAATGCATGACCTAAAAACTAACTTACAGATAGATAGAGCAGACACAACATTTAGCCCCCTAACGTTAATTCATCACTGTGAGATGGGGAAAACCCACATTTCATCAATGATACATTTCTCGACCATGCCGGGAATCGATTCCGGGACCCTTAGCTCAGTATAAAGATACACTGCCGACTGAACTAAGGTGTCTGACTGTAATATTAACGCTAACACTTTATTTTGCTAGGCGAAAACTTTGTAAGCTATGTGTTATTTAAATAGCATTAGTGTTTTTTTTTAACTCATTAAATTCTTTGATTTGGTATTTGATCAAAATAGGATATAAATGTTTATCTTAATATTACAGCTCATCCAAGTGATTAAATTTATTTCGAGTAACTTCACTGACTCTTAAAATAACTTGTCCCACACAATGAAAAGAGATCGGTCGATATCAACAAAACGTTATTTGGACGCCAACAGATCCACTATTATAATATCATCATTTACCAGAGTTTTGTTGTTGTTGAAATTTCAACCTAATAGTGAACCCAAATAAAAACTATTTCAATGACCGCATGGACTAAGGCGTCACTCTCACAATACACTAGACTGCCAATAACGGGTAGATCTTGGTTGTGATCCCACTCGGGTATACTGAGTTTGGTTTTTACTAAATTGTTTTCATGCAAATGCGAGTACACAACCTCAAAATCCAACCCTCCTTATCCCTTATATATTACCTTAATTAATAGGCTTACATGTGAATATAGCATAGATACAGTGTTAAAATATTATAATGAAAGACCCAACTAAAAAACCAAAAGTTAAACACAATGAAGAATTGTTACTCTACTAATTGCATGAAATAAAATAAAATAATATTAATGACTGAATTTTTCTGATTAGCTCTATGGGCCAATTTCATAGTCAAATTTAGTACGCCTCAAGTGCGGCGCTACACTAAGTACATGACGACACCTACCTGAACCAGAATGGAATGGGCCAGTTTCCTATGCGAGAACGGCTCATTCCATTCTCGTTTAGGTAGGTATCGTCTTGTATTTAGTGTAGCGCCGCACTTGAGGCGTACTAAATTTGACTATGAAACTGGCCCTAAATAGCAAACTTCGACCTAACTTGTAACACACATTATCACTTGAATGGACTAATAGGCTTTATTTTCTTTCACCCTACCATTTTGAAATAATCTGTGTTCATAAACATGAACTATTTCAGTAATGTTTGGCTCTAAGCAAAATCACATAAACCAACAACGTACACTTATTAAAGAGTAAATATTTTAAACCATACAGTCTTCACAGTTTAATATTAGCGTATGTATAAGTATTCTCGTTATCTTGGTTAAAATGTTAGATAAAGCGACTATTAGGGTCTATATCAGAGGCCAGTAAAACTTTAGATATTGGAAGGCCTAATTTTAAAAATGAAGATAACTAATTGAATAAATAGGCAAAAAGGACGTACAAAACACCTCAAAATACCACATGTTGCTGGCTGTATAGGAACCTGGTTTTGTCTCGTAAAGAGTCGAAAGTAAATTCTTAGCCGTGTGTGGATTCATTCATGTAGCTTAACGATAAAATTACTTATTTAAACTATAGTTGGGTGTTTAGTATTTGGGTTGTGCCTTTATTAATAAAGTTAGTTGTAAGTTTCCATGTGTTATATAAAGTTGACTTTAAATACTAAATCAAATCTAAAATTGATGTAGAGTTTATTTATGTTAGCAGTTAATTATTAACTAACTAGCATAATAGCCGTTTAAAAAGCAATGGTTTAATTTCTGATCGTATAATGTGCACCATTAGTATTTGTTGGACAATGATTGCGAGTGAGGATAATTTTTTAGTGATTCTCAAAATTTGAAAGGCACACTTAAATTAAAAGTCCCTAAAGTAGATAAATTATTTTACTCCTGTCTAAGTCTGAAAATGTTTCTCAAATAAAGATTTCACTATAAACACAAATTTTTGTACATCATTTTAGTTTTTTGGAGGGGCCGCCACGTAAATTTTGGTCACCAAGTATCTTGCATTCTTTTGGGTTTGAGGCTACTTGTCTGCAAAATTTTAGCTTCCTAGGTCCTTTGGGTTTCGAGATTTTTTCGGCTGGACAGAGGAACAGCTAATTATTATGCTGGAGAGTGTTTATCACAAAAAATTAATTTACATTATAAATTGGAAATTTACTTACCTCAGCTCACCAAAACATATGTTTATCATATATTTTAAATAGTGTTATTCTAATCATTATTACTATATTCGCTTTCGAATTAAAAAGACCCTATTCAAATATCATCATGAAAACGCTTCTTGAAATGCACGCAAAATATCTGAGGCCAACACTTCCTGTTGATTGTTATTAATAGAGTACTAATACGGCTCGCCTTCAAGTTTTAATGAAATTCTCTCCACTTGATGTGCCTCCATGCTACCTCTATTTTATTCATGGGGACTAGGAGAGGAAACTCCGTCTCCATGGAACAGCGAGAAAAGATATCGTAATCACGGGATTTGTAGAGTTAAACTTACGTTAGTCTGATTGTCATAGGCAGAACCTCATCCGCCTGCTGTTTTAGTTACTAGATATAACTTCACGTATTCATTCGCCAAGTCATATGATATGAAGCTGTTATTTTGATAGATATTATCAATACTTATAGAATAACCCCAATAATATAGTGAAAATGTTACCAATGTTGGCTACAGAAAAAATAAGTTTGTATTTTATCGTGGAGTGCTGCCAAGGTAAGTAGACCTTATCAAAATCGAACCTACATAATCCCCATTAGATAACTCATACATAATCTATGTTCTACATATGGGGAATGGTTTTCTTTAGTTTCTGATTATGAGTGTTTTGTTGAGTAATAATTTCAATTTCATTTATTATAGTGCAGGTCAACAGTCTTGAGAGTCATGACAGGCCAGCACTTAAAAGTACACAATTACCTTACAAGTGCATACAATAAAATAATAAAATAAAGATAAATACTGGTACATACTGTTAAATACTTATAAAAAAAATAGGACATAATAATTATTAATGATAGATGATAATAATTAATTAGGGAATGCCAGGCCTCCACCGTGGTTCGGATACCACGTTAAACTGTAGGTCCTCCATTTTATCTCACCATCACCCTACCATTACACATTAGCGTAAGTGCGTATAACACGAATGGGTAGTAAGACGTGGTGCTAATAATAATAATAATTAATTAATTAAGAGTAGTAAAAGCGTAAATATTAAAAAAGGATAACAGTAATAATAAAATAATAATAATAATAGGCTACATCACAGATACAGTTTGAACTATGCTCATCCTGGAAACGATTCATAACACATCCACTTTGGTGGCTGAATTGTTTAAGGTGTCCCTCTCGTTTTAGACTTGCCTGCTGATAACGAGGAGATGGGAGGTTAGAATCCTAGTCAAGCTATTGAGGGTGATTTGCCCTTAATTGTTTCCCACTCTCCTTCCAAACAAATGCGGGTAGACTACCTCTAAAATGCTCCCTACCTCATCCCTGTACCATTAGAGTAATTATCATATATGTGTATCACCCGAACAGGTATTAAGACGCGGTTATAACCTTATAACCAACTCCACAACACGCCACTGAACAGTATATATACTTGCCACGGACCAGGGTACGAGAGATCTCTTATACGACCTGTCCGCAGACGTTATAAGGCCACTTCGGTTGTTCAACGCAGTAATCTCGTCGTAAACAAGAAGTGACACCTCCTCTCCATCTTGTTCCATGCCCCGACTATTTTGAACTCATCTCCCACGGGGCAGTAACTACCCTGCCATGGTTTAAGGTTGAAGAGGAAATTAGATTGCTTCCAGCGGTGCAAGCCTTGAGAGATGGCAATTATAGGTGTGAGAGGAGGCTGTACCTGTGACCGTTAATACACGGGCCTCTATTGGTCTGTTATCACAATAGTCGAACCTTTTCCCTTCACGGTTTCATTGACAAAGAGAGGCCTGATTACAGAGTTCTTCCGATTAAAGAAATACAGAGGGTGTAGGTTTGTTTTGTTACCCTGAATTAACTTTTCTTTGATCACTTTGGTTCGCGTGGAAACTGGGTGATTTTTTTTTTATGCCGATTGGTTTCAAACCACTACTATTATTTCTTGGATTCACACGATAGACAAATATATACAGAACTTACAGTACTATCTTAAGGGGGTATGGACGAACACATGAAATACTAAGGGTACTTATTTTTGTAGTTTAATATGTTAAAATGAGATAATAATGTGTCACATATTTATAAATTATCAATTGAAAGGTTTCCTCCCTTTATTGAATTAATACTTTGCCCTCAGTAGAACCGACAAGGATTTGAACCCTGATCTCCCCGTCACCAGCAGATCAGTCTAACAGGTCGTCAACCTTTTAAGGTGCAAGGGCTAACGTTTCTGTTTCTTGATGGTTGTAACGACAATAATAAGGATTGAACACTTAATATAATAATTATTATTTTTCTTTTGACGTCTCGAGTGTCTCAGCGGGGACGAGTAAACACGAACACTCCCGACTATGTCCGAGCTCACCCGAGGTAGTGCTCTTTCCCTTGTCTACTAGAATAGTAATTTGCCGGTTCAAGGTAAATTTGTATAAAAACGTAATATTTTCCATCGTGTATTAAGCAAAAATAGTATAAATAACTTAAAATACTTATTTATTTTATTATATAAAATATAAATATGTATTTATCATTCTTTTGAAAAAAAAAAATTATGAGCCAGTGGGCCATAAAAAATGTCACGATGGTGCGTGAGCCACAGGTTGAAGATCCCTGAGAAATATCATTCGGCCCTTAGAGTCTAATAGGTATCTGTATTAAACATATAAATCCCGTGAAATGTATTGACACATACGACACCTTTTAAGAGAACCTTGCCAAAAAACATGGTAAAACGTGATTCGGTTCTCTCTTACATACGAATGATATCATCGATAGCAAGATGACACCTGTAGGCCGTGGCTTATTTTGAAAATGCCTTGACTCCCTGAGGACACCTTGGTACTTCTACTGAAAAGTCCATTTGTCAATCTGTCACTCGGAGATATATTTCCTTCTCTTTTTCTAATACTCTCATCTCTGTATCACTCAGTATTCCACTCAGACACTTCATTTATCTTTTTCTTCTCCAGTAGATTGTATGTACTCTCTTTATTTTTTTCTGTTTTACATGTCATCCTTCTTCTAGTTTCTTTATTCGTATTTCCATTAATTTGGTTTTTTTTAGTGATGTAAATAAGAAATATAACATATTTTATTTATTTCAACTTGTTTCTTAGATTTATATGTCTGCTGGTTCTTTTTCTTAATTGTTTGTATATTTTCCTTAACGCCCTTTTTTTTTATATATATTGCTTTTTATAACAAGTTTTTTTATCATCTATTTTAAAAGCATCCTCAAATATCTGAACAATAAAATGTTTGTGCTTTTTTACTAACATAATCAGTGTCAAGTAGTTTTTATGTACTTGGTTTGTGGTAATGAGATCTCAATTTCAACATATTTACCAGATTTAATTCCAATAAAGATCATATCATGGTGTTGTAGACAAATTACGTTTTGTTTACAAAATTAAATTTAAAAATTTAAATCTATTATGCATTATAAAAATCATGTTGAAATACATCAATTTGGACAGTTTTTCATGTATGCATGTTTGAAAATTGTTTAACAATGTAAATTGCCACAACTGGGACATTCGCTCACTTTGACTTCAAAGCCACTTCAATCTTACGGACTAACCATCGCCCTGAATATCTTGGCTAGAAAGTCTTCCTGTTTGCAGACGTGAACCTCAATTGCGATTTTAAGAAACTTTAAGAAAAATTATAAAATATCTCTGAGTTTCTTGAAAACTTCAATCAAAAGTGCTTTAAAATCTCAGGAGAGGTATTTATTCAAAGTCATATTTAAGACATCTTATGAAGGTATTTTATTTTAGGGCTTTGAGAAGAAAAAAAGAACCCACTCTTAGCCCTCTCTACCACTGCAGTACATAATTTTTAATAGTGTTATAAAACGTTGTTCACAGGTGTTACCACCAAGGATCAAAAAGACAGCAGCAGATAACTGGCCTTCAAGTGGGTGGAGCTGTCTCAGGACTAACTGTAGTAATATCCTGTTACAGGTGCCATCTTCACAGAGGATCAGAAAGACAGCAGCACGGAACTGGCCTTCAAGTACGCGGTGTACCGTATCAACAAGGACAAGCACCTCCTACCCAACACGACCCTGGTGTATGACATCCAGTATGTCCCTCGTGATGACAGCTTCAGGACCTCCAAGAAAGGTACATTAGATTTCACAAATCATTCCCCATTCACGCCATTTACTAATGGCGTTTAAACTGTTGAGGCCTTCTTTAGATTAGATCATTCACAACAACTTCTTAACCTAATATATTTGTCCTGACCCTTACAGTGATGAGGACATCCTATTTGCTCAACTTCATCGAGGACACTCGCCAAAATTAGCCTTTAATTTAAGGTGCGGCTGAAGGGAGCGCA
The DNA here is from genome assembly GCA_039000515.1 of Timema cristinae. Taxonomy (NCBI): domain Eukaryota; kingdom Metazoa; phylum Arthropoda; class Insecta; order Phasmatodea; family Timematidae; genus Timema; species Timema cristinae. The sequence continues at coordinate 19,053,384 of JBCFYV010001001.1, read as the reverse complement.
AGTGTTTTTACAGTTTTTATAGAATTTAAATTTTTTGGCCAAAATAAATCAAATATGTCACCATTATCAACATAGAGTTTTGTTTTCTTCACATGCTAATATCAACAGATCTTGAATATCTGTGAAAGGTGTCCTGGAATTTTGTCAAAACATTTTAAATAAAGAGAAAAAGTTTTGACAAAATTCCAGGACGCCTTTGACAAATATTCAAGATCTGTTGCTACTGGAGAAATATTTGATTTATTTTAGCAAAAAAAAAAAAATTGTAATGCTATAAAAACTGTAAAATTACTCGCGCTCCCCTCTGCCGAACCTTAACAATGACATTTATTTAGAGTACCTACTGCTTATGTATTCTTTCTTCGAGTTGAACAAATCATTCTATTTAAATTTTTCGACTTTGTACAAGGCAAAACGGACTATATGATATGTCCTTTCATAAAAGTGATTCAAGTTTTAACTTTTGGTGACCTGGTGGTCTAGGGGTAAGGTGTCGGACTTCTATGCTGGCGGCCAGGGTTCAATCCTAGGTCTCGGCAAAGATTTATCTGATTACCAAACCCTTCCTTCACCTCTGACAAGACATCTTGTGAATGTGAGGAATGCCAGGTCTCCACCGTGGTTCGGATTCCACGTTAAACTGTAGGTCCTTCATTTCATCTCACAATCACCCTACCATTACACATTAGCGTAAGTGCGTATAACCCGAACGGGTAGTAAGACGCGGTGCTAATAATAATAATAATAATAAGTTTTAACTTTATTAGTGGTACCTTGCGAGGAGTCTGTCATCTATTTAATAACTTTCTACTAATTAAGTAATTATAATTTGAACATCATCGAATAAGCGTGTGACTTGTACAAGTACTGTGTGTATGCGATATCCAACCGTATCTTTCTTGATCATAAGTCGGCTGGCTCTTATCAGTTCATTGAAGATCTTTAACCGTCCGTTGAGAAGTATTAGCTTTATGTTTATCAGTAATATTTTATAAATTATTAGGTATATCAATCCGTTCAGTGGAGTCGCAAATGGCTGTGTGATTTGATAGCTCGGGATTCTATTGATCACTCGTATTTATATGACGATTTTGCACACGTCCTTTACAAACTCTGCTCTACTCTAGGAGTAAAGAATTATCCGGAGCATGGGACGAATCTTGCATATTTCTGTAGTAGATTATTTTTATTTTTATTATTATTATTATTATTATTAGAACCGCGTCTTACTACCCGTTCGGGTTATACTCACTTAAGCTAATGTGTAATGGTAGGGTGATTGTGAGATGAAATGGAGGACCTACAGTTTAACGTGAAATCCGAACCACGGTGGAGGTCTGGCATTCCCCACATTCACAAGATGTATTGTCAGAGGTGAAGGAAGGGTTTGGTACTCAGATAAATTTGTGCCGGGACCAAGGATTGAACCCCGGAACCCCAGCACATAAATCCGACACCTTACCCCTAGACCGCCAGGTTACCTCTGTAGTAGATAATTGGTGCGATAAGCTTAAGGTCCCGGGCTAGATTCCCTTATGCATTTGTAATTTTTTAACTAAAGTAATTAATTGGAGATAGTTTAATTTAAAAATCACATACATTCTTCTTATACGGTGCGGATTGTTTCAATATATTCTTTATTTGTATCTATAAATCTATAAATATATCTATAAATAGCACTGTTTTAAGATTATCTACGATCCTTTAAAATATCTTTCAATAGTTTTTTTGTTTTGTAACGATATTACTTTTTTTTTCATCTTTTTCTTTTATCACATTATAATTTCATTCATCACTTTAAAATGTTACGCATCGACATATAGGGTATTGAAGGGACCCACCAACCAATATATATAAATTAAAAATTTATATTTATGATATATTACCGTAGATTTTCCCAAACACATTTAAAAAAAGACAGTGTTAAGCAGTTAAGTAACTAAAAATTAATTTAAAAAGTGTGACAAATTCATTAAAAAGAAGAATGAAAACTAAAAAAAAAAAAAGATTGTTCCGAAAGTAACTTTCCTTTCTACAACAAACCATTTCCCCCCAATTTCTGGTAGGTACAATTCTTTACTCCATTCTCCCACTATCCCGAGTCCCTTTTTGGAGGTAGGGTTGGTTGGTCCGATAGACGCAGATAGAAGTATCAAAGGAATTGATCAGCAGTTGCTGTTAGAGAGGGTGAAACATGGAAAGGGGTGGCCTGGCACGGGGTGAAGTTTACGATGGTGGAAAAGAGAGGGTTAACCTTTAGGACAAAAAAAAAAGTAATTGCCAGATATCCTTTCCGTGAAGTGTTTTTGAATGATGCTGATATTGCGGTTTTACTCTGCTTTTATATTTGTTTTATGAACTGTCAAGAAATTTCACTTTGCTATTGGATTATAAGATTATATCCTAATTAATCTAAACTCAAATTGAAGTTTGTCTCAAATCAATTATTTAAAGTATATATATATCAAAAGTAAATATTGCAAACTTTATTTGGAAAATCTTGAATTTTTTTACACTTATGCTTTAATAAATAGTGAGTTAAAAAAACAGTAATATTTTTTAATATGGATTAAATTGTTTTGGTGTATGTTAAAAAATAATATCGAAATAAGAACATTTTTATTTATTGAGTATGGTCACTCAATTCCAGATTACATTCATTCGTATGGTAAACATTTAAATTAATTGGTTAAAATTCACTGTAAAATATTTTTAATGAACCAGTTTATTTATTTAAATCCTGGTGTAACATAAATCTTCTGAATAACGTAAATTTTGTTTATATTTCACCCACACGTGACGTTCATGAAATGTTTGTCAACCGAAAATGTTTTTATTTGGTAGTTCAGAACTAATAAATATTATAGTGACATCCCTTTTAAAAAAATATGTGTAAAACATTGACAGAATAGAAAGAAAATTAAAATATAGCTCAAATTATGAGTTTTTTCCAAACTATTCTTTTAGTTAAAAAAAAAATGTTATTTCAGTTAACAGATAGCTGTTTTGTTGGTCTAAACCGCTATTCCCTGCGAAGGAGTTTTAATTGTTTCTATGTAGATTTATATAGCCTCCACACATGACCAAAATGGTGTATAAATCCCACCGTAAATGACTTGTTTATTGATGTAACTTCACATGCTCACTTACGAGGGGAGTACGAGGGGAGAGAGAGGGGAGAGAGAGGGGAGGGAGAGGAAATGGGTGTAGTGCTAGATAATATGTAATAGAAATATACGGCCAAATAAAGCTGCACGGCTGGCATCCATTACAGAATAATATTCCAGTGTTGGTAGCACTGATCCACAGGACCGAGTTTTGTTTGACGTTTAAAGCTATTGATATTATTAGCACCGCGTATTACTAACCATTCGGGTTATACGCACTTACGCTAATGTGTAATGGTAGGGTGATTGTGAGATGAAATGGAGGACCTACAGTTTAACGTGGGATCCGAACCACGGTGGAGGCCTGGCATTCCCCACATTCACAAGTTGTGATTAATACACGTCTTATCAGAGGTGAAGGAAGGGTTTAACAATTAGATTAATCTTTGCCAGGACCGAGGATTGAGCCCCGGACCCCCAGCACAGCAGTCTGACACTTTACCCCTAGAACATCAGGTTACCCGACATTTAAAGTATAAAATTACGATGTATATAAGGGGCTATTAAGCTACTCATTGTAAAAGAAGCACCATTTAAATTCTCACCTCACTTTTTGTTTTAAATTAAGAGCTAATACTGATTTTTACTTTCGCTCGACCCGTCGTTGAAAAAAGTAATTTATTGTGATCTTCAAAAAAGATCGAACTCGAGATTTTGATAAACGTCGACATTTCATGACACCTTGAAACCGAAGAAGTGTTTTTTTTTTGCGGTGCCGTTTTTCTGTCTGTATCTTGGACTAAGATAGAAAATTATTTTACAGATCAGGCTAAAACCTGGTATCCAGGGTCTTCGTAAGGTCCCCCAAAGTGTTTTTTTGGAATTAGATGTATAACCCTAAATTTAAGGGTAATTTACTGAAGGGCATAAAGAGATAAAATCGATTTTTGTAATAACCGCTTTAACAATTTTGATTAAATGTTGTATCTATACACTGATTAACATTACAAACAAAATTACAATTTTCATTTTTTTCATGAAAATGGATTTGAGGGTACAATACCCAGGCAGAAATGTCCTATTTAGACCTTTATCTCCGTAACAATCTAAGATACGACATAATTTATCATTGTAGAGATGTAATACTGTTAAAATAAATATAATTTTAACCTGAAATATATTTTTATGAAACCAATAGTTTCTGAGCTATAAGCAACATTATATTGATTTTATAGAGTACTTATAAACATTAGATTAATTGTTATGCCCTTTGGTGAACAGAGATGCTCCTATTTTCTCACTGTTTCTGTATCAGTCATTAGTTATTTAACGACTTAACCAATGGTGTTGGGATTAGGAATATATTTTTGAGATAGTTTTCTCTTATATGATCAAGAGTAAATATGAATGTGGGAAATGCCAGGCCTCCACCGTGGTTCGGATTCCACGTTAAACTGTAGGTCCTTCATTTCATCTCATAATCACCCTACCATTACACATTAGCGTAAGTGCGTATAACCCAAACGGGTAGTAAGACGCGATGCTAATAGTAATAATATTAAGAGTAAATAGGGAACCATCCCTCTAGGCATCCTAATGTAGTATGAGCCTTCACCGCCAGAAATCCAGTCCATTGAGAGCCAGACGCCGTGTACCATGTAGCTAGTAATAGTAATAAGAATGATCATTATTATTAATATTTTATTATTAGCACCGCGTCTTACTACCCGTTCGGGTTATACGCACTTACGCTAATGTGTAATGGTAGGGTGATTGTGAGATGAAATGAAGGTCCTACAGTTTAACGTGGGATCCGAACCATGGTGGAGGCCTGGAATTCCCCACATATAATTATTAATAGATGCATTTTATGTGACTTAGTGTATTTAAGGCAGTGCTTATTAGAAATTTAATCTAAAGAAATAGAAGTGTAAGTAATTAAGGGAAAAGTTCAGTGCCTATCTTATAGTAGGGAATGGAGGGAACTTTGTCATTAAAAAAAAAGCCTTATCAGTGAAGCTCCTTAGGTTGAAACACGCCCTTCTGAGTCAAAATCAGGCATAAAATACAAATAATCGATCGAGGGATAAAGAAGTCAATACTATATATTAAGCTAGGGTCCCACCTTAGCCGGTTGGTCTTAATACTCTGAATGAAGAATAGTTTTAGTAGAGTATCTTCAACTATTTTTATTGTGACCATTTCTCAACCCTCAACTAGCAAAATAAATCTTCATACACAACAGAAAAGTAATGATCATCCGTCTTTCCACCCTCTCCTTTCCCCCATTTAACCATTGTTTTTTCCCCTTTTATTTATTTTAATGTCCAACGATTCTTTTTTATTTCCTAAAGAGTTGAAACGTTTGTGTCTGGAAATGGATGAACGAGTATCCCGGATTGATTTGTGCGTCCCTCCCCACGTGGCATCTTGGCGATAGAGCTGCTTTTTATGAGATTTTTGTCTCTCTATCCCTCCCCCACGATGGACGGTCTATTCTGGTCCAGTTGACAGCATCCCTCATAAGATAACCCCCTTCTAGCCTCGCCTACATCAGTCTCTTCGTCCCCCACGGGCTCGGTAGCTTAAAAGTCAACTGAGGGTCACCGGATCCAACCAAGGTGTTGAAAACTACATATATTTACCCGCCTCGGTGGCGTAGTTGGCTAACGCGCTAGTTGTGTTGAGATCGACAGCTGAGGACGGGGAGATCAGTTCAAATCTCAGTCGGGTGAACTTGGGGTGGTTTTTCCTAAATGGTTTTCCACTCTTCCTCCACGCAAATGCGGGTTCACTTCCTCTAATTCAACCTTCCCAATTCCTAATCCATTAGTGTAATTAGTACTTATAGCGTATAACCCGAACGGGTAGTAAGACGTGGTGCTAAATATTATTATTATTATTATTATTATTACATATATTTCATGTTTATTCTGTTTGTTTTTATACAACCGTGTCTTACTACCTGTTAAGGTTGTACGCAATGGCGTAAGTACGAGGAAGGAATAGTTTTACCGGTAATATACCTGCATTTGCGTGAAAGATGAGTAGGAAACTATTTAATAAATGCACTCTCAGTATACCCAACCCCCTGTCATCAGCTGGCCAGTCTTAACACAAGTATGACGCCTTAGCCCTCTCGGCCACTGAGGCGGGTTTCATGTGTGATGATGGATTTTCTCATTAATATTTTACTCTAATACTTTGATATCAATAAATATATCAGTTATTAAAGTTTTACACCAGTGTCCACGCGTTCAAATCTGTTAGGCTCGTGATAAACTAGATCATATATGAAGATGATGTTTAGGTTATAATCTCAACCTGTTGCATTGGTGTAAGTTCTCCACGTGTTATTCAGAGCTGTTTCTCTCTCCCCATTCCCTTTTCATGATGATGCAGGTGCATTTCTTACAGGAACTCTCCTAATTCCCACCCTTTAGTATTAATAGCCAATAACCAGGGTCCGGACCTTGATGATCTATATGAGTGACCTCAAATTTTCAAAAAATATTCCTAAAAATGTAAACAAAATTTTATAATGAGTATAGACGACTCAATCAAATACGTGATTTAAAATTGGATGCTATGTAAAGTCTTTAACAAATACAATTTTGTATTCTGCTTAATACATTGATTTTCGAATTTATGCTAAACACGTAATAGCTATGCCCTACCAACGTGGCCATCTCAAGCTTAGTTGTAGTGTATCAACAACAACCACCATTAACAACCAAACAAGCAAAGAAGATAAAAAGTTCATTGACTAAATTAACTTTTCACACCAACAGATGTGTGTTGAAAACATGTTTGAGTATTTATATATATTTATTAAATTTCCATAAAATTAAAAATACGTTTACTCAACATAATTAATAAGGTGACCTGGTGGTCTAGTAGTAAGGTGTCAGACTTCTGTGTTTGAGGTCCGGGGTTCAATCCTCGGCTCCGACATGTTTATCTGATTGCCAAACCGTTCCTTCACCTCTGACAAGACGTGTATTAATCACAACTTGTGAATGTGGGGAATGCCAGGCCTCCACCGTAGTTCGGATTCCACGTTAAACTGTAGGTCCTCCATTTCATCTCACAATCACCCTACTATTACACATTAGCGTAATTGCGTATAACCCGAATGGGTAGTAAGACGCGGTGCTAATAATAATAATAATTACACTTTAATTTTTAATGTATGCGGTTTGTATGTAATCTTATTTAATAAACATGAAAGGTAGAAAGCTTAACTTTCATAATTCCAGCTATTATGTATGCTTTTGATGAGGATTTACTCCATCTATATATCATATTCTGAAAATTGAAATATGATACCTGGACACGGGAATCGAGCCCGGGACCTTTGACTTAGTACGCTAATGCTCTAACCACTGAGCTATTCAGGAATCGTCCCATACCCAAGGTCATTCTTTACTCATATTTTAAGGCAGAGTCTATGATGGACGTGCGGAAATCGTCGGCTACAAATGTGTGATTTTATTAAGATCACGAGCTATCAGATAACGCAGCTATATTCGACTTGGTGGTTGGCTTATTGCTGCCACTTGTACAATTATTAATTCATCGATTAATTCACTAGGCCATCCATTTTGTGATCGGTTTGCTGTAGTTATTCGTAGTTTCCTATCCTGGGCCAATGTCTCTGTATATGGACTACCATGTTGTTAATAATTCTTCTTTGCTGTATATCTTTTCAAAATCTTCTTACTTCATTCGATTTTTTTTTTTTTGCACGTCTGTATTTGATTCTATCCCCATCAATGACATTTAAACATTTTTCTGTTGCACCACATTTCAAATGCTGACAATCGTTTCCTTTCAGCTGTACCAATGATTCATGTTTCACATTTGTAAAGCGCACAATGCCTCAAACATATTCCATTATAAACCTTTTCCTTAATTCCAAATTTATGCTAGTAGAGACTAGTAATGTCTTCTTGTAATGAAAAACTTTTTTAGCTTGATTAAATTCCATGATATGCTGCAAAATTTAATCGATTTACAGATACTGTCAATATATTCATACGTACAGCCTATGCTGCATCATCTTTGGAATAGTGAGGAAATAAGTACCCGTGAATGGAACCATTATGGGTACTTCAGAAGTAAAGTTTTGAGACACTAGGTCCTACCTATGCCCGATTCCCCTGCCCGGGTGTAGTTGTCCAACAAACCTAATATAACGTTTTCATGATGATTAAATCGTAAGAAATTGAACCAACATTCGTCTCTAAAGATGATTAAAAGAAACTAACTCTATTTATGTCCTGCTCTTTATGTATTTTAATGCTTCACACCAATTACAGTAAGTGTTTGGTGTTATTTGTGTTATCTTAATTTATTCCATTAACGGAGATTTTAGAACATACAAAAGTAATTTTTGTTATAGTTATAAAGTTATAAAAAGCACATGAGAGTGTTGTAAAATTGTTTAATCATGTTATATAGCACCTAGGTTTATTTAACGTGCCTTAACCTTACTGTTATTATTATTATTATTATTATATTATTATTATTATTATTATTATTATTATATTATTATATTATTATTAGCACCGCGTCTTACTACCCGTTCGGGTTATACGCACTTACGCTAATGTGTAATGGTAGGGTGATTGTGAGATGAAATGAAGGACCTACAGTTTAACGTGGAATCCGAACCACGGTGGTGGCCTGGCATTCCCCACATTGACAAGATGTCTTGTCAGAGGTGAAGGAAGGGTTTGGCAATCAGATAAATCTGTGCCGGGACCGAGGATTGAACCCCGGCCGCCAGCACAGAAGTCTGACACCTTACCCCTAGACCACCAGGTCACCAACCTTACTGTAGACTTGAGTAAAGTATCAGGAGGTGCATCAATCCTCTCCTGAACGTATTAAAAATATAAAAATCGTTTATAATAATTATTTTATTTTAGTTGCCCAACTCTCTCCTTTCTACTCATTCCATCTGTTTGGGGATCGCAAGTCACTTAAGTTTATTTGCATACAACCTGACATTTAGTATTAAGCGCAACATAATGTGTTAAAACATGTCTAGACATAAGCTACAATATAGTACTCGTAATTAAAACGTTTGCCAACGCCATGTTAAAGCGGAACACATCGGTTGCCATATAATACTGAACTGTAGATGCACTAAGTGCAATCAATATTGAAAGGATTATAGCGAATGAACGTGATACATGCGAATGAAATATTTCATACTGCACTTTGAATCAAAAACCAAAGAAGCTAATTAATTCTTTGTGATAAGTTTATTTTAAAAAACTATGCTTAACGCTATAGTAAAAATATGTGGGTGATGTATTATTCAAAAATGTCAGTATATAAAGTCTAAGTTAGCGTTGCTTACTGGAGATTGCAGATTTACTGCGTATCTCAAACCAGACAGATTAGACCATACGTGACCTGATTGATTTGTTAAGTGAATATTTAACCAGATTATTTATTAAGTCTTCATTTAAGTGAGTACTTACTATAACGTTTTAAAACACTGAAGATAAAACCAAGGATAAAGAAACTTGCTATAAAGACTTGGATGGAAACAAGGCATTGCTGATTTAGATATATTAACATGTATGGATAAAATATTTAGGTTATGATTAAATACTTTAATTGATTTAAATATGTATTAAGTTAGTTAAGTATGATTGTATAAATAGTTTTGAAATAATAGATTACCAATTATTGAGAACTACATATATGTTGTGGATTATTTTACACAATACAAAATATTTTAAGACTTGTTTTATAAGATTTTATGAGCAAATTTACTGAACTTGAAACATTTTAATCAGTCAAAATTAATTATTCGACCATAATGCTATATATGTTTAGATAATATTATAAATTTTACTAAATGAACAGTAATGCAGATATCTCAGGTTGGTAATAAAACGCGTTTCAAATAAAATAATAACTTCCAAGTCTCAACTTCTGTATCTGAGAGTATAAGCATAACATACTTATAGCTTAAGAAGAACTTTGCAACTAGGAACCATGTCAATACAAAGATGGCACCCTGCTTATGTAGAGGAATCCACTCTCCCGCGTGTCATATACTACTATAAGCTTTCACTAACCGTGAAAAATCCCCATCTGAAGGTGCAAAGCAACGAACGAAAACGTCACCCTTTTCTCTAGATAGTTGTGACATCTTTTCTGCTACGAGCTTGACTCCTCCTTGGGGGGGGGGGGGGGGGGGGAGGAGACATGATCTTTTCCACCCAGAATTTAAGTATAAATTATGCATTGAGAAGAACATTTGTGTCTTTCTCTCCTTGGAGAGATATCTCTGTGAAGGAAAGATGTGAGAGGCTTACTTGGTTTCCATATAATATCTCACACACGCACACACACATGCTGGAAGTGCGTGTGTGACATGCTGAGTCAGTCCGCAATATCCCAGCCACAGCAAGCTGACACTTATACCCTTTACCCTGCAATTTCACTCATTGCGACAAAAACACCAGACAAAATGTTATTACTTTATTTTGATATACAATTTATTCTAGCTATTTTTTATTATGGTGAAATTTTAAAAAAATGTGGGAGATTAGAAAACTAATGAAAGCGTGCTCAAATGATTAAAACATTTAACAACTTGATAACATTAACCTATTTTTAAGTTCGTTCATGAACCAACAATTTGTACTTGTCCACACTAGTGATTTATTTTAATTATTTAATAAATTTGGATTTCTTCAACACAAGATTATTAATGAATTAATAAAAAAACTTGATCTAAAACTATTATTCAACGCGAAAATATATTTTCAAATTGTCAGATAAAATTATCCTAAGCATAAACACTAAATTACTTTAACCACAAAATGGATTGGAGCTGGTTACTAAAGATCTAAAATAGTAATTCTTGGTTCTTATTAATATTAATAAATATAAGAATATGACATAAAATGTGTTTTCATTAAAATGTTGTCTTAATTCTAGGAAACAATTAAAAACAAAAGTAAATAATTATAATTTATACCTCTGACAACAAAACCAAATATGTACAAAATTAAAACAAATTTTTAGTAAATCTTAACTGTTATAATTTTTTTTGTGTTGACAATACAAAAGAAAAAATCCTTATTTGAGTCCAATTTATTACTATAATAGCAAGATGTATTTTTTATTATTCCCATTTCTATATATTCATACAGCTCTATTGCATCTTTCAATCTCCAATTGTTTTAATTTTATTTCGTAAAATTACTACCTAATTTAAATATAGAAAACTATAATCTGAAAAGAGATAATTTTAAGAAAACAAAAAATTAGTAGCATTTTCTTTTTTTGCCACGCATATTTGTATATGAGAATATTACGTTTACCATAATATATTAACTAACCTGCACACGTTTGCAAATTATTTTAACCACCGTCAGTAATCATTTGTTATGATTCCCTCTGGTAGCCTATATAATATTTACATCGTGATAACTCAAAATTTCATAGTTCCAATAAATTTTGTGTGTGTAAATAAAATACTTATCGTCAAAGGCTTAAACTATTTTAAATGTTACATAAGCCAAATACTTTCTGATGCATGGAAGTATTTAAATTGCATTAAAATTTAGCTTACTCTTAATCTATAAATAACTGTAAAAATTACAAAACACACATTTTAAAATTGTAATCTTATTAACTATAATTCAAATTTGATGCAAATAAAACAATTTTATACCATCGTTAGTATATGCATAAAAAAGAATAATAAACAAAATTTTAAAAAAACATTAAATATACTCTTATATAAATCATATTTAAAATTTTGAAAATATAATTCCAGTTCTAGGCTACTTATTATTTTGAATATAAATATGCCTTGGCGTATATAGGTTGCAAAAAGATTAATATTTGAACAAATTGTAATTAACTTGGTCTCTTTTTCACATATTTGTTTTACTAGTCTTTAACTAATAAAGAGCTTAGTGATGAATGAATTATAATAATTTGGATTAGCAAAAATCTATTATACTCATTTTAAATGCAAAAGATAGGCTTCCAATGTGAAAATACTTATTAGAAATTTGTGTTTTTTTTTTTTTACCTTTATATAACTGAGTAGTCACCCACTCACTTTACGTAGCCTAGTCAAATAGTAAATAATACAGCAATTATCATTTTTTGTAACAGATAAAAAAACATTTTCAACGTATATAACTAGGGAAATATATAATTTTGATAAATTTAAATACGTAATAACATAAAATACTAGACGAATGTAGACCATATCCAATGACTATGACTCTAAAAATTAATAACTTTAGATTCAATGGTCCATTTTTATAATGTAACGAATAATTCATGACATACTAAACATTATAATAGTTTGACGATTGTATTATTTTTTTTAAATATTAGGACCATACTCTCTCTGGATACATTTCATCTGTCGCGGCTTTGTTCTTCTAATGCGCTTGGTCTTTGGTGGAAATCGAGATGAATTACTTCAGTTCAGTACTGCTTTTGTTCCATACTCTATAGCCTCGTCCCCATATTCATTTAGTACTAAAAAAAAGGCCTTCCAGAGTGCCATAATCATAACATTAGATCACCGAGCGTTCTATTGTAAGCTCACAGTGGAGGGGTGGGTTAGCCCCTGACTGGTTCACTTCGTAGAACAAGCCCCCCCCCCCCCCAACCCTTCTACCATGTGGTGAAGGGAATGTATAATGAACTACTTAGAGAACAGAACTTTTTTTATGAAAAAAAAATAATATGCTATCCCAACTTCAACCAACGAGATGAAAACTTCATTTATGTGACATTACGTCTTTTTTTTATTATTATGTGTGAACGAGAAAAATGCTTTTTTATTATCCTGTAAATATTTTAATATAAAAAACTTGTGAGTTGAAGAGGGGAATTTATACTGGCACGGTGTACTATGAGAAGTGAGACTTTATCCATGCTTTGTATGTGTGTGTGTGTGTGTGTGTGTGCTGAAATATTATTGCATACATGCAGTTGTTTTAAAGTAATTCCTGCAGTAACTCCTCTTTTTTTATTTCAACAGAAATAAGTAACCCTTCTTTTTATTCAAACAAAAAATAAGTGTGTATTACTATGCATTCTAACTGCACTATTTAATTCATTGTTATGTGCTACCTTCCCAAATACCTAGATGAAAAACCTAACATTATTATTTGGTTTTCAAAACATTTCAATATATCTATTTTGTCTCTTTATTTGAATATCTTACCAAATTATCCATCCATGTTTTGCTTGAGCAAAAATTGACGGACCTAGTTGCAGGTTATGAGATTTATACATTAAAATAGGTACTTTATAGAAATGTAAAGGCCAATAGTATATTATTATTATTATTATTAAAGCTATTATTATTATAACTATTATTATTATTATTAGATATAGTACTACGTTAATTTATTTATTTGAGCTCATTCTATAATTTTCATTAAAATAAAAATATTTTTTATTCTTCGAGTGCTGACAAAATCGGTGCCGCTAATTATGCCTACATCAGGATCACCTGTGTCCACGTAAACTAAAGCTGCAAAAAAAAAAAATTAAGGTATAAATTATTGTAGAACAAATTAAGACCTAAGTATTGGCATAGTTTCAGAATCCACACCTTTAGTTAATGGTTAACTTTACGGATCCCTTTGGAAGATAACACATACAAAAATATTTCAGGAGTTCTGCGATTTTTCAAACCTATTATTCCCGGTTCTGTGGGGTCGATTTTTTTAAAACACTGTTTTAGCCATCAAACAATAAAGATTTATTATATTCTTCCGACTTGTCAACTCCTCCATGCTTCGGAAGTGCTAAGCACATTTTCCGATTCATTTATATCGATTTTTTTTTTTCGTCTATGTATAGTCCTCGAAAACTATCCAGTGAAGTACTGTCTGTACAGATGTTGAAGTCTCTGCCCGATATCATAAGGCTGAACAACTGGATGGTTTATATTTGGTCCACTCCTGCATCCTATCCATTGTTTCTTATTGTTATTCCTGCTCACACTCCTTCCACTCCTCTTTAACCTCCCTCCCCCCCAGTCGTGCTTCGCACGGAACTTTGTGTGTTTTTCTCTCGCCAGTCTTTTTATCCTTTCAACGGCGCTGTGACCAGTTGAAGCGGAACGAAGGGTCAAAGGACAGGAAGGGACTATGGAAAACGGTAGAAATAAAGTCCACCCTAAATTCTGCTGGTTATGTTGAGGGGGGCAAAATCCAACATTGGGTCACGGGGTCATTTATTGTATTATGTGTTAACTTGTTATTTTCACTAAGAAAAGATGTATTAAAAACAATACAAGTCTAAGGGCGGGATTATCATACTTATTTTATTGTTATGTGTTCTATCTTTTGACAGGTCCATAGCCTTGTCCAAATTGAGTTCTCCAGCCTGCAATATAGACAGTTTTATTTTTTATGTCCTGAAACTTCATCTTCTATTTTATAAATATAATTTAAAAGTGTTGACGTCGTCTTTGATTATTGATGTAAATTACAACGTATCAAATTTCTTTAAAGTTTATACAATGTATGCGATTTTAAAAAATTACTCTGATGGTTTAGTTCTCACTTTTTCATATAGATAGAAAGTATTGTAATCGCAACAAAAAACTCGGAACTGTGCGGAAACTTTGCTTTTTACTTGTCCCAGAAACAAACAAAAATGAGATTTTACTATCTTGTCTGTCTGTCCCTGGCCACAGATATGAAACGATTTAATGGATTCGATTCAAACATTATATTTTAATTATACCTATGCCTCGGAAGATTTTTTTTTTTCATTTTGACTCAATCCCCTAAAGTAACGGTAGTTCACTGTTAAGTGATTTATTTAAATTCCAAATTTTGCAAAAATGGTTTTATCGATTTTATTTAGGATGAATATCTGGGGGTGTTTGACACTATAAATAAAACTATGTACTTGTTTAAAAAAATGGTTTTAAGGTTGGTTTACTGATGATGTATTTTTTTAATTAGACATTTTTAAAAATTGATTTATTATTTGGTTCAAAATGGCTATCAGGTAAGTTTTTTTACAGCATGTAACATTTTATAAATTTGTTTTTCTCCAAAAAATAATTTTATGATGGATTTTGATGACTATATTTTTTTTTTAAATATTATAAATGTTTTTAAAATATTTAAAACTATTTTCTTCTAAATGGTATATGGGATCAATTTTACATATTTTGACAAAATCTATAAAATGTTAAATATTTTGGAGACGACCTTAATTATTTAGTGAAATTGGATATTTTTCATGATAAATTAGAATATTTTTTATTTTTAACAAACAACTGATTTTTGAGAATTGGAAATTTGTTAGAAAAAAAATATGTTTTCTTAAAAATTTTTTGAAACAAGATGACATGTTTGTTTTTCTGAGAGTGGTTAACTTAAATCTTTATTTTTTATTCCAAGTAATACACTATATGAACAATTCTGTGTGGTTGTGTTGTATCATTTACTTTGTGATGTGATTATGAATGCATTTTTTGCTCAAACAGAAATTTAAACCTGTGAAACTCGCTGGGGTTCGAACATGGGCTAGTAGTCGTAATGCTGAAGAATATACAGTTTTTCATTAAATGAACTAAAGATTTAACATTCAACATCACATCAAGCATATCTGATGACTAAACGTGAAGATTTTAGTTAAATATTTAATTACCTAAGGAAAAACACATATTTTATAAATGCTATCAATAATGTGAAGTTTATCTTGACTATTAAATAGTATATTTATTCTATTATAATAATAATAATACATTTTTAGCTGCTTCGATGCCCTGGTCAATCTTCAATTCTTTTAAATCTTATTTTATTAGAAACTAGAGGATATTATATATTGTAAATATTTTATAAAAGGTTTGTAGCTGCAAGACATTGACCTTAACTCAGACAATAATTTGCATGTAGAAAAACGGGCAACAATATTGGGGGAAAAATCTCTTGCGGGTATCCATTGCCAATATTCGAACTCTAGCCTCTTGTATAAAGGTCATCAGGAGTGTTAGGCACGACGCCAGCTTTGTGGGCCTTGGGATATGGAGCACATATTTCAGTTGGTGGTTTTCTGGACTTTGCAGTAGCCGGGGAGAGCTTAAAAAGAGTTGATTCCTTAGTTTTAAACTCATAAAGTATTTAGTTCAAGGGTGACCTGATGGTCTAGGGGTAAGGTGTTGGACTTTTGTGTTGGGGGGGTCCGGGGCTCAATCCTCGGTCCCGGCACAGATTTATCTGATTGCCAAACCCTTCCTTCACCTCTGACAAGACATCTTGTGAATGTGGGGAATGCCAGGCCTCCACCGTGGTTCGGATTCCACGTTAAACTGTAGGTCCTTCATTTCATCTCACAATCACCCTACCCATTACACATTAGCGTAAGTGCGTATAACCCGAACGGGTAGTAAGACGCGGTGCTAATAATAATAATAATAATAATAATAATAAACCACTTCTTCATTAATGAAAATATTTGAAAATTCGGGCAGTTAGTAAGACGTTAATTATAATTTTTATTTATTTTTTAACTAAAATTCAATCTACTTCATGATCATGAAAATGATTAAATTTAATGATGAACAAATGTAGCACATTTCTTTAATAAAGTATCCATCTAAGCAAGAATTTAAGTTCAGGACTTGCGTGAAAAAAAAATGCACAAGGAAACGATAATTATAACAGTAAAAACTGGTACTAGGGAAAATGAGTAGAACCACAGTTAATATGTTACTACCAATATTAAGCTCGGATGTAATATCATAACAATTTTATTGAAAATTTAAAAAAAATACCATTTCATAAAACGATATAACCGTTCATGTGTTAATAACAATGCCACCCAATTTCTTGTTTAGCTATTCGCGCATTTAAATGCTATTTAATAGAAAATGTCAATATTTTAGTAGAATAATTTTTTTTTTACAATGAGGGTAATTGTATTACTTTTCATTTGCGTTCAAGTATAATCTCATTTGTAGCAGCACAGCCACACCGGGTGGGACATTTTAACCATTGGGAAGCAATTGAATTACGGAAGTAGTCACGCCATTTTGAAAATTCCATAATCGAGTTAACCGACTTTTCAAACTGTTGTAATTCAACCGAATCGATGGAATGAGTCGCCTGGAAGTTGTCTGCTTCGTATGCAAATCACGGGCCACCTTTTAAACCAGTTGCCGCGCCGATTTCAACAACCGGGAGATGGCATAAAATTGTTATTTACTACTTCCAGCAGCTGAGGTCAGAACAGAAGAAGTGACAGAGATTGCAATGAACCAGCCCATAGACGTGATTATTATTTGGGTTTCAATATGTAAATTTGATACCACATTCAAAACTACCCACTTAAGTAGCCAAATATTCTGAGGTGTCACTCTGGTGTTATACTGGCCTGCTGATGATGGGGATATTGGGGTTCGAATCCCGGTCGGATCTATTAAGGGTGTTTTTTTCCTAAATGATTTCCCACTCTCCTAACATGCAAATGCGGTTAGATTACCTCTAAAATGCTTCCTACCTCATGCCGACCCTAATTATCATATATGCGTACAACTTGAACCGGTAGTATAACACGGTGATAAATTTTTTTTAATCACCCGTTTTGGTGGCCTCATGGTTGCAAGGCGTCGGTCTCAAAATAGGCTAGACTGTGATGATGGGAAGATTGGGGTTGGAATTCTGGTCGGGTGCGCTGAAGGATGTTTTTCCTAATTAGTTTTTCTCTCTTCCTCCTCGCAAATTTGGGTACTTTTCTTCTAAATTAAACCTTCATTTTTGTAAACACATTTGAGTAATTAATACATAAGCGTACAGCCATAACGAATGCTATTTAAAACAAATTAATATATGATAATTTTTGCACTCCGTCTTACTACCCGTTCGGGCTAACAGCATTAAACTAGGCCTATTATAATGGGGTAGATATGAGGAAGGTAGGATGTATAGGGAATATTTTGTAATTTGCGTGGAGGGAAAGTTGGGAACCATTTATGAAGGAAAAAACAGTGTACCCAACTAGGATTTGAACTCCAAGCTCCCTGTCTCCGTCAAACCAAATCAGACGATCTTGATGTGTGTGTGGTTATTATTGGTTGTTTATTGACAAACATAAATGTATTATTCCGACAAAACTTTTGAACTAGCTTATGATCGGACTTCAAACGCCCTCTCTGATAATAAGGGGTCTAGGTGACCTGGTGGTCTAGGTTTAGGGTGTCAGACTTCTGTGCTGGCGGCCGAGGTTCAATCCTCGTTCCCGGCGCAGATTTATCTGATTACCAAACCCTTCCTTCCCCTCTGACAAGACGTGTATTAATCACAACTTGTGAATGTGGGAATGCCAGGCCTCGACCGTGGTTCGGATCCCAACTTAAACTGTAGGTCCTCCATTTCATCTCACAACCACCCTACCATTACACATTAGCGTAAGTGCGTATAACCCGAACGCGTAGTAAGACGCGGTGCTAATAATAATAATAATAATAAGGGGTCTAAGTTTAGTCCACACGTGATGTTAACGCAAGAGGGGGGAGGGGGGTTTGCGATCAATTATTCATTGTTCCCTATTAACATGGCATCCCTTGCTATTAGCATTGTTTGATTTAAGCCTAATCTATAAACCATCAAGAAAATGTTAATTCGATTATAAAATTTGTTGCGTGAATTCACTACAGGTTGATTCAAAAGCAACAAATAATTTTTTTAGGCACTGTTCATAAATGACCTTTTTTATTTTATTTTTTTATAAAAGGGGAAGATCCTATAGAGATCATTCTGGCTGGCTCAAGAAGCTGTCGCAAATGAATTCAACAGGAGACACTCTCTAGGAAGATAAATCACACACGACACAGTTGCCAAACTTATTGAGAAGTTTCGAAAGACCGGAAATGTCAATGACTAAAGAGTAAACAGACATGGCCGATCACAAAAATCCACCAATAAATGATATTGGCCAAGATACTGGCAGAAATTGAAAAGAGCAGAATAGCTACATCCATACAACATTCAAATGTGCGTCCTTCCTATGTATGAAAACTTTTTAATCATGGTGTATATTACTTTCTTTTTTAATTATTGAATTCCAATTTTACTAACCAATGTGAGGCCTCAAAAAAAAATTATTTTATTTACCAAACTTTTTGAGTGTATTCAAAATACTCTATCTAAACCTATTGATTAAATCAGAAGCTGACTTACAAAATAACTTAATTATAGAACAGACACAACACCAATTCCTACGGCTATAAAATTATCACTGTAAAAAAGTGGAAGCCACATTTCCACAATTGATAAAGTTTTCTTCCAAATTGAAAATCGAACCCTGAACTGAACTCTTTGTTTAGAAGCCATACGCCCTACGAACGCAGCCATGGTGTTACATAATAAATTGTAAATGGGCTAGTCACAAAACTATATCCTCAGAAATATTTTACAAATCTCATGATTAAATCTATCCCAAATAGAATCATTTAAAGGATGCTCGGAATGACTGAAGGTCCACTTTTGTAAATTGTTGGTGTAATATATACTTGATTCAGTATTATATATATATATATATATATATATATATATATATATATATATATATATATATATATATATCAAAAGTTTGAAGGCCCCAGGTTATGTTAAAGAAGATTTAAAAATTAGGAAGAATATTTGAACACCCAAACTAATATTGGACATGTTTCGTGGAATGTAGGCCAGTATTAAAACGATTATCACATATACCTACGTCTGATCCAGAAATATTCTAAGAAAACCTTTTATGGTGTGAGTGATGGCATGCGGGGAAAGGGATATGGTTTTGCAATTTTTACAGCAATTTTTTTTATTGCATTATAAATAAAATAGTTCTCCAGTATAACAATTTTCTTCACATGGTGATATCAATAGTTATTGAATATATGTCAAGGTTGTCCTAGAATTAAATTACTAACTTTTCTCTTAATTTAAAAATTTTCTCCTTTAGTGCCATTATGCTCATAGCAAATATTTAACAAAGGTTGTGGTAAACCTTTAGTAGAAAATTGAACTAAATTTCTACTGGAGCAATTGACTGGAGCAATTGATTTATTTTTGACAAAAAAAAACAAAGTTTCGTTTTAAAAACTGTAAAAAAAAACACTAGCCTTTTCTCGCTTCCCTTATACTCCAGCCTTAAGGACCCAAGCTATGTTAAAAATTATACACACCTACATACATACATACATACATACATATTATTTTAAAAGCGACCAAACTAGTATTGGAAAATCCTTGGGGAAATGTAGGCCATTAAAACACCGAGTCACATCCACACCTGTGAAATAAAAAAGGCGGTGGTATTGATGAATTATTGTGACGTCACCAACTTTATCAGTGCCTTGTAACGAAGTGGTGGTTCATAACTGACCTCGTGATTGATGGATGATCTAGGTCAGGGGTTCCGAGGGAACTAGTAGGGGGTGAACTAGCCCCACCCACCCACACACCCCAAGTTCCATCCCACCATTCCTCTCCTCTACATTCAACACCCCACCCCGACCAATATGACAGCGTGACAGAGCCATCATTTGTTAGAGAGAGTGGGGAAGTAACTGTCCGACCTTTCACCGCAAGCACACATAGCTAGCCTAGTGTGTATAGTCAACCGCAAAACCTTATTCAGATTAATTTCACTAAGCTAAATTATATATCGAAATAAACTCATAGTGCTGGCCCCTAATGTGTGTCCAGTAATGTCAATATAATGAACAAAATAAGATATCTACATTATATTTATAAATTCTCATCTTAATGAGTTCTCCATCCAAGAAACAATAAAGAAAGTTCTGCCAGTGACGATATATGTGTGTGCTATGACCTACGATATATTCCTGTAATCAATGTTAGCACAGAACAATACCAGCTAGGTAACACGATTTGAAATTACTATTTTTTTTGTTTTCCCCCCTATATTCACAAGACTATTATATATTCCAATGAATGTCTAATTAATATTTCTTTGTGTTTGTGTTTTGTGTGTGTGTGTGTGTGTGTGTGTGTGTGTGTCTGTGTATATACGCTATGTTGGATTGGAATGTGTTGATTAATGTTTGTCAGCTAATGAATGCCTTTCTACTATGTCAATGATATTAATGCGTTAATTTCATGATTGAACCGCTTTTACGTTAATAACACTGGTGAGATTTCACCTCTGCGGATATTCTATAACCACTCGGTAAAAGATCGACAAAACATTTTATTCTATGCACTAAGAGGCCTTCTATACCTGTGAATAGCGCGCAATTTAGGTAGTTAATAAAGCCTAAAACAGACGTCACATAGTGGTCACATGAGATTTTTATTATTAATTATCATTATTATATTATCACCCGCGTCTTACTACCCATTTGGGTTATACACACTTACGCTAATGTGTAATGGTAGGGTGATTGTGAAATTAAATGGAGGAACTACAGTTCAACGTGGGATCCGAACCACGGTGGAGGCCTGGAATTCCTCACATTCACAAGTTGTGATTAATACACGTCTTGTCAGAGGTGAAGGAAGGGTTTGGTAATCAAATAAATCTGTGCCGGGACCGAGGATTGAAACCCGGAACCCCAGCACAGAAGTCCGACACCTTACCCCTAGACCGCCAGGTCACCTTCTTATTGTTCACTAGAAACCTTGGAAAGAGACCAGTGAAACAATTTTATTATATTTGAAATATATTATATACAAAAATTAAATAGTTAAACTAAAGTAAACTATTTTATTGATCCCAGTTTCTATATTGTCAAGTGAATAGTTTTTTCAATTCACTTTGATGCAATTCTTGGTTTTAGCATTATATATTACACCCTATGCGTGAATTTAACCAGTTCGTGATATGGGCAAATTTCTGTACATTCCGTGAACTGGCCTCTCCTGGCCACTTCACAAATTGGGCAAAAAATATTCCAGTCAATGAATTATTGTTCAGCGCTTGTGCTGGCCAGTTCATAAACTGGCTACTTAATGAACTGGGCAGCTTCAATCCCTACACAATTTATAAACTAGACGAGTTTTTGCCCGGCCCGTTAAATGGTCAAACTAAGAACAGGTTTGGTCTTTGAGTTAATTTTACTACTAATCGTTTTAGAAAGGAAGGTTAGGTTAAGCTATGTTGGGCTAGTTTAATATATCTTAAATAAAATTTTATTAATCATGTAATAGATAGTACAATAAGCCCCAGTTCATAAAATGGGCAAGAATTATAGTAACTTTTGCCCAATTCGGGAAATGGTTAAGCGTAGAAGCCAGTTATCGGAATGAATAAATAAATAAATAAATAAATAAATAATGAATAGAAATTTGCCAAATTCCTGAAATGTGCAGTTTCACTGCTGGGGTGTCTGTTATAATATCATGTTTGATCGGTTTTGAGATGGGTTCGTAGGGGTTTGAAGGATGTAAATAGCTAACAAAACACTATTATTTTTGAGAGGACAAACTCTCATTTGACAATGACCTGTGGAGATCCGAAACTTTTCAATCACACTCCCATATCCATATCCCTTTGTATCTTCACTGTTATATACATATATCATACATGCGATGCAAATAACTTATACAAATTTTGGGGGATGTAGATTAAATATATCACTAGTCAAATTAAAAGACTATAAAACAATATTAAACGTCAGGCAGGTCAAAGTTTACTAAAATAAAAATTAAACAGATTTTTTCTAAATTTAGTGCCCACGTATCTAAAAATATATGTATATTTATATCACCTGACTTTAATTTTTCAATACAGTATTTTCTAGACAAGACAATCATTATTTTTAAATGAAAAGTTTACTATTCAATGGGAAAGGGACCCCCATATTTTAAAACCACTGTCCTACTTGTCCGGTGATAATATCAACACATAGCTACAGTAGCCACATGGCTTCTTTGGTGCTGACTGACAGCTCTGGAAAGTTACCAGACCAAATTATGTATCCCTACGCCGAACCATATGATCTGCAAAAACATGTTAGCAGCTGTCACTTCTGACAGTCAAGATTTAGGTATATACCTAAATTTTGACTGTCAGAAGTCAGCTGTGAGCTGTCAGCCAGCACCAAAGAAGCCACGGGGCTACTGTAATGATTTATTATCTAAGTTGGAAACAAAGAACTGCTTACTGTGGGTAGGTAATATCACTAAGAGGGGGCATCCCTCAATGCGTGTATTCGGAGTTTAACCTCGCATTGCCTTCTCAATATAAAATTGAAATATCCGTGAGATTATTTAATGTGTCTAGTTTTAACTAAACCTTATTTTTTCTAAAATGTATCTTCCTTTTCTTCTTCTTAAGTCAAAAACCCAAAAGTTGGTTTGATTTGTATCCATCCGGAGCTGGGCATGCACTCAGGCCTCCAGTTTATTAGTATTTCCTGCACCATCTGGTAGAAATCACATGTACTAAGGGATTTCAGCAAGGATGATGTTTCCCTGTTGCCTTCCACAATGAATTTCAATGAACGAGAGCGAAAGAGCCATACCAATATTGCCGGTAAAGGTATTCACTCGCTCATAACTTCAACACGCCACAACCGAGCTGTGACCCAGTGTTTGTTTCCTCTCCGAAGGGAGCGTTTCTAAGGATTGTTATCACTAAAGAAAAAACCGTTGACCTAGGTTGGGTTTGAACCTATAAACACCGGGTCTTGAGGCGATAGCTTTACTCAAAGGCCACCGGGATCGGCATAACAAATTACCGTGATAAATATACATGGGAGTAACACAAATAAGCGGTTTGGGGGGGGGTGCTAGTATTCAAGTATCCAGCTTTAATACAAGAACATAAATAACCAAAGTAACCAGATAAACTCACCAAGAGCCTGTTTACGTGGTTGAGAAGGGAGCATCGCACGATATAATAGCAGTTTATAAAAGTGAAGTGTCTAATGGACCTCTGTTGTTCCATCTTGTCGCATCTTATTCCCCATCCCCATCCATCAACACCACTTGCCTACGTCTCCCTGGTGGGGGTTCAATTGATTACTGTTTACAGAGTCAGGCAGCGCCAGTTGTCATCTCTCCCCACCGGGAGGGAGGGGGGGGGGGGTGTCTCTCTTGCCCTTCTGTTTTGGAGATGAGGGAGTCGATCATAGATGAGAGGTAGAAACGATTCGGATTGGGAGCTAGAGAGTCAGAATCGACGACCTATTAGTCCTATTTTCACAGGAAGAATCCATTGGCAAGTACCACCATTAATGTTTTTAGGTATTTATAGTTCTGTGAAAGCTAGACCTCTCTCCCGCCATGTTCTTATAGTTACTACAGTTTTAAGATTTCCCTTTGGATTCCAAGTTGTTGTTTTTTTAGCATCGCGTATTAGGCCTACTATCCATTCAGTTTATACATGTATGTACTGATTATTGGATTAGAGATGAGGATGGTTGGATTTAGAGGATGTGTACCCTCATTTGCTTGCAGAAAGAGAGAGGGGGAAAATCATTTAGAAAAAAATACACCCTCGGTACATGCGATCGGGATTGAAGCACGATCTACCCTTCATCGGCAGTCTAGTACGAGAAAGACACCTTAGACCATGCGGCCACTGAGGTGGGTGATTCCCAGTTGAAATATCTCCTATGATTTCTACTTGGATTTGTATTTGATAGTTTTCCTTACAATTATATCCGAAAAAAAAAGTAATACTCTAGTTAAAAGTAAATTAATATATTCTTAGAGAACTTCAGTATCGCAATACAAATCAAAATCTACAAAAAATAATGCTTTACACTATCGAAAGATTGCTTAGAATTATATATCAAATCACTTGATATAAGCTATTAAATGGAAAACAGTTTGAACGACCACCATATTGAAATGGAAAGTTAGATTGTATAAACTATGTAATGTAAGTATGACGATCGGCCCAGTTTCATATAATATCCCTGCCAAATTGCGCTACAATTGGTCCACGCATTTCGCATTTCGCAGCTATTGCGGAACATTATATTAATTGTGAAACTGTTATACCTTTAAAATATGATGAATCATTAATGTGGCCCCAAACGAAAGAAAAATATGAATTTCACCATTCTCTCTGTCCTCATGTTTGTCTATGCATGAGCCTAGATCCGAAATGTTTTTATGTATTTTGTTCAAACATGTTTTTTATTTTTTTTATTTAGCACCACGTCTTACTACCCGTTTGGGTTATACGCTTTAAGTACTAACTACGCTAATGGATTAGGAATTGTGAAGGTTGAATTAAAGGAAGTGAACCCGCATTTGCGTGGAGGTAGAGTGGAAAACCATTTAGGAAAAACCACCCCATTTCACCCGACCGAGATTTGAACCTCGATCTCCCCGTCCTCAGCAGTCGAGCTCAACACGACAAGCGCGTTAGCCAACTACGCCACCGAGGCGGGTTTCAAACATGTTATTTAGATGTTATATGGCTATTATAGCTTAAAGTTTTTTTTTTTTTTACCTGATGCCTTATACTAAGCGTAGTTTACTGAGAAGTGGTTTTTGAACATTTCAACTTTTCTGAAAATAGCTTTAACGATTTTGTTTATAATTGGTATTTGGTATTGTTTTAAAAATATTAGTTTTAAATTTGTTTTTATTTTAAAAAATTATTTAATAATAGCTAACTAATGACTAATTTTAGAAAAATTAGAAAATGTTTGACCAAATTTCTAACTAATTCGTTTAAAATTGGTATATGAGGACTATTTTATATGATAAATAGTCAGGGATGGTGGAAATTGACAATTAACAGATATTTAAAAATGGTTAAAACCTTTTTTGTTTAAAATTTAACTGTAAAGAGATTTTTTTAATTAACTTTGGAGATTATCTATTTTCTCTACATCTATTCCTTCCGAGGGGAGGTCGTAGTGGCTACTTCCCAGTAAAAAAGTAATACCGTTGATAACTTACATAAAACCTTAACAAACAATCTCATTATCTTAAAATTTTCTCTCTGAACCAATCAAAACAGGGATTAATTTGATGGAGATCCAGGGTTTTCAAACCATTTACTTTAATATCAAAATTACAAATAATATTTTTGCGCAAAGCGTCTTTGAAAATTTAAACATTTATCTATTTGGAAGCCTGTTGATAGCCTTCACCTATATTTTGGTGAGAGCCAAAATATAAAAGATATCAAATCACTTCTTAAAAAATGCGGTATTTTTAAAAGTCTGCAACGCATCTCAGTACCCTCTTAACTCAGGAAGTTGGAACCAGTCAGCCTTCGATCTTTTTTTTTCAGATATAACACAAAAATACCTAATGTGTCAGTTAAATTTTTGAAGTTACGATAATGTTACTAAAGAAAATCGGTTATGCCGATAAGCCATTCTAAACAATCAAAATCTAGGAGATGAAATTAAATGAAAAATAAGTTTAAAACAATCCAAAAAAGTATCACTCTTTTGTATTGATTTATTTTACTTTGCGCAAAATCCACCCCCAAATTTAAACAAATGTTTTCATTGCTGTCACTTTAATTTCAAATTTCATAGGAACTTATTCATAATATATTATTTCCTTTTGGACAGCATCTGTAAAATTAAAATTTAAGAACTACTTATACCTGAAACCACAAAATGTCTAGATAAATACATTACATTAGTTAATATCTAGTTTACCTTTCAACATTATAATATGTGTATGAGCGATAAATTTAAATAAAGTAATTTATTAACTATAATGTCTCAAAATTCGGCATTTATTATTATTTAAAAATAGAACAAACACTGGAAGCAAAATGGACTGATCACGAAACCTCAAATATAAGAGTTCAGTATTTAGAGATTCCACCACATTGAGCACATAACGTAAATAAAAATTGTTATTATTAAATGCAGTATTCTTTATAATATAAATAAATAAAGTAAAATATTTTTGGCTTGTATATATGTACTTGAAAAAAAGGACGCGATGCGTTTTTGTATGTAACAATAGGGTAACTTTTTCCCTTTGGTTTTGATAATTATCTACAAATAACTCGAAAACTTCCTCGATCTTATTAGCAAACGAACCAACTAGTCCATCATTTGACGCGAATACGTTTTCCACAAGCAAAATAACGAGGAGGGATTATGAAAAGTGAATTAGGGCCAGAACGAAACTGAGTGGGATTAAGAGGGATACTCCGTCTAGTCCCTTGTAACTGGACAGAGATACATTTAAAAGGTTTGTACGCGTGTTTTCCCTTCCTGTTCCGCCTAGTCTGCCCCTCCCTGACCAGCGCTAGTGGACAGAGATACATTTAAAAGGTTGTACGCGTGTTTTCCCTTCCTGTTCCGCCTAGTCTGCCCCTCCCTGACCAGCGCTAGTGGACAGAGATACATTTAAAAGGTTTGTACGCGAGTTTTCCCTTCCTGTTCCGCCTAGTCTGCCCTCCCTGACCAGCGCTAGTGGACAGAGATACATTTAAAAGGTTTGTACGCGAGTTTTCCCTTCCTGTTCCGCCTAGTCTGCCCCTCCCTGACCCGCGCTAGTGGACAGAGATACATTTAAAAGGATTGTACGCGAGTTTTCCCTTCCTGTTCCGCCTAGTCTACCCCTCCCTGACCCGCGCTAGTGGACAGAGATACATTTAAAAGGATTGTACGCGAGTTTTCCCTTCTGTTCCGCCTAGTCTGCCCCTCCCTGACCCACGCTAGTGGACAGAGATACATTTAAAAGGTTGTACACGAGTTTTCCCTTCCTGTTCCGCCTAGACTGCCCCTCCCTGACCCACGCTAGTGGACAGAGATACATTTAAAAGGATTGTACGCGAGTTTTCCCTTCCTGTTCCGCCTAGTCTGCCCCTCCCTGACCCGCGCTAGTGGACAGAGATACATTTAAAAGGATTGTACACGAGTTTTCTCTTCCTGTTCCGCCTCGTCTGCCCTTGATGCCCACGCTAGTGGACAGAGATACATTTAAAAGGTTTGTACGCGTGTTTTCCCTTCCTGTTCCGCCTAGTCTGCCCCTCCCTGACCCGCGCTAGTGGACAGAGATACATTTAAAAGGTTTGTACGCGGTTTTCCCTTCCTGTTCCGCCTAGTCTCCCCTCCCTGACCCGCGCTAGTGGACAGAGATACATTTAAAAGGATTGTACACGAGTTTTCTCCTTCCTGTTCCGCCTCGTCTGCCCTCTGAGCCCACGCTAGTGGACAGAGATACATTTAAAAGGTTTGTACGCGTGTTTTCCTTCCTGTTCCGCCTAGTCTGCCCCTTCCAGACCCGCGCTAGTGGACAGAGATACATTTAAAAGGTTTGTACCGTGTTTTCCCTTCCTGTTCCGCCTAGTCTGCCCCTTCAGACCCGCGCTAGTGGACAGAGATACATTTAAAAGGTTTGTACGCGTGTTTCCCTTCCTGTTCCGCCTAGTCTGCCCCTCCCTGACCCGCGCTAGTGGACAGAGATACATTTAAAAGGATTGTACGCGAGTTTTCCCTTCCTGTTCCGCCTAGTCTGCCCCTCCCTGACCAGCGCTAGTGGACAGAGATACATTTAAAAGGTTTGTACGCGTGTTTTCCCTTCCTATTCCGCCTAGTCTGCCGCTCCCAGACCCCGCTAGTGGACAGAGATACATTTAAAAGGTTTGTACGCGTGTTTTCCCTTCCTGTTCCGCCTAGTCTGCCCCTCCCTGACCCGCGCTAGTGGACAGAGATACATTTAAAAGGATTGTACGCGAGTTTTCCCTTCCTGTTCCGCCTAGTCTGCCCTCTCCTGACCCGCGCTAGTGGACATTGAGGTACATTTAAAATGAATGTACATCGAGTTTTCTCTTTCCTATTACATCCTAGTTGCCCGACCCGCGCTAATGGACACGAGATACATTTAAAAGATGTACACGTTTTCCTACTGTTCGCTGTTTTGCTCCCTGCCGCGTAGGGACAGAGATACATTTAAAGTTTGTCGTGTTTTCCTCTTCGCTTCGCCCCACCCGCTAGGACGAGAACATTAAAGGATGTCGATTCTCTGTTCGCTATCGCCCCCCACCCGCGAGGGACAGGATATTAAGATTGACGATTCCTCTGTCCTAGTTCCTCCCGACCACGCAGTGTTTATTTGAGGTCGTAATATGCACAGCATACGAGTTCTTCGGTACACAATGACATCTTAGCGACACGCTACATGACACTTCATTTTAATCTTTCCAGTTTCTGTGTCTGCTACACATTGTAAACTATCCGTCGAGCCTTCATCTCCGTTCCACTTCCCACTGGAATAATTAACATATTTATACCTTTTTTTTCCGATCGCCTTATAAATAAACGAAACAGGGTAAAGTAAGAGTCAAAATGATAAACTATATAAACTACACTACGTTCGCGCTGAAATATGTCAGTCTTACCACGACTGATTACACTATGGCCCTATCTTAAACGCCACACTATGGTGAAACCGGTGACCTGGTGGTCTAGGGGTAAGGTGTCGACTTCTGTACTGCAGGTCCGGGGTTCAATCCTCGGTCCCGGTACAGATTTATCTGATTGCCAAACCCTTCCTTCACCTCTGACAAGACATCTCGTGAATGTGGGGTATGCCAGGCCTCCACCGTGGTTCGGATTCCACGTTAAACTGTAGGTCCTCCATTTCATCTCACATTCACCCTACCATTACCATTAGCGTAAGTGCGTATAACCCGAACGGTTAGTAAGGCTCGGTTATAATAATAATAATAATAATAATAATAATAATAATAATAATAATAATATGGTAAAACCAAGCTACGAGCTCAGGATGATTGAATCCATAAGGGAAAACATTATTTCACTGTTTTGAAATTCTTAGTGTAACTGGTCTGTTGACGTAAGGAACCTCTAGAGAATAGTTGGCTCAAAACGATTCATATTTTGACCGACAAAGTTCCATTTAAGAGTTTCGCAGATAAATTTTAGCACGAACATAGCTGAGATAATCAGAGACTGTGGTTTGAGTGCCAATTTTTAGTAATTCTATGAAAGAATTTTTGAAGAGAATGGCATAGTCACTAGGTTAGTTGTGATGTCTGTTCCGTTCAGCTTCTATAAATAAAGAATTCATACGGAATTACGAATCTTTTCAATTAGACTGTTGATTTTGATTAAAGTGTATCATCCCCCAACTCCCCTTAAATGTCGTGAATGAGCTCGTCCTGCCTTAGATATAAGAGAGTTGTTGGGTTAGGGTTGAATATTAGTTTTGTTACTGCTCTACACTTGGTAAGTCTATTTAATTCATGTGTATACATAATTATATGTTTATAAAATACGTATTAAATATTATGATATTAATTTGAATGCAAATAAGTTGTAAGCTTGGTTCTTAATACTTCATCAAACTCAGGGTACATTAGATACAACTTAAGAGGGGATGGAAGATTGGAAGGAGACGTGAATTAAGGTCAATATTTTTGCAGGTTTTTTTAACAAAAAACATTTTGGCCAAAATAAATAAATAAATTTTTCTTCAGTATATAAGTGTTTTGCTATCACCATGTCTTACTATCTGTTCAGGTTTAATGCATAAGTATTAATTACACTAATGAGTTAGAAATGAGCAAAGTTACATTCATATGAAGTGTACCCGCATTTTCTTGGCGAAAGAGTGGAAAACCAACCTCAGTACACCCCCTAGGATTCAAACCCCAATCTCCCTGTTATCGGTAATCTAATATAAAGCGAGAGTGATGCCTTAGACTATGTAACCACAGAAGCAGATAGTAGATTCGTTTAGTTTAATTTTCTACACATGATAATATCAAAAGTTAATGAATATTTTTCATGAGCAAGGTGTAATTTGACGAGAAAACTTGTGAAATTAAATGTCACAGTAAAATTCTGCAATGCCTATGGCAAATATTCAAGAACTATTTATATTGTTATAAGTGGTAAATTAAACTAAATTTATCAACTGGCACAATACATTTATTTTGGCCCAAAAACTTTTTTTTTTTCAAAAACTACTAAAATATGTTGCTTACTCTAACTGGAGATCTCTTCCATTCCACCGTAAGATACGCCATTGAACATTTGTTAACTTTCTTGTGTAGATTGTACTGTGGACGTAACTCATCTTACGATCTTCAAAAACTTAAAAAAACAAAGAGTTTGCAGACTTTTACTTTTTTAATCCTTTGATGTTCCCTGGAAAACAAACTCTGCTTCTTTCCTAAGCCTACTTTAGTAAGATGACATAACAAGAACACTTTAACTATAAAAAAAAACACCATATTTTCAAGTAATCCCACTCCGAGAGCAACCAACTTTTATACCTCCTCTACCGTCACCTCCTGAAAGTTCATAACCCTAAAATGAACCAAGTCCGCCCTTGTAGAATGTTTGTGTGACAAACTTGGGGTCACGTCTCCGACAATGGCTACTTTGCATCTTGTTCGTTCATTTCATGGAGGGTGGGGGTGGTGGGGACAACCCTAAACTGCCGGTCCGCTTGCATATTAATGGGCCCCTCGATCCCAGTCACATTTCTTGACGACTTTAAACTTCACCTTCGATCAACCTCCATATCGGAAGCTAGACAGAGAGAGGGAGGAATATAAGGGGAAAAGATGTAAGCTTGAGATAACACTAAACTTCAAGGCGAGCCGGGTTGAAGACTAGTACTATCCACTAGGCTGGGTTTAACCATACTCCATTTTATTCTCCCTCGCATCCTTCCTATTATAAAATATAAACATTGGCAGTATTATTGTTTTCCAGCGTTTATTTATATAGGGAAATTTCGAGAGGAAGGACCGTATCTGACATTTATAAAAGTTACTAAAACTACTTTAATAAGTAAAACTTGTTTTCGCTTCAAGAAGTAACTGTACTATACTTGTAAGAAGGTACAGATATAATGAAACATATGTCGGGAGATTGGGTGGTAAAGATAGATTATCTTCAAGAGGCAACCATTACCTCTTTTTCCAATGGCTATAATGTAAATTTTGAACTGTATCCTTCTTTTCATTGTAGAAGCCATATTTGGTTCGTTCCTTTTATATGTTTCTACCCATATTTCTTATACCTTCTTCCAAATATTATAAAATTACTTAAAAGAAATTCTTACATCAATCCGTGTTATTTTTAGCTGTCACTTTTTATAACTAGTATCAATATCACCCACTTCGGTCGTCGAATGGTCTAACTTGGGTCATGCAAAAGATTAGGGAAGGCTTAACACTAAACTGAACATTGGAGCTATTAGGATACACAGATGATTTGGGTTTTTTGGGCAATAGTAAGGAAGCTGTTGCAAAAAATGCAGAAATTTTACCAGAGGATAGTAGGAAAATAGGTTTGGAAATGAACGCTGAAAAGATAAGTATATGATCACAAAAAGGACACAGATCAGGGACCATAATTTAGAGATCATTTCGAACACCATCACATTTGACAAGGTTAATGAGTTTAAATGTTTTGTATAAGAAACACTTTAGCTAGAAATAAGGATGTTAGATTTTAAATTAGGAGAATAAAAGTCGAAAAATGTATGATATTACTTGATCAGTAAGTGATTGACAACTCGCCTGCTTTCAAGGAATGTAAAACTCAGAATATACAAAACAATAGTTTTATAGGTTATTCTCTATGGGAGTGAAACGTGATCTCTTAACTTACATGACGAGAACCAATTTAGGTTCTTCGAAAATAAGGCGCTTAAGATTAGATTTGCTCCTAAAAGGGATTAAGCTACTGGGGAGAGTAGGAGGTTACATAATGATGAGTAACATAACCTTTACTCACCACAAGAAATTGTTAGAGTAATCAAGTCTCATAGATTACAGTGGGAAGGGCATCCAGCGTGAATGGCAGAATCTAGAACCTTGTTCAGGGTATTGACTATCAAACCCAGTGGGAAGAGACCACGTGGAATACCTAGACATAGATGGGAGGATAACATTAGAATGTACTTGAAGGAAATATGGTGTATTCAGGTTGACTTGTTAGAACCAGATCAAGATAGGAATTAGTGGCGTACTTTTTTATGTGTGGCAATGAACTTACGAGTTCCTAATCCTATATAGTAAATAAGTAAAATAATTAAATTAAATAGATCGGTACACTCAGTCGAAAATAAAAATATTACCTTTCATTCACTGGCAAATCAGACTAGATGGGCCTGGAATTTTGTCCGCGTGCCCACTGATGTGAACCATTGTATATTATTACCCCCGAATTTGTTTTAATAAGATAATAAATATTATATAGTTAAAATTACTTTTTTTTTCATATAAATGGTTTAAAACTTTGCTTTTATATTATGCAATCTAAATAATTATATATTATATGAAAAAATAACTCTTTGATTATTTTGTTGCAGTTTTTGTTAGGATATTTTTTTTATTCTTTCACAAGGAATTATTGTTCTAAATTCTTTGATTCAAAAGTAATAGTAAAATTCTACTTGTTTTTTTATACAATGCAAACGAATAGAATATAAATTGAAGTTTTCCAGCTATAAATTTTACTGGAGTGAAGCCGTACTTAAACTGCAAAGAAATCAAAACGGTGACGGCACAGTTTTTGTACGATGGACTGTGAAATAAAGCCAAGAGATAAACGCAATTAGTGGCAATGACGTTTTAAGTGCCACACTAGAAATTTATTGCTTTGTTAGATTAACAAATTTTTTTCAACTAAATAAGGTCATTCGTGATAATGGTCCACAAATGGCATCAAGTAAAAGCGCTGAAGAATACATTATTTTGGGTGAAGTAATTTATTTGCTCGCATCTAAAGTTGTCGTACGTAGTGTTTTGTGAGATGGAGCAACCAGGCCAAAATCTAGATTAAACTAAAAACATAAATGTTACGACAAAATCACACAAACTTTCTCATTGTGTATTATAACTTGAATTTTTTTTTATTGAAAATAGATTTAGGTAACTACCATTTTAAGTAAGTTTTTATCATAAAAACATCATCTTGTTAATCACAAAAAATACTCTTTATGTATGCATTTTAAAATAAAGTATTAAACCATTTTTAAAGAATTAAAAATGTTTAAAACTCGGTTATTTGTTAACTAACCTCAAACTATTTTTAATTTTTTTTAAATAAAAAAATTATTTTTCATTAAAAAAGTTCCAGATATATAAGTATTTTTAACTAAATCATTTCAGAATTTCCGAAAAGTCTCAATTTTTTAAATTCACTCAAAAGTAAACTACCTTTAAATTAATACAAACCAATTAAATGTGAACTGTAAGAAGTGGCGCGAAATATATTTTAAAAAAACTTGCCATTATTTTTTCATAATTTGTTTATTGGTACGTTTGGAAGTAGAGTAGTTAAACAAATTAATCTAAGTGGAAAAAATTTATTAAAACAAAGACAGCTGAATACAGAGAGCCAAGATAAGAAACCAGAGATAAAATCATATGTGGAAATCAACCCCAGGTACAAGGATCGAAACCCGACCTCACGGTAAACGGGGATCAAAAACAGTGGGACCAACCTCAGTGGCGTAGTTGGCTAACGCGCTAGTTTCGTGTTGAGCTATACTGCCAAGGGTGGGGGAGATTGAGGTTTGAATCTCGCTCGGGTGAACTTGGGGTGGTTTTCCCTAATTTATCCCTCCCACTGTCCCTCTACTCAAATGCGGCTTCACTTCCTCTATATTCAACCTTTCCTAATTCCTAACCCCTTAGTGTAATTAATACTTAAGCGTATAACTCGAACAGGTAGTGAGACACTGTGCTGTATAAAAAAAAAGAGCAGTGGGAGTCTAAAAGCATCAAACTAACGTCTACTACCTATCGTTGTTAAATGTTTATTGAATTTTGAAACCTACCTAAGTTTAATAACATTTTAACTACCACCATGGCTCAATTCCTCATCAAGAGGACATTGTTTAATACAAAGTTGTCAAATGAAATGAAGCCATGGTAATCCAAGCTGAATTTATAGCGTTGAATAAATAACACAAAGTTTTTTTGTTTTTTTTTAAATAATTGAATATGCAGCGACGAGATGCCACGGACGGGATTAATATAATTTAAAACGTGCGTGTAAAAGGTCCATATTCAGTGATTAATTTAATTACATATTTCCCTCTCCCCTCCCCCCCTATCCCCCTTCCCTTCACCCTGTCTCACTTGTTCGTGGGGCTAGAGGTGGAATTTAATGAAGCAACATACGTGGGGAACACGTGAATAAACTACAAGGTCACTTGTAAAGTTGGTGTCAAGTACACGTTAGGGCCAAAAACGAATACCGTGTCTGGTATTAAGTCTGGTTGAGTTTTCTTAGCTAGGGATGTGAAAAAAACTCTCTGTACTTAACTAATATCGATATGTTTCTTTCTATACTAGTATTTTTTTACTCGATATTTTTTTTTTACGATACTTTGACTGATATTAGTATTCACACTCTGGTATCGGATCGGTACCGAAATAAACAACTTTTTTGTTATCTTGACTTATGTTTGGATTAAATGTTTACTAAGGTGGAGTGTGGAGGAAGAACAAATAATGACAATATTTCTCAATTCTCACTCATTTTCTGTATGACAATCAAGAATAAACTCTAGCATTCGATCTCTTTAGCTCATCATAATTCATAGGGTGACGGGACATTCTTAAGATAATAAAGTCTCACAAATTACGGTGACCAGGACATGCAGTGTGAATGTAAAAATCTAGAACCTTGCCTATGGTATTGTCTGGTAAACCCAATGTGAAAAGACCATTGGGAGGACCTAGACGCAGATGGGAAGACAACATTAGAATGGAGCTGTAAGACCTAAGGTGTATTGAGGTGGACTGGATAGAACAAGCTCAAGATAGGGATAGAGTGTGATGAGGGGACTGGATAGAACAAGCTCAAGATAGGGATAGAGTGTGATGAGGGGGACGGGGTAGAACAATCTCAAGATAGGGATAGAGTGTGATGAGGGGGACTGGATAGAACAAGCTCAAGATAGGGATAGAGTGTGATGAGGGGGACTGGGTAGAACAATCTCAAGGTAGGGATAGAGTGTGATGAGGGGACTGGGTAGAACAATCTCAAGATAGGGATATGATGTAATGTGGTGGACTGGATAGAACTAGCTCAAGATAGGGATAGAGTGTGATGAGGGGGACTGGATAGAACAATCTCAAGATAGGGATAGAGTGTGATGAGGGGGACTGGGTAGAACAATCTCAAGATAGGGATAGGATTTAATGTGGTGGACTGGATATAGCCGGTTCAAGATATGAATAGGTGGCGTACTTTTGTAAGTGCGGCAATGAACTTTCAAGTTCCTAATACCATAGAGTAAGTCAGCAAGTACATATTAGTGTTATTTTATAGGAATATATAGTACCTACCAAAAGTGATGGGTTTGAATCACATGACTTGGTGTAATAATAATTGAAAGTGAATCTAGTAACTTTTCTACTTGTTGGAAACTTATATTCATAAGAAAATTGGATATAGTCAGGTTTGATTGAGGAGCTTGATAAAACGTAATTTAAATTTGATAGATAAACAAATACAGATTTTAACATAGTGTAATTGACATACAAGCCCTTATTTCCTTTTGGCACGACTTTGTTGAGCCTACCGCTGAAGCTTTATTAAAATTTGGAATGACCGTTTATACTTTACAAGACGGCGTGTACATGTGAATATTTATGACGATTTGTGAGCGGTAAGTTGTCTAGGTCATAGTCCATAAAATGGTACGATCTATCAAAATTTGGTTAGCACTCGTATTGTAGACTCTTTTTAAACAACTCCTTTCTTATTAGTCGAATTAATCCAACACAGATTAATATGAGTAGATATTTCAATGAAAGTGAATTTCATCCTAAACAGTGAATAAAGAGGTGATGAAAGATAATATCCTAAAAACCACTCTCTGTGTATCCAACCTGGTTTCAAATCGTGGCCCTAACGTCAACAGTGTCCTTGTGTAACGTTATTCTAACGTATTAGACTACCCGACCACTGTAACTCGACTCCCATGCAATCCGTTTCACTAGACAATATTTACGTACGTAATTGTAACGTAAGTAACTGTATTTTAAGTCTTTTCCATCACAATATCCACAATTTTTTTTTATATTTGAAATTCATAGAGCTATTTTGATCAAAATGTTATCAACACACCTAAAATTAATCTAAAATACCAATAACATATTTTTGATGTAAGTGAGGGTAAATTGTCTTTAAAATCTACTTTCCTCATTCCATTCTGAAAGTGTAGTTAAATATTAATAATTGAGGCGTGTAGCAAGAAACGGTATAAAAAAATAAAGAATCAACCAAATTAAACATTCAACCCTATTTATAGGACAACTGGACCAACTTTAAAAGAAATATACCATTATTTAGACATAAATATTTTAAATCTAACCAGAATCACCCCATTAAATATTAAGCTTGCCTAATAAATTTGCTGGAGAACCAGAAGGCTATTTATTATTCAATATATATTTAATCTATATTGGTTGATTTGATTATTTACTTGAATCGGTGCGTGCAGAATGGAAATAAGTCAAAATATCTTCTTCTTTTTGTAGGAGGGTTTTATAACAACCCAGAAAGATGGTGGGTGATACATCAATTGGTGATTAAATAAATTGAGTCGAACTATGTCATTTGGTTTACATTGGTGAAAAAGTTGTGTCATAATTTTGTAAAAACACAGGAAGTAACTTACTTA
Organism: Timema cristinae; assembly: GCA_039000515.1. Taxonomy (NCBI): domain Eukaryota; kingdom Metazoa; phylum Arthropoda; class Insecta; order Phasmatodea; family Timematidae; genus Timema; species Timema cristinae. The sequence goes on along the minus strand of JBCFYV010001001.1, from coordinate 19,015,664 downwards.
GTTCCTCTCAACACAACTTTGCAAAGTAACTTGTTGGCCTGGCTAACAAATCCCACCGATGATAAAAGTAAAAAATAAATTGAAAATTCTATGAATAAAAAAATAATATAATGGATTATTAATAAGTAAATTCTTATAGGTTTATCCTAACTGTACACATTATTACATACTATTTGGGAAATAATTAAGTAAAATAAACAGTTAAACCACAGCTTCAGGAAATAAAAATTATTCCCCGTCTGTATAAATCACTAATAGGCCTACTAAGAGCCTCTTAAAAATATTAATCAAGCCAAACAAATAATGAATGGTTTTTACTTCCTTCCAAAAAAAAAAAAAGTTTCAAAAATTGTCGAAGTGCCTTCTCACCCATACTGTCCACATTAGTTTAGTTTTTTTTAATAGCACTTTGTTAATTTATTCTAAATTACATGTTCATTATCAATCTAATAATCTCTTACGCCTCGAATAAATTTTCGTAATTACCGGGTAGCAATGTTAATGTCTCACGTAATTCATCCAGTCGTTAACTACCAAGATAATAAATGTGACTTTCCTTACACCCTCTGTTAGATTGTGTCGCTGGACCTTGCAGATTACACATAAAGGATCGTTTTGTTTGTTTGTTTGTTTGTTTGTTAAATCTAGCTTCCCTCTCTTTAGGCTTGCTTGCTAACCGCGGCCTATCGAGACGAACACAAGAAGATCCAATGATGACGCTGTTTGCTCTCCATTAAGAATGTGATTAGAACACACTGACACACATTATCTGAAGACAATTACTAAGTTATATGTTTCGACAGAAGACCAATGAGCAGGACCAAAGCCTCGTGGTCTAATTAAAGAGACTAGTAGGCATTTTCACCTTTTAATGTGTGATTAAGGTTCGAATCCTACCCGTTCGCGGTGAAGTTAGTTTCCATCTGCAGTTTCACTTTGTCTCTACCGTCGTCCTTTCATAATGACGCGGATACATTTCCTCTAAAATATCCACTCAACTGCGGATACATATCCTCTGAACTATACTTCCTTCATCCTTGCGCCATTAATGTAGATATTCAAATAGGACTGGCTTTTAATTGGTTAGATCCTTTCCTCACATTCTCATTGGCTGGTAAGTCTCCGTGGCTGCGTGGTCCAGCGCACTAATCTTGTGTTGGGATAGATTGCCGATGACGGGGAGATCGAGGTTCGAATCTTGATCGGGTGTAGCGAGTTTTTTCTAAAATGGTTTACCACTTTCTCCGCCATGCAAATGCGTGTACACTTCCTCTAAATATAACCTTCCTAATCCCTAAAACAATTATCGTAACTACTATATAATTGTATAACCCGAACGGGTAGTAAGACATGGTGCTAAAAAAAGTATCAATTTCAATAGTAATAATTGTATATACTCAACTCCATGCATAACACATAAAGAGTTAAGTTAAATAAACTTTATGAATAATGTGCAATAATCACTATGCATTGATAATGAACGCTATAGGTAAAAATGATGGCTTTAAACTTCTTGCGTATTATGCTATATGAACTATTATTTATTAGGTATACATGAGTATAAGTCCAGCCAAAGTATTAGGGAAGAGGAAGGAAATTTATAGGAGAATCAAATATACAATCCCTTACAATTATAATAATTGTACAAGTTGCAGCAATAATTCAACTACCGAGTCTAAGGTGGCTGCGTTATCTGATAGCTCGTGATCCTAATAAAATCACACATTTGTATCCGACGATTTCCGCACGTCCATCATAGACTCTGCCTTAAAATATGAGTGAAGAATGACCCTGGGGATGGGACGATTCCTAGATAGCTCAGTGGTTAGAGCAATGGCGTACTAAACCAAAGGTCCCGGGTTCGATTCCCGTGTCAAGGTGTCATTTTTCAATCTTCAGAATAATTTATAGGAGGTTTGTCAACATTTATTAACAATATTAATATTAGGAACAATTGTAAATTGTATGATGTATGTAAATATGTCTGTAATCTGAACTAAATCAAGTACGGGCGTCGCTCTTGGTCTCTTCTCACTGCCTTCTGTCCTCTCGAACCTTCTCTTGATTCAGCACCTCGCTACGGCTACGAGTATAAGGGCTCCGTCTGCCGTAGGCAGGGACCACGATGACAATATGTATAATATTATATTTATCTGGTCCCTTGTCACCGCCGGCTATTTCCAGACCTTCAGACTGACTCCATAATCTTCCCCCTCTATCGCTGTTATATTCGTCGCCGTAATGGGGTAGCGCAGCAGAAGGTCCGGTAGGACAGTTGGTAGTGAGAAGGCACCAAGGGCTACGCCCATTATTTATTTTAATTATATAATATAGTAAAATAAATATAGGCCTTTCATTTAAGAAAGATTTTCATTACAAAACGACATTGCTAGTATCGACTAGCATACATTTGGAAAACATGAAAAAGTTCATAAAGGAATATGTTTGGAGCGTTGTTCGCTTAACGGATGTAAAACATTAGTCATTGGTACAGCTGAAAGGAAAAGTATTTGAAATGTGGTGCTAGAGAAGAATGTTTAAAATATCCTGAAAGGAGGTGGTATCAAATAGAGGTGCTAAGAAAAGCAAAGAAAACTTTGGAAAGGTATACAGCAAAGAAGAGTTAACCTATACTGAGACATAATGGTTTGATGATGATAATTATAGAAGGATAAGTGGAAGGGATAAATTTAAGAGGGAGGCCAAGACTGGAATACATAAATCAGATAATGGCCGATGTTGCCAGAAAAAAGTATAAAGATGTTAGAAAAAATTGCCAAGGAAAAAGTGGAGAGATGCTGCAAACCAGTTGCAGGATTGATGATCTAATCGTGTTGATATGCATTCTCGTGGAAAAGTAATAGGAAAACCGCAGAGACCAGTCACATAATAAAAAAATTAGCTACAATACACCCTGTCAAGATATGAACCTCAACCGCCTCGTCACCCACAACCCAGTTTAGTACCAGAATACGTCTTATATCGTGTGACCACTGGTGTGGGAAAGTACATGTAGCGTCTTCATAAATGTTTTCTATTGCCGAGTTTGATTCACGGCAGGACCGAAACTTTATTATTATGAAATTGCTTGTGTTCTACCCAATTTGTTTTAAAGTAAAAGAGCAATCTTTTGATTACTGTGCAAAGTTTCGGAATGTTAAAGTCGAAAATCAAATCTCCTAAAGCTTCGACTTTGACAGCCCACGATAACCTTCGTATCTTTGAAAAATTTCATAGGAGGAAGAAAACTTGGATATATTATGAACATATATGAAATATCTGACTAAAAATAAAATATATTTTTTGAAAACTTATACTTAATAGTATTTAATACCGCCTAGTAATTAAATGACATCATAAATGTGGGCATAGATAAAGTTACTAAAAGAAAGATATTACATTAAATTCAATATCGCCAACATTTTTTTGTTTGAAAGAAAAATACCCGCCAAGTTGTAACACCCTTAAATGAAGGTCATTGGTATGAAACGTATAAAATATAATATACATTATTTTATGTTATCTTCATTGCTCGCATTCAATTTATAAAACACGTATTCAATATTCAGTCTTTGATATTCCCTCTCGTTGTAGATATTTATGACGAGTTTACAAGTTCCTTTTTGGTAGTGAAGTTTTTTCATAGTTTCATAGGTATTTATTTTATTATTAAAAATGTCTGATTCAATAAATTTACAAGGTGATATTCGAGTACCAATTTTAATCAAAATAACCTTATCTTCTACTTCAGCTTCGCTTAACATGTTTTAAGATTCACTTTGACTTCACTTCGTATTTAAAATGTGTTTCACACACCCCTACTGTATTTATCATCGAATAAGTCACACGCTCCTAAAATGTGTATCATTGTTTTTCATAGAATAAGCCACATACATGTGCTGTGTTTATCATATAATAAGTTCCCCTTACAGCGCTTATCATAGAATAAGTCAAACACACCTACTGTGTTTATCATAAAATAAGTCACAAACCCATATAGTGTTTATCATAAAATAAGGTGTCGATTTTTATTACAGTGGCACTAAATATTACTGAGAAACAAGAAAATGTATTGAAACTATTTTGACACAATACAATATATTTGTTATTTACCAATAAACTTATCAGGGGACCAACAAGAGAAACAAACTAGTTAAACCCCATTTGTAAATTATTGTTCACATATATGTGTGTGTGGTTTGTAACCTTTAAATCTTTAGAAGAACTGGCCTCTCCATTTGACCTGGAGGGCAGCCAAAAGCGGCTCCCAACTTTTTTAGAGGGCGCCAAGCTCCCCTCCCTCCTCTTTTCGACTGTCTCCCTTCCTCTTTCCTTTAACACTTCAGTCCGGGCGGAAACTGTGCGGGCCTAATTAGCATTCAGAGGGTCTTATTCGGACCACTCTGGCTGGGGAGATCTCGTGGAACTGCCAAGTATAGTCTGATTGTCTTTATCTCGGGAGAACAGCAAAAGCTGTTGGCACGAATGTCTTTCGACCGGTTCGATCCCCATGGCTGCCTTGAGATTAGTTTACCCCTATCTCAGTCCCAACCTTTTGTCAATGATACCTTTAACGAATATATTTTAAACTCTATCTACTCACCATGTAAGATGGGACTAGATAGTCTGTCACTTGTAGTCCCTATTTGAAAGAGAGTACAAATAAAAAATTAAGAACTAATTAACATACATCATGTAAAGTGTGCCTAAGAAATATCTCCAGTGTTATATAATGTGACTGTGCACAGTACGTAAATAGTAGCTCAAATACTATTTAGTGTGATTGTGCAAATATGCACAATAGGTTGTGTGCGTAAGCAGTAGTCCCAGCACTATTTAATGTGACAGCTGAATAGAATGAGTACGTAAACAGTAGCTATAGTACTATTTAATGGTGTGAGTATATATATATATATATATATATTATAGAGCACTAAACTTCACCACTCCTATAAACCATCATACAGGGGCTAATTCAATCAGTTGGCTTACTATATTTTGTATATCAATATCCTTTGTTAGGATAACTCTAGGTCAGACATACATTGCACCCAGGACAGGCGAGGCAGATGGACAGGCGAGGCAGAAGAGAAATTGTAACACACGTGCTTAAACGGTTTACCGCACATTGGACAGGGCGCATGCGCGCCATAGGAATAACTTTGTCGTGCCTGTCTTTGGTTGTAATAGAGGTACAGTTTTATAATTCCGGCTCACTCACCAACTTAACTGAAAACAATCTGGTTAAGTGGGTAAGTTTTAAGGGAATGTATTGTAATTTACTTAAATAAATAATATAAACAGTAGTGTACAATGACCACAATTGACCAAGTTCGAACTATGATCTTTTGAATTAGATAGACAAAATAAGGTTTGTGATTTATTTTATGATAACACTATATGGGTTTGTGACTTATTTAGATAACCTATATGGGTTTGTGACTTATCCGCTTTGGTGGCCGCGTGGTCTAACACGCTACTCTCGCAATAGACTAGACTGCTGGTGACGAGAATATCATGGATCTATCCCAGTCGGGTGTACTGAGGGTGATTTTTTCCTAAATGGTTTTCCAATCTCTCCATACTATTGCGGATACACGTCTTCAAAATTCAACCTACCTCATCCCTAACCCATTAGCGTAATCAGTACATACTATTATAACCCGAGTGGGTAGTAATACGCGGTGCTAAACAAAAATCATGGTAAAATTCTGATCCAGGCTACCACCAAAATAACAAACCCTCCTCCACACCCCCAAAGAGGTTTTGGCAGTGCTATCATGCTGTACAATTCCCTCTCGCCCCAAGCATAGAGAAATGTATTCCTTTCTCTATGTCCCAAGTTAGATTAACCAGCCTTGATTCCCATAGCGATAAGAATTATTTGCACTTTACAGAGTAGCACATCGGAATCTGAAGTCATCTGGAGATTTATTGTATTCACTTACAATTATTAATATTCCACTAGTTAATAGTACCTAATATGAAGTTCTAAAGCCACCAGTTTACAATTCCTCCTAGTTTAGTTGACGGTGCCTAATCCACATGCTTACAATTACTTGTTTTTGAGTTAACGGTGTAGCCCAGCTCATTACATTTCATTTTGAAACTAACATTTTATTATAATTGGAATATGTAAAGTTTGCATGGTAATGAGGACGTAACTCCAAACTGCACCACGGATAAGTGATCAAAATCCACGGTTAAAATCAGTGAACCTATAGTGTAAGGTCCTCAGATCAAGATAGAGGTTTTCCTCGCCACGGGGTGAATTGTGACGTAATGACGCTAATAGATGTCTGTAGCGTCGCTGTGACATCCAGAGATAGCCTCTGATTACACCCTTTACACAGCACTGGCAGCAACTGTTTTAACCATCTCTCTCTTTCTGAAATATTTCATTTCGAGAATATTTCTTCTCCTCCCTGCGACATTCCGTCATAGAAGTACAGTTGCTTGAAAAAGAAGCATGGACATGATACAAACGTATCCACCGTGACGTCACACAGGTCGAGGCTGTGCACCCTTCGTTCACTCTGTAAGGTGTAAGGTAGCAAGCTTACCTCATGTTATTCCATTATGGTGAAAAAAACGAAAATAAAAATAACACCGTGTCTTATACTAAGGATTCTTACCATGTCTAAGAAATATATTTTTATTCCTCTTTTATACGACACTTTAGCTCAGTAAATAGCGCGTTTTATCTATTGTTTTAAGTGTCCCTGGTTTGATTCTCGTCATGGTTGAAAATGTATTATTGTTTAAATTAAGGCTTTTAATTTTACAGTGAATAATTAATAGCTAATGGACTGAGTGTTATTTCTATTATATAATTAAGTTGGTATGTAGGTCGTTTATCTGATATATTGAGTCGGTTCAGAAAGTGCACGTTAAATACCTACAATATTGTTTTATGTATCTATTTAATTGTGTATTTATTGTAATCCTGGGTAGAAATGTCAAGTGGGGTTTTATCAAGCACAAAGAGTTAAAATCTAGTGAAATAATTTAAGTTGCTAACCTTCGACTATTCAGGTTTGTAAATAAAATGACATTAATTTATAAAAATCAAAGAAAACACTCTTTAAAGGTGAAATAGAATGTAAGCGTAAATAACCTATGATAATCCATGTCATCATTATTATTTATAAACTCATCATCGAAAACAATTTTCTGATGATATTTCATAATATTTTCTTGTGCACTTTCGTGACATTGAACTGAAATGTAAACTCAAAGTTAAATGAAGAGTAAATTTAGGTTTCTAGGTGAGATAGGTTTGTGATTTTGTTTAGAAGGGAGACTAGAGTTTAGAACCACAGAAAATGTGTCATGATGTTACCTTGTTGACTAACGAATAATATTATATAGTTCAATTTTCATAGTAAGAGGCCTTTAGAAAATACAAACACATATTTTGCTGCTAAAAATAGCATTTTATTATTTTATTAGTATTACTTTAGAGGTAATGATATTATCTATCAAAAGAGACAACTGCAGTATACAAGACTTGACGTATGCATACGTAAAAATATATCTAGTAGATCTTTGTTAGCTGTTGGTTAAGGTTCTTTCTTTTAAAATTGACTGTAAGAAGATTCTGGTAGGAAGAAATGTATCATAGATAGAAGAACTGTTTTATAGGGTTCATCTATAAGCAAGCTTTTCGAGTCCTTAGGATTCAAAAAAATGATCAAGTAGCTATGAGAAACTTTGGTTTTCTTCCCGGTTGGAAGGATTTAATCTACCCTTTGTGGGAAATCAGGCAGAATAATTGTGATTTGGAGTTCACTAAATGGGATAAACTATACGCTTGATAGCTTCCATCGTTTTGAGTGTCTGCAAAAATACTATTAAACCAAATCGATGGGCACGTGGTATAAGGCATCAAACTCGTCTGATCTGGTTTCTCATTGGTGGAGAGATCAAGTTTCGAATATCCTCCTAGCGTACTGAGTCCCTCAATTTTTTATCACTCTCCCTCTACTAAAATTCAAATTATCACCACTCCTACCTACCCTATTAGTGTAGATATATGGATAGCCCAGAAGGGTAGAAAACTGCGGAGCTAAAAAAAAAAAAAATCATCCAAGTATAATTTGGTTTAAATGACGGGTGTGTTCGATGCTACGTCTATGTTTCCAAGACCATCGCCTGTAAAATGTTCTCTCTTCAGTCAGTCGCATGCATCACTTAGCCATCCTGTCTGAAACATCCCTCATTTCCTTTCGTTAGCTCGGCACTAACAATACAGCCCAGGGCGAGCCAAGGTGAACAGTTCCGAAGAAATCAAAAGAAAAGAAATAAAACTCAATTTTGTTGGCGTCTTTCTAAATATTATATTGATTGTACCAAAAAAAAAAGATTGTCGAGACAGAATTGTCATGTTTCAATGCAATTAGTTTGTGTAAGCAAAATTAAAGATGACATATCCTTAGGTTCAGGAGAGTTATAAATATACTAGCATTTGCCCGTGGCTTCGCTCGCGTTAAACATTACATCGTCACATTCGACAACTTCATATTATAGAAAATAATTAAAATTAGTTGATAGCAGTGTTTTTATGGGCGTACTCAAGATTCGCGAGTAAACATGAACTCAACCCCATTCCCCCCCCCCCCTCCTATTCTCACCCCAGCTCATATCACGTGCCATTTTATATATCCACAATACCAGCTGTGACGAATGCTCACTGCTTACACGTGTTTTTCCGATACTACATAGCTCACTAATGAGATAGAGCTATGGTATATAGCTTACCAGGGTTCTCTTGGAAGTAAGGATTACAACAGGTCCCGTCTCGAACCAATGAGTACTTTTTTGTTTACTGGAAACAAACAAGTGGACAGACATACAAACAAACACGATAAGAATGTATTATTTGGTATTCTTATCGTTTATAGCTTACTACTTCTTTTTTTAAAGAAGAGACTCCACAAAAATTCTAATGTGCAGACATATGTACAGATATTTTATTATTATTATTATTATTATTATTAGCACCGCGTCTTACTACCCGTTCGGGTTATACGCACTTACGCTAATGTGTAATGGGTAGGGTGATTGTGAGATGAAATGAAGGACCTACAGTTTAACGTGGAATCCGAACCACGGTGGAGGCCTGGCATTCCCCACATTCACAAGATGTCTTGTCAGAGGTGAAGGAAGGGTTATGGTAATCAGATAAATCTGTGCCAGGACCTGAGGATTGAACCCTGAACCCCCAACACAGAGGTCTGACACCTTACCCCTAGACCACCAGGTCACCTACAGATTTATTATCAAAGAAACCAAAATGAAGTAAATTAAAAGAAGAACTCTATAGTAAGGGCTCTATCACACCAAAGGAAATTGTTATGTTGGGTTAGTACTAATAAAACAAAATAAATAAGCCTAATTCACAAGCAACAGCATAAAATGACTGAAAAATACCTAATTTTAAGACACAAATACAAGCACGCCATCTTTGGTTCTCCTACGAGGAGGAATTGTGTAATAAACACCAAAATAAAAGGTTTGAACTTATTATCAAAGAAACATTATAAATAAACCCAATTTACACGCAAAACGATAAAATAACTTAAACAAATACTTAAATTTAAGACGGAAATGCAAGCACATTTATATTGTTTCAATTAAGTGGAATCTTTGTTATAATGAACACTAAAATAAATAGATTTAATTTATTATCAAAGGAACAAAACTAAATAAACATATTGTACAGTAAATGCAAACCATTAAATATCTTAAAAATACCTGAATTAACTATGCAAATATAAGCTCGCTCACAATGGACTGAGCATGGTTTATCTAGATGGTTTCTCACTTTACCTCCAAGCAAATGCGGGTACACTTCATTCAAATTCAACTTTCTAATTCCTAACACATTAGTTTAATTTGTACATAGGCGTACAACCCGAACGGGTATTAAAACTTGGTGCTTGAAAAAAAACCTAATTTACAAACAAAACCATAACCTAACAGAAAACATGCATAAATTTAAGAAGAAAATTAAAAAATACCAAAAATGGCTATCTTACTTGGAAGCACTGTTGTAATGAACACCAAAATAAATAGTTTAAATGTACCTTTCATAATATATTTACCAACAGATGAATTAAGAAATATTTTTTTGGTAATTTTTCAACTGTTATAACTTAAACGTTCAAAGTTACCGTGAACAGAATCGCCGTATATAGGAAGAATAATTTTAGAAGTATTTTACCTGCATTTGCGTGGAAGGATAGTGGGAAACCACTTGTAAAAACCACACTCAATAGGCATGGTCGGGATTTGAACCCCGATATCCCCGTTTTAAGCATTCGGCTACTGAAAAAGGTTGCAATAGTCGTTTTGAAGCTTTCACGAATAGCAATAATACATTAAGAACCAGCTGAAAAAGAGAATAATTTACAATACTAAAATATTCCGTGTACATGTAGATAGAATCGGCCCGCTGGACTTTAAATTGATTGATGAGAGGGTCAAATAACATTAGCACAGGAGTCCTATTCGCCGTTTCGCCAATTATTCTAGAAGCAGTAGTTCATAATAAAGTTCGTAGTGAATATAATATAATACACCTTATCAAAAACCAAATTTTCATGTACTCTTGCCAGGCCTCCACCGTGGTTCGATTCCACGTTAAACTGTGGGTCCACCATTTCATCTCACAATCACCCTACCATTACACATTAGCGTAAGTGCGTATAACCCGAACGGGTAGTAAGACGCGGTGCTAATAATAATGTACTCTTATGTAATTAGCAAAACTGAAGAACGTTTTTAATATAATTAATTATGATCTATTTTAGGATAGTATCGTGAATACGCAATCTGTATTCAACTTTTATGTCTGTACCTTTGGCTCCTTATTTTACACTAAACGAGAAATTTCAAACAGGTCGGACGGACAAAGGTGCCCCCAGTGTGATGGTGTGATTTATTAAATTGTCCTTGATAGTCTGGTCTCAAACCCAGGATAACATCTACAACTCGGATTTTCTTACAGATAACAATTTGAATACCTTTTTTCCTACCAGAATCTTACTACTATATATAGTTAGTTTATTTATTTATTTGGGGTATTTAACGTTTCTGAACTGATTGAATATATCAGCATACTAGAATTTCTATGATCGAGAGCGAAAGGCCTACCAATTTGTCCGGTAAAGGTATTTTCACATACCTTTCAGGGTTATTTTACATTTCACATTCAGCATGGGACCGATGGCGTTACTTCCCCCCCCCCCCCCCCCCTAAGGAAGTTGTTCTACGGATTTGTATTGATCAAGTGCTAAGCCAAAGGTCCCGGGTTCGGTTTTCGTGTCCAGGTGTCATTTTTAAATTTTCAGAATATGTATCTAGATGCGATTAAATCCTCACTAAAACCAATATAATATCTTTTGCTATTTGATTATTAGACGTTTATATGATTGTACACAATTAAACATGTATATTATTAATATTATAGATCATTTATTCATATTTTTATATATATTATAAGTAATTAATGTATGAGGCTGAAATGTAATATAAGTAGTCTCTCTAATAAAGGTACATATATTAAAATATTAACTATAGTACTATTTATATATGTATAATATTAGTAAGCTTAATATTATAAATATGTTATTGTGTACACCCCATATATATGTATGATAGTACTACATTTCAGAATCATACACTAGTTATTTTACCTGGACAAAGATAGGCAAAAAAGCAGGTTGACTAGTGAACTATAATAATTTGAAATCATTGAATCAATATGTATAGCTTATAGTTAGTTATAAACTTGTTAAAAGTGCGCAAATAAAACGTTTATTGTGTGATGAGCTTAACGGCAATTTTTCTGGGTGAAACAATATTTTGTGTTGTAGTAACCATCATCATTAATCTTTTTCCTCGTTCTCTTCTATAAACCACATTGACAGTCGGCCACGTCTTCTCAACTCGTCACTTGTCAGTGATCCTTGTAACCCCCCCCCCCCCTACCCTCTTTCCCCTCACTCACGTGTTTGCGAATGTTGAGTGGAAGTCTGTTCCCTCCTCATGGTTGATATGACGTCAATCTCCGGGTGCTCACGGACCGTGGTTACCAACCCGCCAAGTGTATCTCGCAATATATTACGCGCTCTTTTGTCGCCTTCAAAATGTCGTGGTTTTTTTTCGATTTAGTTCTGTTATGACAGTTTATTGACTTGGTTCGTGGTGTCATCGTTGTAAATTTGTTGTTTGGTAAGATACGGTCACCCGCCTCGGTGGCGTAGTTGGCTAACGCGCTTGTCGTGTTGAGCTCTACTGCTGAGGACGGGGATATCAAGGTTCGAATCTCGGTCGGGTGAACTGGGGGTGGTTTTTCCTAAATGGTTTTCCACTCTCCCTCCACGCAAATGCGGGTTCACTTCCTCTAATTCAACCTTCCTATTTCCTAATCCATTAGCGTAATTAGTACTTAAAGCGTATAACCCGAACGGGTAGTAAGACGCGGTGCTAAATAATAATAATAATAATAATATATAACATTCTACATAACAAATTATATTTGTTATTATTTCTATTTATTTTCTCTCGATACCTCTAAGAGAAAGAATAGTGATAGGATAAAAATATCAAATTTCAGATTTTGATAAATGTTGACGTTTCATGACCCCTTGAAACCAAAAAATTTGTTTTTACGATTCTGTCTGTCTGTTTGTATTTCAGGCTAGTGAATAAACTATTTTACAGATTGTGTTATAACTTGGTGTTCATAAGGTCCCCCCTTAGGGATTTTTTAATTAGATGGCCAACCCTAAATTTAAGGTTAATTTACTGAAGGGCAAAAAGAGAAAAAATCGATTTTCTCGAAGTTCGTTTTAACGATTTTGATTAAATTCTATATCTAGACATTGTTTATCAAAATAAACAAGATGGCAACTCTCATGTTCCATGAAAATGTCTCTGAGGGTACTTTTACATGAGCGAAATTGTCCAATTTTCATAATATCTCCGTAACTATTTGAGATATGGACAACCTGTCACTGTAGAATTGTAGTACTATTAAAGATATTTGAAATAAATTTTTCATAAAACCAATAATTTATGACCTATAAGTAATTATACATACTTTTTAATTCAGGTATTTTTTTAAATGACTTTGTCTACCAAAGAGCATAAGAAACAAATATGTTCCTGTTTCAATTTGTATGTAAGAGCTCCTAGTTCCCAATGCCATAGAGTAACAGTGTATATAATTTCATTTATGATCTTTGGTGTAGCATTTCTACAACAATGCATATACCTATTATTTTGTTTCACAAATATTATGAGTTTTTATGAAATGCCTATTTTAAGATAAAAGTGGAAGAAAATCTGTGAGGTGCGGTACCATTTATTTTTCTATTAAATTTATGAAATATATAGATGATCAGTGAGCAACTTGTAACCAGGGCAAGTAAACTGTTTTCTCCGATCTGTATTTAGCTTACTCTTTAAGATGAGGCATACACATTTTCCTCCTACTTTATTGTGTGTGTGGCTAGTAAATACATAGTGAAGAGGATAGAACAGTCCAGTCAAGCTCAGCTTGCCCTGGCAACATCCCGCGGGCTGCCACTGCCGATAAACTTACTGTGAATTAACACGTTTACAGAAATACGGAAGCACAAACGTGCTCACTAGGCGAGCTATAAACAAATCTTGAGATTTCGGCGAGTTCCGCTCTGTTCGCTCGGCGTGAGTTGAAATGTGTTCATCTGAGTTCGCTCGGCAACACAACTATCGGCCTTTGAGGGGCATAAATATACACAACCAGCCGATTATAGCGCATGCGCTGTGTAATTAAGCACAGGTCAAAAGCCGCGTCAATCACAACGGTGGGAACGATGACTAAATATTAGGTTTGTCTAGTCTGGTTTGATGGTGATGGAGAGGTTGGGGTTCAAATCCCAATTTGGCGTGCTTGTAGTGATTTTATTTAAATAATTTCCCACTATCCGTCCAAGCAAAAGCTTGAACATTTGGGTGGAATAAAAATTACAAACAGCTGCGTCGATTATGTTAAAACGATTTGGAACAAAAACATCAAATGAAACGAGCTTGTGTTGATCTGTAGTGGCTTCAAAACACTGATTGAAAAGCTCTCGGAGTGAACAAACAAACCCTAAACGACCTGTTTATCCGCTTGAAAAAAACATATTATGTTAATTATCTCTCTATATAATTTACGTTTAAAAGGAACACGGGTCAATCTCGTGATAATGTGACTGATACGCCACTTGGACAAAAAAAACCTTTTTAACGTTATCAGGTCTTACTACCATCTGGGTATCCTTATACTTTTACAATAATAGACTAGTTATAGGGAAGGTAGAATTTAGATTAATTGTATCCGTATTTCTTGAAAGTCTAGTGAAAAACCGTTTCATAAAAACACTTCAGTTCACGCAACTGGTAATTGAAACCCAAACTCTGCGTCATAGTAATACAAAACTATTGTATTATCCTGCTTTGGTAGGCGCATGGCCTAAAGCGTCACTCTCCCAATATGACTAGACTGCCGATGACAGAGAAACTGGGGCTCGAATCCCGATCGGGTGCACTGAGGGTGGTTTCCTAAATGTAAATACGGGTACACTTTGGTGGGAAATAAAATAAATAAAATACAAACATATTTTTTTCTGCGAACAAAAAGATAATTTTTTTCTGCGAACAACAAAGATAGCCTATTATTTTATCACAAGCTTTATTGCTAAGCTGTGATCATTTTTTATCCAACATAAACAGTTGCAGATCACATAGTTTGACGCAGAAATATATGAAAATAGCTCTAAAATCTTTTTATAATCATCACGGTCCTTTCTTTCATAATCCTAATATAACCGGATTGAAGCGAATAGGCAGATTCTGATCTTTGTTTTTGTTGAACGTGTAACTGAAGCTTTTTTTTATTGTCTTAAAATGGTTGATTGGCCGTGACCTAGATTAGGGGTCTCCCCTCCTTTAAGGGCTTCTGGTTTTAATCCCAGTTGGAGAGGTAAACAAGGGCAGGCAAGGAGATAGGGAGTTAGAGCTTATGGTATTAATGATGTCGAACTCAATAATACACCAGCAGGATTAATCGCACGTGAATATTTACGTGCAGCCCTCATTAAAATAACGTTTGTATAGGAATTAAAAGGTGGTTACTTTTGTTCTTTTGTAAAACAATATTATTATTTTTAACTAATTTGAATAATTCTTAAATCCACCACGGTGTAAAATATCTACTCTAATATAAAGATACAAAATATGTTCATTCGAATTTTCTTTGTTCATTTTTACTGAAGTTTTATTAAATAAGGATAGTGTTCCAGACTTTGCCAGTGAATTTAGGAATTAAAAATAAAATAATATAAACAGCAGACAATGAAACAAATGAACACAATTTAATTAAAGGGTTGTTTTATTATTTGGTAAAGATTACAGGATTGCTTTAGTTTATGCCATATATATTTCGTCATCTGATTCTTGGGTATATGTGATTTAAATATAAATATATTTCAAATTTAAAAAATGTTATATTTTAATTAGTGACTTTTCAGCGATATAATTTCTCATAAAAAAAAGTAGATAACATAATATTGTAAATGATATTGGTGGCACAGTTACGAATTGAAGATACATTTATATTTTCAATAAATATTTTTTTAATAGATTCGGAGAGAACCTATAATAAGAAAAAATTGTTTTCAGAATTTTTTTAAATAATTGTTGAGTATTTGAAAGAATTATAATTGCATACAAATATCATATGTCAAATGGAGTTATTTTTCAAATAAAATTGTATATTTTTTATACCATTTAATTGTTTCATAATGTGAAGGCAAGACATGCCGTAATTATTTATGAATGTAGCTAATATTTAGTTATAAAAGTGTATTATTTTTAATGTGTGCGTCTGCGTCGCTAAAAATAACTATAGTACATATAATTTATTTTTAGCGCCGCATCTTACTACTTGTTCAGGTTATATGCCTGTGTACTAATTACACTAAAGGGTTAGGGATTAAGAAGGCTTAATTTAGAGAAAATTCGACCACATTTCCCTAGAAAGAGAGAGTGGAAAACCATTTAGGAAAACCACTCTTAGTGGACCCAACCGGAATTGAACCTCAAAAACACACACAAACCCCCCCCACCCCACCCCCGTCTTTGCAGTCTAGACAAACAAGAGATTAGTGCGTAAGACCACGTGGCCAGCGAAGCGGGTCATATAAAAATTAAGAACGCATAAAATCGAGATGTATCTGTGGACGTATGTATTCGGTATCAGTTTGTTCCCTTTGATCGGGTTTTAAAGATATACTTTATGTTTGTGTTAACTGTATAGGAACAAGGATGAAGATGTTAAAAAGTAATAATGACAGTGGAATTTGCCTAGAGAGAGAATGAAAAACCCTAGTCTAACATGTAAGTATTGTATAATTCTGAAATAAGTTGGTAGCATACCCATCCTGAGTTAGTGACCGAAGTATTCAATACCCAATAAGGATCGTCAGAAATGTTATTACGGCTATTAAGGTTTAATATATTTACTTACGTGGTAGGTTAATAGATAAACAGGCAAAATCAAAATCTTAGTGACCATGATCATCTACCTTCAGCTGTGCTGCTATAGTCCATTTGTGTTTTATTCTTTTCTGCTGAAGAAGACTGATGTTCCCTGAAAATTTCATAATTATGTGTTGTTTTTAATTGTGAACTTTGAGACCTACAATTTTTGGTGTGTGCTTTGCCCTTATATCCTATTTTCAATGTTTAATTAAACAGCCGTTTGGTGCCATTTTTTTTTTTTTTTTTCAATTTTGGATGTGATTCTTCGATACGAAGCAAACTGGATCGGGCACATCGTTTGAAAGAACTGTCTTCTGCACGACGTCATAGAAGGAAAGGTTGAAATAAAGAGGAGCTTAATAAAAAGGATTCAAATTTTAGATAACTTAAATGAAAGAAGAAAATTCTGAGAAATGGAGGAGGTAGTATAAAGGATAGGGCGCATTGGTGGTCTAAGTTCACTTAGAAAAGGAATAAACCTCTCGTAAGACAAAACACACAATAACAATAATCCATTGGAATTCTGTTTTTATGTTTTCTTTGCTAGTAGCTTACTGCGATATAGATTGAATTCCTAGTTGGAGTTTAAAAAAAGGTTACTTAAATCAATAATTACATCTGTTAACTATAATAAAACATGGATTAATAATAATAATAATAATAATAATATATATATTATTAGCACCGCGTCTTACTACCGTTCGGGTTTACGCACTCACGCTAATGTGTAATGGTAGGGTGATTGTGAGATAAATGGAGGACCTACAGTTTAACGTGGAATCCGAACCACGGTGGAGGCCTGGAATTCCCCACATTCACAAGTTTTGATTAATACACGTCTTGTCAGAGGTGAAGTAAGAGTTTGGTAATCAGATAAATCTGTGCTGGTACCGAGGATTGAACCCCGGCCGCGATTAATAATAAAATACTAAGCTATATATTGTTAATGATTTGGTTAAAAGCTGTAATAACTTTTATTCACACATTCCTAACTTCATCGTTTGCTAGCTATGTCAAAGATTATATTTAAGAGACAATGACAATTTATTTTCGGTAAAATAAATTTTTTATTTTTTTTGTTGGGGTATAATCATAAAAATTTACATACAAGATTAGTTTTTTTTTCTCTAAATATCAAAATCACTTTAATCTAGTGCATCATATTTTACTGGTCAGACAACTACATATAGGCCTACTCTAATCTGTACTAACGGTATTTTTTTTAAAAGCAACCAAGAATCGAACTAGCAATCTTTATCTTAGAAGATCCACTAAACAGTCATTTAAAAAAAATTGTTTATTGAAACTTATCAACAGCAAACGCAAATTACCTAATAAATTAGTTCAATTTATTGTATTTTGGCCTTAAGGTTATAAATCACCGAGAAGTTTGTGAAAACGTAAATCAGCTGGTTTTTTTTTATCTTACTAAGGAAATGATTGATGCTACCATTTCAGTGAAGTTATTGTTGATAAATCACTGACTTGTCCCACATAAAACATTCAGCGTTCGTAAGTAAATTTCATGTTGTCGAACTTTCCCACTTGAAGGAATGCGGCAGTAATAAAAATAAATGATCCTAGTAGGAAGAGAATACTTTTTTTTTTACTTTATCAGATTTTATGAAATGCAGATATACTCCTCTTTGAAGTGAAAAAAATGTAGTTATAAGAATTATACTATGAAATTTGTATTTTCTCACAACCCTTTAGAAAGAGAGAAAGTATTGTGATAGTCAAAAAAATTCTTAACTCTATATTTTGATCGATGTCTACGTATCATCACCCCTTTAACCCGAAAAGTTGTTTTTTTGTAATTCCGTCGATCCATTATTGAAACTAGAGTACAAACCATTTTACCGTTCAGGCTAAAACTTGGTATCTAGTGTTTTTATAAGATTCTCAAGAGAAGTTTTTGGAACTATCCGTCTAACCCTAAAATTAAGGGTAGTTTATTTAAGGGCGAAGAGGGAAAAACTTGATTTTATAAAAATAGGTTGTAATTATTTTGATTAGAACTCGTATCTCGGCACTGTGTAACAATACTAACAAATTAACGTACTTAATTTTCACATGAAAATAACTTTGAGGGTATTTTACAAAATCGGAAATCTCTAATTTTGATCATATCTCCGCTTGTTTGAGATAATAACTAATTGTCATTTGAATGTCTTAGGAATTTTAAAAATAAGCAACTTTTGGTTGAATGAATATTTTTTTAAATCAACATGTTCCTAGTCGGAAGAAAAAAAAAATTATTTAATAAAGTTTTGGAAAATGGGAAGCTAAAAATGCACAGAACAAATAATAAGTTTCTGCAACAGTGTATATTATTTCATATATTCTCTATGGTGAAATACGATGTTCTTTATCTCCCCTTATGTTTCTATAACATTGTATATGATCTCGTTTCACATATGTCACGAATTATGATATAATTTAATAATGGAGCGAGAAAGTTTGGATCGTGCATCGTACCTTTTTTATTTTTTGTATTAGGTACTAAAATTTGTATATAACTTATGTAGTGAATGTGGTATTGGAATCATGAAATGGATCCATCTTGAAAGTTATTTTTGTCTGTCTGAATTGTAGGGGAGCCAGTTTTATGGCAGAAAGAGGTCTATTTCGCGATTATAGATACTGTTGAGTTTAGCTTTATGAAGACTCAAAAGTCCCAGTTACATAATGGGCCTATTTGTAGTAGTTGTGCAACCCGCCTGCTCAACAATATGAGAGAATATAAATAAAAAATAGATAAATATAATATATCACTTACAATAGGAGCAGAAACTGAATTCATCATTGTATCTAAATATTTAGGCAGAAATCTATAAATGTTCTTTAAATTGAAAAATGACTCCTGGGCATGAAAATTGAACCCGGGGCCTTTAGCTTAGTACGCTAAACTCTAACCATTGAGCTATCCAGTAATTTACCCATGCCCAGGGACACTCTTCACTCATATTTTAAGGCATAATCTGTTATGGACGTGCGGAAATAGCCAGCTACATTTGTGTGATCAATTAAGATAACGCAGCCACACTCGACTAGGGAGGGCTTTATACTGCCAATAGTATACTGACAACCGTACGAGTGTGAGTATCTTGATGGATTAAATAGCCTAGCTTATTATTATTATTATTATTATTAGCCGCGCTTACTACCGTTCGGTATACCAGCATATTATATTTGTAGATACGGTTATAGCCACATCTAAATATAATATTCTCTAAATTGAAAGATGACACCTGAACACGGGAATCGAGCCCGGGATCTTTGGCGGCTATAACCGTAACTATCAAATATAATAGCTATTATATTTAATCCATCAAGAAAATTATATAAATATCGATCAAATGCATTTAAATAGCTATATATTCGAGCACACACAAATACACACAGCGATTAAAACATCTTTAAATGTTTGCTATACCCCAATTTTCTAACGAAGGGAACATAGCTGAGTACTATAAAAATATACTGAATCTATTATTATTATTAGCATCGCGTCTTACTACCCGTTCGGGTTATACGCACTTACGCTAATGTGTAATGGTAGGGTGAATGAGAGATGAAATGGAGGACCTACAGTTTAACGTGGATCCGAACCACGGTGGAGGCCTGGCATTCCACATATTCACAAGTTGTGATTAATTTACTGGATCTGGTTTTATGTATGCACACATGACCAGGGGGGGCTGGAACGTTTATGGTTGGGTGGTTGGGCGAGACAAGGTGAGACTATGTCTAGTTTAAGCTTGGTTGAGTAAACGCACACGGGGGTGGGGGAAAACAACGACTTTTATATTTATATATATTTATATATATATATATATATATTGAATGTGGGGAATGCCAGGCCTCCACCGTGGTTCGGATTCCACGTTAAATTGTAGGTCCTTCATTTCATCTCACAATCACCCTACCATTACACATTAGCGTAAGTGCGTATAACCCGAACGGGTAGTAAGACGCGGTGCTAATAATAATATATATATATATATATATATATACTACATAGTTATTAGCAATCTTTGAAACATTTTTACGATATATATATATATATATAAATATATATTTATTATTATATATATTTTTTTTTTTACGGTCGTGACTGGTCGGGAATTGTTTTGCTTACCTTCCGAATTCACTTAGCTTTTCTTAAAATAGAAATCAATTTTCGAACATTGCTTCACAATACTTGCATTCCTCTTCATTTTGACCTCGATGTTTTCAATTAACTTTCAGTTACACCAATGAGTTTTGAGACTTCTAAATTGTTTTAATAACACTGTTTTAGGCATAATGAATGACACTTCTATCATGATTTTCACACAAATAAAATTAAACATACCAGTATCTACAACTATAATAAGATTACGTGACCTCATGGCACAGGCTACACAATACACAAACCAGAAAAAAGTAGTTGTCTAACATGGACGTCGTGTATGAACGGTGATGCATCTGTTAGTCACGTGGGAAACAGATGTAATTTTATTTAAACTTATTTTTGTACATTGCTCTCAAAAGAGTTCGTTCACAAGACCTAAGGCTGAAACAAAGAATTTAATTTTAATTTTGCTTTTTCATTGCTTTACTTTTCCTTTTACTTGTATTTAACTTCAACAAAACTTTTATTATATTTTGATATTGTAGTATGTTTAATTTTAAAGAAAGGATGAGTTCAATGTTACTGGTCGCAAGAATTATAAGTAAATTGTTAAATAATTATTGTTTAAATACTATTCCCTCGTCCTTTTAAAAAATATAGGTATGAGGCTCAATGTATTCCTGCTACCCCAACCCCCTATTTCTGGCGACTACGTACACATCAGGCCATGTGACCTACACATGCAACATTTAATACATAATAAAATAATACCAATGATATAGTAAAATGTTATCAATGTGGACGACAAAAAACGAGTTTGTATTTTCTAAACGGCACTCCAAATGTCAATTTTGTAATAATATCAATGTATACCGTATATCCCTTTTTAATAAATTCTAATATGACGCCCTTATTGCTCTGAAGTGGTCCGTTGTAATATTTTCACCTCCGAACATGTCATTGTTGTCAACGGTGGAATATGTCTAGACAAGGAAAACTTTCTTGTCAGGAGTTGGAGAAACTTTCTCTGGAAACATCGCGACAAGTTAGATTTCAAACTTTAATGACTGTATAATATAAGTTTCCTTGGGTGACTTTCTTACAACTTTTCTCTTCGCGTCATGTTTTGTGATACGCATTCATAATTCAGGGAGTAAAATTGAAATATAATCCGTATTTTGTAAAGAAACATTCCATTTTAACTTAAGAAAATTGCTCTTACACTAAGCTGGTGTTCTAGGGGAAAGGTGTCAGACTTCGGTGCTAGGCGTCCGGGTTTTAATCCTCGGTTCCGGCACATATTTATCTGATTACCAAACCCTTCCTTCACCTCTGACAAGATATCTTGTGAATGTGGGGAATGCCAGGCCTCCACCGTGGTTCGGATTTCCACGTTAAACCATAGGTCCTCCATTTCATCTCACAATCACCCTACCATTATATATTAGCGTAAGTGCGTATAACCCGAACGGGTGGTAAGACGCGGTGCTAATAATTACAACAATAAAATTAGATCATAACCTGAACAGTTAGTAAGAAGCAGTGCTAAAAAAAATGGAAGGAATGCTATACTAGTACAGTCCAAATGTGATATAAAGTCCTTATCTGAGATCTAGAAAAGTAAATGCATAAATCTACTTTCACTTATCCATACATCAGTTTATGAACACTGAAGTTGTAACTTTTTTATATATGTAAGTAATACCTATTAAATATCACAAATAGAACAGTGAAATATTGTGAATTTTGTTCGCGAAAAAATATGTTTGTATTCTATAAATTACCCTTCTTATAAAAATTGGACTGCAGTAAAAGTGTGACCATTTATTCTAGTAAATAATTCAGAAGATATTTATCATAACTAATTAAGTAGTTTGTACCTGACCAATTATAATCGGTGACTAAACTCTCAATCACTCCCGTATGTCCTACTTGATGCGCAGTGCTGCTGCACTCTGTGCGGTTGCCGTTGTACCACTCCGGCCAACTCCACTCATCAATCATTTAGCGCTCTCTGAACCAAGTGCAGGGACTTTAAGATTCAGTTGAAGAACTTTCAGTTGGGTCGTTTAACAAACCATGAAGGGGAAAATGGTGGCCGCGAGGGGGAGATTACTATTTGACGGGCTCGGTACAGTTTCACATTATACCTCTTGAAATGTTGATTTTAATCAAAGAACCCGCTATTGTTGGCACGTGGAATAAATGTCAGACTCATATAGTTTGGTTTTATCGGGACGGGAAGGTTAGTGTTTTAACACCCCAACCAGGTGTATTGAGAATGTGTTTTTTAAATCATCCACGCAAATGAGGGTGCATTTACCCTAATTCCACCTTCCTTGTTCTTAAACCACTATTGTAATTAAATGCGTTTATACAAGGTGCGTAGTAAGTAGGAAGCGAAATAAAAAAAAAACGTATTTGCATTAGAATTTGTAAAAAATAAAAATGCAGCTGGCACCAGATGATTCCTTGTTTTAATCCCGGTTGTCTACTTCAAATGGAGAAGAAGAATATAACATTTAAGTTGTTTGAATTTAACTCTAAGCAGTTCACACACTATTCTCGAATGTGGGTGAATGTTTCGGCCGAATATTCACCTTTTGTGGATCTCACAACACTTCTCGCGAATGTTTTCCCCCGAATATTTGACCAAAACATTCAATTCTGTGAAAGTCGCCAACCGATGCACAAATACAATCCAAGTTATGGCATCTCTGTTGTTGTTTCTGCAGTCATTATGATATCCAGTGTGTTGATATTGCATCGTAATAAACTTACCTGACAATTATTCTACAATAGCCACAAATACAACTAAACTGGATATCATCAATGAAGGAACTGCATGGTTACAATTGCGAAACAGCTTGGTCATTCTCTTGTTTTTGTGTGGTAATACAAAACAAGTTTGGCAACGTGGCTAGTCGAGGTTGCCAGTAGCTCCTTCTTTCCCCAGACACTTCCTCCCGACATATCTGGGAGCAAAGAGATTTGGCAACAGTTAATTGAGAAAGAGAGAGCTAAGATAAATATTTTCTTCATAAGACCTGCAGTTTCCTCAGAGGTGATATTGGGTGTAGTACAGCGCCTGGTGTGTATGCACACAGTAAAATCAGTGGACTTTTGAGCAACTAGAAGACACGAACGACTGAGGTGTATTGTGGGAGCGTACCGAATGTTCACCGAGACTCCAGTGGCGAGCATCCACTTCCTTTGATTAGTACCCAAAAACCCCTTCTACCAGATTGAAATCTCTCGAATCCCGAATATGCCATTTGTTATACCTTCCACACTTCTCGGACAGTCATCCAAAATCCGAACATTCGTCCTATTCACGAATATTGTAGGACCGGCTTTATAATTAGAAATCTATAAGCGTATTTGTTACTAAAAAAAAGCTAATAAAGAATAAATTAAACGTTTCTTTTTCAAAGGATACATATATTTACACACGATTATAAACTAAATTTTTTTACACATCAATATAAAAATCGACCTTGGTTGTATTGGGGTAAAGTGCTCGCCTAAGGAAAACGATCCGAGGTCGATGTATTTTTCTTGAATGATAAAAAATATGTAGTACAACTTCCTTTTGGAAGAGAAGTAAAGTTGTAGGTCCCATGTCAGTAGTAGCATGGATCTATGTGAAAATAACTTTCCTGGAAAAATTAGTAGGCCCTTTTCCTCGGGTTCATAGAAATTCTAGCGTACTGATGTAACTAGTCTGTTCAGAAAGTGCACACTTTAAATACTTGAAATAAATAAAATCAATATAAAACATTGTAATAGTACTCATACTTTTTTTATTTAATTATCATTTCATTAAAAATGATTACATAAACTATAACTTTGGATTTTTTTTATCAACAAAGTTTTTTAAAGTGTGAATGCCGACCCTCTATCTCATTTCTATGGTAACAGTGAAAGCATAAAGATACTGCCAGCATTCCCGCTAAACTTCCCCGTTTGTTATATTGTTTATTGACGTTGAACAAAAGGGTGGGTGGTCACCATTCCTATGTTCTCTGGTTCAATATGTCTCTACGATGCATCTTTCCTCCGGAAACATGAATGGCGGGTCGTGTTATTCTTGCTACATATCCCGTGACAGAGCGGAATGTTTAACCTAAAATAAGCGGGGAGATTGTATTCGTGCGGAGAAATATAGTAGTTTTCGTTCTTTTCCAGTATGGCCCAGGGATTATCAAAACTTGGCTTTAAAGCCGTACTCCCAACTTTTTAGAATTCATAAAATTTAATCTAAACTTTTTTTTTTTGTTACGTTACTGAAACTTTATAAACAAGTAAACAGCATTATTTTCCAGGTCAAACACTCCATAGATATATATTTTAAACGAAATTACTAGAGAAATTTTAGAAGAAATTATAATTCGAAAAAATATTTCATCAGTAAACTAAACTTAATTTGAGGACTAAGGTTAATTTTTTTTTCAAAAAGCCCTATAACATTATATATCCTTCAAGTTTGAAAAAAATCCCATCGAATTGTTTCAGGTGTGTGCCCAGGGACAAACAGACGAATAAAATGGTAAAATCTACCTCTTTGAGTCTGGGGGAACATAAAACGTAAAGATTCATCATTATGCCAAGGTCTAGACTCTAAACTGTTTACAATTACAATACTTTCTCTTAATATGAGGAAGTCGATACAAATTTTTATGATGATCATTTTTTACAAATCTATTCTTTTAATCATGTAATGTTTGCACAAAATACTATAAACCTACAACAACCTAATTTGAGAACGAAAACAGAAACAAGATTACAAAAGACTTATTTGTTACTTGCGAAAATAAATAAACACAATTTCAGAGTGATAAATAATTCGAACATTGCCAGAAGTCAAACTTTGTATGCTCAAACCAGTTGACAGATGCGCTACCAGTTGTTTGACTAACATTAACTTTTATATATATATATATATATATATATATATATTCATTTGATATATTTAGCGTGCATTTTCTGAACCGACTGATTATATCAGCATACGAGAATTTTCTATGAACAAGAGCGAAAAGGCCTACCAATTTTGCTGAGAAAAGTATTTTTACAACCACAATCGACTTGGGACCGGTGGTTTTACTTCCCCTCCGAAGGAAGTTGTGCTAAGGAATTGTTATCGCTCCACCGTCGACCCTCGTTGTGTTCAAGCCCAATAACATTGGGTCTTGAGGCGGGCAATTTTCCCCAAGACCACAGAGGTTGACGAAATATTAATTATTACCAAGCAAATTTACTGGTTACATTACATTATTTACACTAGGTTCATATACTTGGACTTTTTAAACTAACGAATTATATCCGCATTGTGTTAATTTATGTGCTATAATTCACAAGTCATTTAAGTTTTTATTTGAATGACTTGTGTTGCCAGACAATTGATACCCCTTTGAAATATTAGTTTCCTTTACTCTAAGTTTTCGAAAACTCAACATAAAATTAAGTATGTTCTTCAATTAATCATTTTTACTATCTTTCCTTTCAAGAGAAAGGAAAAAAAAAACTTTCCGGAGTGTTGAGAATAAGGGTAATAAAAAAATAAAATGAGTTATTTGGAAGAGGTAGATGTGTCTCGAAGCGATGAGGGGCTTACTTTATCTAGGAAGAGAAGACAAGAAAAATAAGAAGTAGAAGAAATCTTCAAGTTGTTTAACTGTTGTACAAATAAGCCACTGGAGAGCGTGCAACTCTTTGAGTATTCTGTTTGAATCAGTTTATCCTCTCTCTCTTCTAACAGCTATCCTCTATAAAGACAACAGAATCATGCCATGTACTCCCGATACTGTTGTGTACAGAAGGGACGCCATCTTGGAGGCATGTATGAGTCTTTAAATCCTTTGCTTAGCCACGTTTCTACCACACTGCCTTATAGAGACAGATACTCTTACTGTGATCACGTGTTTTATAGATGCCATCTTGAAGATATTTATAAATACAAACAAAATCATATCTTAGGAGAATGATAATTTTTATGTTAAAAAAACTCCTATTGGTCAATTTAAGTTTTTGGGTTAAGTCTTGTATTCAAGTTTGATCCATATTTTTAATGTTTAAACAGTATGGCTTGTTCTACTTTTTAATCGTTTACGAATATTTTTTTTTAAATAAATAAGGTGGTAACTCAGTACTCTTCGGGTAAAGTGCTCGCCTCAGGAGCCAATGTTCGTGAGTTCAAACCCAACTGGGAGTCGACGGATCTTTTTTGAGCGACAAAAACCCTGAGCACAACTTCATTCGGAGGGGAGGTGAACCTGCCGGTCTCATGTCGATTGTGGCATGTAAATGAACCTTGGAATGTGAGAGGAAATAACTAACACGTAAAAATTGGTAGACACTTCGCTCTCGCTCGTAGAAATTATCTTGTGCTGATATAATTAGTCGGAACAGCAAGTTAACGTTAAATATCTCAAATATATGGTAGGAAGGAGAAGGGGGGAAGGAAATTCTAATAAATACACAATATTTTAGAGACTTTTATTAATGGACTGAAAGGATTGCGTGAAATATATCGTAATGGATACGTTTCTAAAGCTGGGATTTTTAATTAGCAGGTTATGTCACGTCACCCCTGTTAGCTAGCCGTATGGTTTTTGTGATGTGTAAAGATATTATTTGAAGAACGTTCTTATTTTATAAACTTGCTTACCAGAACTATTCCTAAACATCATAGAGAAATGAATTTTGAACAAAGGAATTCAAAATAAATCCAACTGTCAGACTCTGCCCTGAAGTTTGTCACTGTTAGATAAATATGTTATATTAAGCATTCCTTTATCTCTGATATATAAGTACTTTGTTCGAGACTTACTTAGACTGAACAGTTGCCAAATCTTAAATCAAATATATAAGATATTTCTCCAGTAGCAACATAGAGTTTAGGTTTCTGCACATGTTGATATCAACAGACCTTGAATATATGTCAAGGGTGTCCTGGAATTTTGTCAAAACTTTTTAAATAAAGATAAAAAGTGTTGACAAAATTCCAGGACATCCTTGACAAATATTCAAGATATGTTATTATTAGCATGTGCATAAAACTAAACTCTATGTTGCTAATGGAGAAACATTTGATTTATTTTTGCCAATAAATGTAAATTCTATAAAAACTGTAAAAACACTTGCGCTCCCTTCTGAAAGAATATTCTAAGGCATCACTCTCACAATAGATTCGAAATTCTGATACCGGGAAGATTGGGGTTTGAATCCCAGTTAGGTGTACCGAGGATGATTTATCCCATATTGTTCATCACTCTTCCTCTACGAAAATACTGGTTTATTTCCTCTAGACTCTAACCTACTCTTTCTTAATACAGTGTGAATAGGCGTATATCTCTAACTGGTAAAGACTCGGGTCACAATTAAAACATGTTAATGTGAAACATACACACTTCGATGGCGGCATGGTATAAGAAGTTACTTTCGCAGTAGACTATACTGCCTATGACGAAGTTCGAAGTTCGAATCTCAGTCGGGTATACTGAGGATGGTTTTTCCAAAGTGTATTTCTATTCTCCCTCCACGCAAATACGGGTACACTTCCTCTAAGTTCAGCGTTCCTCATCCCCAAAACCATTAGGGTAATAAGTACATATGCGTGTAACCCAAACGAGGACGTGGTGGATAAATTAAATGGCTAATGTGACGGGACCTTGTAATTCAATGACCTTGCTCTAAAGCACCTTGCTCGAACAACTCGCTCTCCGGTCTGACGGCGGCACTAATCCGGAGGTGATCGACAACTCGTGGAAGGGTAATCCCCCAGATAACACAACGTGGTTACCTCCAGGCTGACAAACTGAGGCAACACTGACGTGCAAGTGGGAATTCGTCTTCTCTTATAAAATAACTTGACGCTAACACCCCACACAACGCGTCAAGTTTCTTTTAAACTGTTGTTGACTGCCATGAAACTTTCACGAAGAAAACAGTTTTCTAGACGTACTAGCTTTTGTTAAGGTTTTTTTTTTTATGATTTAAGAATTTAAACATTGTGTGTGATATATTTTTATTACCCTATCATTTATTTAGAGTTTTCGTATCTTAAGTGTGTGTTTTTTTTACTACGTGTTCTATATAAAGCGTAGCTATAAAGCTAATGGTGTTCTCGTTTATTTTATTTGGATAATATATGATTCGTTTTGAAAATTATTCCAACCTTGTGTTTTATTTAAATTATTTAGTTTGCTGTCATATTTATAAAAGCATTTTGTCTACATAACATAATCAGAAATGCTGATTTATAATATATACATGGTATAAGGCGTCATCTTTGTAATAGACTGCGGTGACAGTTGCTGTTTTGCATATATTCCGGTAGGATACAATGGAGGTATTTTTCCTATCGTCTTTCTACACTAATGCGGTAGCGTTTCCTCTAAATATCCTCATTTCTATTCATAGATTGAGCTAGTAACTAATCTTTGTGCTAAAACTTGTAAATTAAAAACCGTCAAACCATCGAATAGTAACTACATCATCATACATTAAATGATTAAATCAAGTTTTATAATGTAAAGACCCGCATCTGTGGGCAAGCGGTTTAAGACGTCACCCTAGGCTGGTCTGAATCGCTTGGGACGCTAAGGTCAGTACTAGAAATTGTTCAGAGTCTGTTAACGGTGCTAGTTTGTGACATGTGACGGACAGATTGTCGATAACTCTCTACTTTAAAAGACCAACATCCAACTCACTATCTTCCTCCAACCCCTAGTGGCGACAAAAGGCCAGTTCTGGGCCGCCCCTGGGGTGGGGAGCGAGAAAAGAAAATAGGACCCATTCATGTCATATTACGACGTAAATCAAGTGTACGTCAACATAATACCGGATGGGGTGCTTTCTACTAGTGAATTCTCACCTCTCCCTATAAGTAAATGGTGGTATATTTTCTTTAAAAGTTTTCTTTTTCTTCCTTGCCCCGTTAATGTGAACATGTGAAAGACCCGGATGGTTAATAAAACACGGCGCACATAAAAAATAAAAAATAAATAGTAGACTTTATCAAAACTACTGACTCTGAGATAAATCATGATGTTTTATTTAAACTTCTGGATTATAATATATTGCAATGCTGTCACAGGGTGGGTACCATATTTACACACATTACTCCTCCAAAGCAGGGCACGGTGAATATTTTTGAGAGCGTGGGCCTTATATTTCCATTAATTTCGGTAAAGCTCTTTCGCGTATCCCATCAGATATTTTAATATTTAAATGAACTATTGGGGTCGTTCATCATCTTTAGTAGTTATTGCAAACTATAATTACAATATTACCCGCTTCGGTGGCCACGGGGTCTAACGCGCTACTTTCGTGTTAGACTAGACTGCCGACGACTGGGAAATCGAGGTTTGAATCT
Organism: Timema cristinae; assembly: GCA_039000515.1. NCBI lineage: Eukaryota > Metazoa > Arthropoda > Insecta > Phasmatodea > Timematidae > Timema > Timema cristinae. Next base: position 18,985,593 of record JBCFYV010001001.1, on the reverse strand, counting down.
CGGTTGTACTGAGGGTAGTTTTTATAAAATATCTTTCTACTCTCTCTCCAGGTAAATGCGGTTACACTTCTTCTATATGTATCATTCCTAATCCCTAAAACCATTGGCGTGATTATTATACAGGGTTATAGCTCGAACAAGTAGCAAAACACTGTGCTAAAAACTAAGCCATGATATTTTTGTTAAAAGCTATAGTTACTGTAGTATTTTTTTGTAATAATATATTTTATTAAAAAAAACTGCGATAGTGAATACAATAGTTGAAAGAGTTCTAAAGGAATCAGTGATGCCTCTGAATCGCTAGAAATAATAAAAAGAAATTAGACGCTTCTAATAACTATTGCTAAAAGAGAGAGAATATTTATTTTGTGATAATAAAGGAACAACATATATGTATGTAAAAATAATAAATAAAAAGTGTTTATTTTACTTGACCGCATATTAAAATTGTTATTTGTTTGATTTTAATACATTTTAAATTACTTAGGGGGAAATGGACCATCACAAGGCGCGCAAAAATATAAAATAAACCAGTTCATTCCGTGACTAAACAAAAGTAGTTAAACCTAATGAAAAGTCATAATATTTAAAAGTTAAAGTAAGGTTATTTGTTCGGAAAAAATAAAACCTATCATGAGAATTATATTTAATCTTAATTTGATAATCAATAATTTTACAAAATCTTGAACAATATTTTACTGAATTATCAAATGATTTAAGGATTAAAGTGAATATCTTGGGAATTTAAAGGTACAGTTTTTTATTTCCGGTTCTAGTGCAATTTTTCTCACTTGACAAGAATAGTTTTTTATTTACTGAATGTTTGTTAAACCTACGATTGCCTTGTAGAATTACTTTTTGGTTTTTTGATTTTCCAATGTTACATAATAAAAATATTATGTTAAGTTGGGAATATAGGCTAAACGAGTAAAGGTCGGGGTTTTTGCAGTGTTCATATCAAAACTTTTTTCGACAAAACAAATCAGTACAAACATAGAGTTAAATTTTTTCACATATTGATATCTACAGTTCTTAAATATCCGTCAAGGGTGTTCTGGAATTTAATGACAACTTTTTCTCTTCAATTAAAAGGTTTGTCATCTAATGCCGCTATGCTCATGACAGATATTCAAGAATTGTTTATATAACCACGTGATTAAAAATAAACTCTTGTTTGTACTGAAGCTCTCTTATTTAATTTAGTCAAAAATAAAATGTTTTTATATAAAAACTAATAAAACACTGCTATTTTCTCACGTTCCCCTTAAAGAAACCTTAAAAAAAGTGAATTGAAATTTTTTTTAATTTATCCAAATTTGGAACAGAAATATTTTTAAGATATTTTCAGTACTGTACATAAAATGTCATATAAATATCTAGATTTTTAATTCTGTCTGTAGTACACTACGTTTTTATTTAATATTGTTTTGGATCAAATAATTGTGTGCTTTAATTATTAGTTGTAAGCCCCCATGTCTTACTAATCGTTGGAATCATACACAGTACTAATAAAGCATATGTGTTAGAGATGAGAAATTTTTAATCTTAATGGAAGTGTATCCACCCTTGAGTGGAAGAATAGTGTAAAACGTTTTTTTTTTTTTTTTAACTTCAGCACACACTAACGGGATTTGAACGCTGATCTCCCGTCATTGGCAGTCTAGTCTATTGCTAGTCTATTCCGAGAAATACACCTTAGACCTTGTAGAGATGGCGAAGCAGGCAGCATTGGCTCCCTGCGTGGATTCTCTCTTCTATTGAGCTCAAGTACAGTACGTACAAAGTAGCTTTCCCTTCCCACACACAAACACTAGTGGCTGATATCAGCAGCAGTTCCTGGGAGCAGGGTATGTGTGTGTGTGTGGGGGTGGGGGGGGGGGGGGGGGGAAGGAAAAGAGATCTAGAACATCGTTAAAACAGTTCCAAAGGCACAGATCCTGTGTGTCAGAGCTAGCGCGAAATGCGCAATTTAGCCCAGTATCCATCAAATGGACTGGCAAAATGAAGGTAGGGGAGAGAGTTTCTCACACTTCCCCTTATCATTCATCTAAAATAATAAAAGTGTGTTCACAACACACACACAAATATTTCTTGACTATCAAATTTTATCTAGATAAGTTGTTAGTTATTGCTTTAATATCAAGTATATAATGAAAATATGCTGTATTTTAGCTTGAATACATACCTAATCATACTATACCCTTACAGGGTAGGCAAGAAACTGCACATAAATACTCGTATGTGTATATATATCAATAAACAATAACTCCGTATTTAGTCGATCTTCACTGACATTCTCCATACTTCCCTATCCTTGTATACTCCCTTCGTTTCAACAACATCCATACACTGAGTCATACATGCTCCTTTATTCTTAAAAACTATTAATGTTTTGTTTTTTCACACATTCGTCTAAAACATTTATCACGTCTTACATGGCCTACCCTTCAGTGTAATAATTGCATTATGTCACTCTTTAGTTTATATTATGATAAAAACCATCAGTTTGGGAATTAACAAGAGGTGTGAGGAGTTGCCTCCCTGTTAAATAAATTATTGAACACTGGGAACATAAATTATAATCAAATTTGAATAATCTTTCAACAAAGCTTATTAACTAATTATTATTGAAAAATTTATAACACATTATTTGCATTTACATCACTTATTACCATAAAACTTCCACCGAAGAGCTTTTAGAGGTAGCCAATGTCCCCTTAATCCCTTTCAACCAGTTTAACTCCATCCTCTTTGCTCTCCTACCAACTATCCTATCCCGGGGGTACGCCAGCATACTTTTATGCTAAAAAAAATGTTATTTTACATTAGTTAGATATATTTTAGTATGACTGAAAAATTATGATAACATTAAATAGGGTTAGTTATCTGTCCTAGAACACACACACACGCACACAGTTACTCGCTCATTAAAGCATTCAAATTGATGGGCACACGTATAATAATAAGTTTAAGTTTAGGACTTTTACTACATTTTAGTGTTTTAATTTATTTAAATATAATATATATATATATATATTTATATATATATATTATATTTAATATTATATATATACCCATTACATTTATAATAAATTAAAAACTAAGTTTAAAATGAATGCATTAATAATTATTTATATCCATTGTTAGCGTGAAACCCAAACGGGTAGTAAGACGCGATGCTAATATATATATTAGCTCCCTTCCCCGTTAAAAAATATTGTAAAGAATCCTGTAAAACAAAGTTTCAAATCATCCATCATGTCATAATAAAAACAAAACTTTTTTTACTTTTTTTTAAATACAGTCCTACCATCACTTTATAGCCCCTCCCTCTTTTTATCCTCCCTACTATTTTCATCTAATTCCTCTTTTCTCATCCCTACCCCACCCTCACCCCCTTCACCAACCACACTTTCCCTTCAACAAATTTTTTTTCCAACGACTATATAATATACTATCGACATTTTTATGAGGAATAAATTAAATTTTCAAAATAAAATATAGCTTAGGTTACTCGCTGATAATGTAGCTTTATATTGGTGAAAGAATTTTTAAAATCGGTCAAGTAGTTTTTGAGTTTATCCATTACAAACAAAAAACAAAAAATAAAATCTTTCCTCTATATAATATTAGTATAGATATATATACAGTATATCTTGTTACAATCTTGGTTACACTAAACTGCCCCCGTAAAACGGCCCCGACCTAGTTAATTCCTCCACTTTCCCCTTTCACTCACTCTGTCTAGTAGTGACGATTATTTGCTTACACTAATTATTATTATTATTATTTAGTACCGCGTCTTACTGCCCTTTCGGGTTATACGTTTTAAGTACTAATTACGCTAATGGATTAGGAATTGGGAAGGTTGGATTAGAGGAAGTGAACACGCGTGGAGGGAGAGTGGAAAACCATTTAGTAAAAACCACCCCCAGTTCACCAGACCGAGATTCGAACCTCGATCTCCCCGTCCTCGGCGGTCGAGCTCAACACGACTAGCGCGTTAGCCAACTACGCCACCGAGGCGGGTGCTTACACTAATGAGTGACGCACTCTTAACAAACCAAATTTAAAGCATTATTATAATATATAAAATGGTTTATCTACTATTGAATGATTATCAAAAAATAAAATTATATGACAGATAGCAAATATTATATTTGTCTTCATTTTTATTATCATATATTGTTTAAAAAAAAATATTCAGTCAAATCTTTATTGATTTATTAATTTATTTTTAGCACCGTGTTTTACTAACCGTTCGGGTTATACACTCATGGTATAGGGATTAGAAAGGTTATATTTATAGGAAGTTTACCCGCATTTTCGTGGTGGAAGAGTGAAAAACAATTTTGGAAAAACTCAGACCACCCGAATTAGATTTGAACCTCAGTCTTCCCACAGTGGTTGAAAGATGTATAGGCATATGGCTACTTAAAGAGTTTAATTTATTATGTGATACAACTTATACGTCATGGCATTCAAATGTTCTCTAGGTCTTATAGAATAACTGTATTCCATTCTCATTTAACTGTAAAAAAAAACTAATTTATATGAACATTGACTTCTATCAAACACATTTTTTCTTCTTTCATTAATTTAATTTGTATTCTTATTTAAATATCATAATCTTTGATATTGTCATATATATATATATATATGTGTGTGTGTGGTGTGTGTGTGTGTGTGTGTGTGTGTGTGTGTGTGTGTGTGTGTGTGTGTGTGTGTGTGTGTGTGTGTGTGTGTGGTCGAAGCCACGTGATCAATCGTGTTTGAGAAATACTGGTTCTCAAGTATGAGTTATATGACATAGTTGATAAAAAAAATAGGATCCCACCTGTGAAGGTGAGCTAGTGCTTACGGCAAAAATATCTCTTTAAGCTAAGCGAGGTAAATGTTTTTAGGAAGTGATTATGTGAGATAACTGAAATCATGTAAATAAACAATTTAAATAAATCGGTCAATTAAATAATATATTGAAGGAAACATACCCTAAAGCATTAATATTAGGGGAACGTGTTTGTGTGTTTGGGGGTGGGGGAGAAAAGAGAATTAAAGAGAGAGAGAGAACGTGAGCTACAGAAAAGAGACAGATCTGACTATCTCGCTCGGGAGCTGGTCTACGTAATAATTAATTTTAACTTCAGATAGGGAATGCCAGGCCTCCACCGTGGTTCGGATTCCACGTTAAACTGTAGGTCCTTCATTTCATCTCATAATCACCCTACCATTACACATTAGCGTAAGAGCGTATAACCCGAACGGGTAGTAAGACGCGGTGCTAATAATAATAATTAATAATAATAATAATAACTTCAGATAATTGGAAGTTTTGAGTGTTTTATATAAAAGAGTAAGTTTAGTTTCACTTAATTTAAATTTGTAGACAAAGTACGTTGTCAAATACCAATTCGACCTATGTTGTAACAGCCAAAACTTTTAATCTGACGTTTAAAAATTAGAATAACTACTAAAACATGTATTTATGTTTAGTTATTATTATATTTCGTACAGTTATTAATTTTATAAGGGTTTATACTCATTTAACATTCTTGTTTACTTGTTAGCTTTCTTTATATGTATAGATATTAATAAAATTAAGTTTGTTTGTCTGTCTTGTCATGAGAATTACGCAATGTCCACCGTACGCAGAGGGCTGAAATGTTTAAAAAAACATTATCTCCTGTAGACAAACATGTACATATATGTAATTTTAATTTTGAGTTTTTTAATTTATTAAAATATGGCTTGAAAGAACTAAAATGAAGATACTTTTTTTCTGGATGTTTGAAGTAAATAAAAGCGTTGCCAAGGGTAACTTCAAAATTCACTGTGCGGTTGCCTCGAGCAACGCCAAATACTTCTGCTGAAAGTTTGTTATATACTGTAGCATATATTTTACTAATAAGCTAAACTAGATACAGGAGCATCTTCCATCACATTTTTTTATGTTCTCTTCCAGTAGCATGTTGAGTATTCTTACCACGATATTTACCACTTGAGAAATGAAGCTGATGGTCTTGTGGTCACTGCATTTTTAGTTTGTTTCTTCTTCTTTAGAGCCACCTTGATTGTGTCTAGAAAGTCTTTGAGCAATTTTCCTGTTTTGCAGAGTAGATTTATAAGTTTGGTTGGAGCCATTAATCCGTTGTTTCCCAGTTCATTCAGAAGTTCAGCTGGTATGACGTCAGCTCCAGCAATTTTACTTATTTGCATGTCCTTTATGTTGATCTCCACTTCACTCTTTAAAATACTGAACCAGATAAGTCTAAAAATTGGAAATTTCAAAAGAGGATTCCGGGAAATGGGGAGGGGGCAGGGTTTAAATAGAAAAATCTTTTGAATTTAACATAAAATGAAAATTGGATAGACAGGTAGAGATAACACCAAATAACACTTTATATAATGCTATAAAAATAAAATATAATTAATAAAGATTAATTAAAAATGCTATAAAACTAAAAAAAAAATCAGTCAGGTAAAGATAACACTCCAAGTAACTGTTATAATCTAAAAACAAATAAACTGTTAAATGGGACTTCGTAAAACGGGATTGGGAGTGTAAACATTAAAAAAACTTTCAGGTGTGGCTATAAGGAAGGAGTACATCTTTCATTTCGCCAAATGAGTCTTAAAATTCAAAATGTCTAATTGGTGTTTGGAAAAATCAGAGTTAGAGGGGCGGGGATTTAAAATGGCTAAACTAATATAAACAACTACTTTTTAGTGTGATAGAATAAAGGACTCATCCAAATAGCCATTAGAGTTTGAAAATTAATATTTTAAATGAGACCCTAGAAAATAAGGGAATTTGGGGGGGGGGACGAGGGGGGTGTTTATAGAAACAATAATCTTTTGGGTGTGGTAGAAGATTAGATATGGCAAGGAGGTTGAAGTACCATTCCAGATAACCAAATATATCTTAACATTTGAAGTTTATAAGTAAGAATATGATAAATGTAAAGGGAGGAGGCCCCATATTTCTAAAACTAATATTTTCAATTAATTCTCTGTGAAATAGAGAACTGAAATTCTCTAAGCATATAGTTTATGTTCACATTTGAGATATTCTTCAAAATATACAAGTCACTGATAATTGATAACACATAAACAGTTGTCTTATTTTGTAAAAGTTCTTCTGCTCTAAATAGAAATGGGAAAACTAGTTTGGGACTAGCCACGAATATAATAATCAATGAACGGCGAAGGAAATGGATTCAACATCAAACCCTTATGAAAGCTTCAACCTAAAAATCAAACAATTTCTTTTATTTAAAATAATATATTTATTGTGTAGAGTAAAAAAAAAAGTTGAGCTCTAAATTTATTGTCAGGTAAGTTTGCAACCCCCCCTTAATATCTATAAGGTGAGAGAGGCAGTAAATTAGGTAAAGAGTTACCCGAATGAACATAACAATTTTATTTAGTCAAAAAAGAACAATAACAAGCTGAGCAAACAATCAACACCGCGTGAAGCGCGCTTTTCCGTCCATCGCGGAAACCAATTACATCAAAGGAAAACATAAACGTTACCTCCTCAAAACAAGTTACATCAAACCCATCAAAGGAAACGGTCCGGGATCTCAGTGACATGGTCTTTGGTTACTTCGTTAAATTGATTAGATCCTAAACTGGTTACTCTAGCGTTTAAGTTATCCACCCTAGTATAAATATATATTTTTCTTACAGACGCCCGTAGCAAACGTGACGTCATAGCAATCAAACAAGGCCACAAGGTAATAATAACTTAACAACCCTAGGCGTTTAACTTGGCGAACAAAGATGAGTCCAGAAACAGCTATACTCGAAAACAACATAAGCCGGGTTTCGAACCCAGGACCTGACAATCTCAGGCTAAAAGCTAATATTGGCAAATGTATGAAGTACATTTGAATAGGGCCCAGACCCTGAATATAAGTGGTGGCGAAAGCGACGGTCTAACTCCCAGCAGCGATAAGCGCGCAGCATAGTCAATATTCAAATAAACATAAGTTAATAACAAAGTCCAAATAGTAATTTACAATGAGTTCCCCCCATGACGCCGAAATAGTAATTTTGGTAGGAAAGTAATATCCCCCGAAACCCAGTCGCTGCCCTCACCTCTTATCCTCGAGCCGGTGGGGTAGTAAGTGACCTGAGATTCCGGTACCGCTAGTATTTATACGAAATATAATTCTCAGAGAAGGGGGGCGGATCGAAGGAAAGGAAGGTTGGAGAACATTACAAACAAGGGGGGAGGAGAGGTTCGAGACTCATATCGAACACCTAGCACCTTCTCGAAGCTCGGCGAAGGCGGAAACGGAACTCTTCTATCCATCTTCTCTGCTGGCCGAACACGTGGTCGAGCCTCGTTGCCGGCAGGCGCGGACACGCCTTCAGTCAGTCCGATGTATTTGGCGAGAGCGTAGGTCGCCGGTCAAGCTAGTGCCGCGTGTTGACTCAGTTGGCTGTCCCAGTTGGCGAGTGTTGTTACCATGTAAGTCGTTACATCGTTGACTCAGTTGTCTGTCCGAGTTGGTGAGTGTTGTTACAATGTAAGTTGTTACATCCTCCCCCCCTGACGGGATGTCAGAAGGAGTCCTCAGCAGTAGGCGTAACGGCAGGGCGGTACCTTCCCTGCCGTTAGTGGCAGACAATGGGGAGATGATCCACACGAACCCTCATGACAGTCCTTGGATAGCCGGCCTCATGGTCAAGTAGTAAGCCCACCCGGTAGTGGCGCTCTGACAGATCCTGGAGTAGCTCACGCCGGAGTACTACACGCACGGCACTGACGCTCTCGCTCTCCTTCTTTCTGACGACCCATTGAAGCTGAGACTCGTCCCACTATCAGTCGGCCCAGCCAGCCTCCGTCTTCTGTAGACGACGCGTTCGATATCTCGCCCCGAACCAAAAGGGAAGGGGAGGGAAGGGTGAAGACCTCTCTGAGAACAAATAAACTACAGTTACAAAAATAATATAAGTGTACAGTCTACAATGCTCTGACACGGCTGCTGGCAGGCGCAGTCCATCTAATCCAGTTCATCACGGCACTTGGTGCGCATCCACATGAGGCTATGCCTCCAAGTAGACACAACAGGAACAAGAGTGTTCTACAAGGGCAAGCACTGCATCATCTTCCTTTTTCATATAGTACGCGCGCACACACGCGTATGGATTCTTCCAAGTTCCCAGAGCGACACTCAAACATAAGTCACTAACCATTAGATATATATAGAAGTTCGGGTAGGCCTACCCTAAGATTTGAATCAATGTCCAATATAACAAATAAGCATAACCTACGATAAATCCTAAACTTTACACTATATACTTATATAACCTATGATAATTCCTAAATTTTACTCCATATACACATAAATAATACTTAACCAATAACACGTCCTGCCTTCTTGCACAGGACGTGGACTCACTACGTCACCGCCTTGAGGTGGCTAACGTGGGCGCGGCGGGTTACAGAAGGGTCCACAATGTCCACTAGTAGGACTGAGACGGGCGTTAGGAACTTGTCGATGTGCCATGGCCCACTCCATTTGAATGCCAGTTTAGCCGACGTCTTGTCCATCGCCGAGCTCAAGGGGAAGCATTTACAAACTACTTTGTCACCCACATTAAACGGGACGGGGACACGTCCCCGATTGTAAGTAGCAGCTACTTTCCTCCTAGACTTTAACAAATTTTTATAGGCGAGTTCACACTTCTCTTCAAAGGGGCGGTCATGGGCGTCAGATAAGAGCGGGTCAACATCCCACGTAGTTAAGAGGGGGTGGTTTAAATCCCTATTCAAGAAGACCGAGGCAGGAGTGGCTCCGACAGACTCGTGGTACGCGGAGTTGAACGCGACGTTCAGAAAGTCGAGGTCCTTGTCCCAATGAGAGTGGTCCTGGTGGTGGAAAATAGTTAGCGCCACATTTAAATTCCTATTAAAACGCTCAACGTGGTTGGGGGAGGGTAGTATGGGCTGGTGGTCACGTGTTTGACCCCCCACGAGAAGCACATGTCTTTGAAAGCCTTCGAACGGAAACAGGGGCCATTGTCACTAACCACAACCTTAGGGGTTCCTAGAACGCCCCACACCCGCCTAGATAAGGCATTCACAGTCGTAGATGCCTTCATGTTCCTAAGGGGAATTAACACCACAAATTTAGAAAATGCATCCAGCACTACCAAAATAGACGTGTTGCCCTGGGAGGAACGCGTAAGGGGCCCAACATAGTCAACAATGAGGCGATGCCCCTTGCCCTTGCGGGGAATAATGAAAGCGGGGCTGGCATACGGTGATTTAGACGGGCGAATGACTCCTTTTTTTTCCAAGTCGAAAATCAGATCTCTAAAAATCTCCATTTTGGGAGGAGCGCATGAGTATGGCCCTGACCGTACGGGGATGTTGTCAAGAGCAACAATGTCGTAAGGGAGAATGTCGCATTTCCCCCACCTATCAGTGATTACATCAGAAAACCGGTTAACTACCCTTTGAATGGCCTCTTTATCCCTATCCAAAGGAAACAAGCATGGTGGCGTTTTCTCGGTCGCAAACGAGACAAATTCCCCTGGTGCAAAACTAAAGGAGACAATACGTTTTCCCATATCCAACCTAGCGTTGGTCTCAAACAAAAAATCGTTCCCCAAAATCATGTCAAACGGGAGGGTCGGCACTACGTAAAAGGAACGTTTCCAAGAAAACCTGTCAATTTTAATGGAGAGACGTACCTTATGGTCTACCATTAAACATTGCCCATTCGCAACAGTGTACGATTTCGGGCCAATATCTTCACACATAATATTAACTTTGTCCCCAATAATACCAAAAAGTTTCTCACTAATGAAGGAGTTGCTCGCCCCAGTATCAAATAACCCTAAACATCCCACAGGACCAATACAAATATTAACCATGGGATTCAAAATCCGCGGCATAAAACTTACAGACGCGGCCGTACCACGGTCGCGAACGCGCCTTAATAGTTTACCTGCCTGCACTCCCTCTGAACGTGCCCCAATCTATTGCAGCGGAAACATCTAACTCTAGAAATGTCACGAGGCCCGCGGCCCCCTTGGTTAGCACCCACAGGGTTACTACCCCCCAAGTACCTAGAACGGTTCCCGAGCGGACGAGCGCCGATAAGCGGCACAGGAGAACTTGCTCCGGGATTCGAACCCGACTGCGCGCGGCTTACCACCTCAGGCGCACGCGCATTGAGATATTCCTCTTCTGATAGAAGAGTCTCTTCAACGTGCGAAGCCAAGGCATAGAGATCAAGTATACAAGTTGGTTTACTTGAGAACACAAAATGGCGCCTGGTAAGCGGCGACACATTCTCCAAAATAATATTTACAAGTTCAGGCTCCTTAAGATCGGCATTGAGTACGCGAGCTGCCTCCGTGATAGATAGAACAAAGTTCCTAAAAGTTTCACACGGAAACTGAAATCTATGCACAACCTCCCTGCATAACTTCTGTCTAACTCTACTAGGTAACAACGTATTAAGAATCTGGTCAGTTACAGCCTTAACTGATAAACCTGCCTGAATTCCCCCGGAAAATAATTCGGTTAAGAATCCCGACGTTTTGGACAAACACAATGTCAAAAACTCGGGCTCACTAACGAGTTTAAGGCGGGATGCCCGGCTAATTTCAACCAAGAAGTTAAATAACTCCGTGTAGTTCTGACCACTACACACAGGAATGCGACCTAATATTTCCAATAGTACCTTACTATGACATTTAACAGATACCGCTGGCGTTTGGAGGACGGGGGGAGGGGAGGGCATCATCGGTTGTTCACCACTCGCAACTGTGCCCATGCCAAAATCTGCCGGAGATTCCCCAACCTCACTCACTAGTTCGCATAAAATAGACCTTAACTCACCCACCGTTGCGTTGGGTGGAGTAGGGGTGGACCAATTTTGGAGCTCGGCGATGAGTTGTTCACGGTTCAGTCTGTAGACATCAGACCTCGTCAGTTTGGTTGATGGCTTGTCGCCTGGTTTCAGCGGAGGAGCCATGGCCAATGACAGTATGAAAAAAGATACAAATAGGTATTAGTACAATGTATTACATAAAATATAACCCTCTGGCATATTTCCCTTTTTTGTTTAATTTCTCGGCATCTTTCCAAGCCCATACTTTATAGAGCCATAGTCGTTCGAGGCATGAACTAAGGACCAAGAGCACAATATAGACATAAACGTCGAAATTATAAAGTCAATAATTACTAGCCAGTAACCATCAATCATGTAACCACTGTTAACCACGTTAACCACAATAACCATGTTAACCATGTCAACCATGTAACCATGTTAACCATGTAACCATGTTAACCATGTTAACCACGTAACCATGTAACCACGTAACCATGTAACCACGTAACCATGTAACCACGTTAACCACATTAACCACATTAACCACATTAACCACATTAACCATGCTCTGCTACCATTTTGCAACCCCCCCTTAATATCTATAAGGTGAGAGAGGCAGTAAATTAGGTAAAGAGTTACCCGAATGAACATAACAATTTTATTTAGTCAAAAAAGAACAATAACAAGCTGAGCAAACAATCAACACCGCGTGAAGCGCGCTTTTCCGTCCATCGCGGAAACCAATTACATCAAAGGAAAACATAAACGTTACCTCCTCAAAACAAGTTACATCAAACCCATCAAAGGAAACGGTCCGGGATCTCAGTGACATGGTCTTTGGTTACTTCGTTAAATTGATTAGATCCTAAACTGGTTACTCTAGCGTTTAAGTTATCCACCCTAGTATAAATATATATTTTTCTTACAGACGCCCGTAGCAAACGTGACGTCATAGCAATCAAACAAGGCCACAAGGTAATAATAACTTAACAACCCTAGGCGTTTAACTTGGCGAACAAAGATGAGTCCAGAAACAGCTATACTCGAAAACAACATAAGCCGGGTTTCGAACCCAGGACCTGACAATCTCAGGCTAAAAGCTAATATTGGCAAATGTATGAAGTACATTTGAATAGGGCCCAGACCCTGAATATAAGTGGTGGCGAAAGCGACGGTCTAACTCCCAGCAGCGATAAGCGCGCAGCATAGTCAATATTCAAATAAACATAAGTTAATAACAAAGTCCAAATAGTAATTTACAATGAGTTCCCCCCATGACGCCGAAATAGTAATTTTGGTAGGAAAGTAATATCCCCCGAAACCCAGTCGCTGCCCTCACCTCTTATCCTCGAGCCGGTGGGGTAGTAAGTGACCTGAGATTCCGGTACCGCTAGTATTTATACGAAATATAATTCTCAGAGAAGGGGGGCGGATCGAAGGAAAGGAAGGTTGGAGAACATTACAAACAAGGGGGGAGGAGAGGTTCGAGACTCATATCGAACACCTAGCACCTTCTCGAAGCTCGGCGAAGGCGGAAACGGAACTCTTCTATCCATCTTCTCTGCTGGCCGAACACGTGGTCGAGCCTCGTTGCCGGCAGGCGCGGACACGCCTTCAGTCAGTCCGATGTATTTGGCGAGAGCGTAGGTCGCCGGTCAAGCTAGTGCCGCGTGTTGACTCAGTTGGCTGTCCCAGTTGGCGAGTGTTGTTACCATGTAAGTCGTTACATCGTTGACTCAGTTGTCTGTCCGAGTTGGTGAGTGTTGTTACAATGTAAGTTGTTACAAGTTACATGAAATAGTTATAATATATCTTCAGTAGTGTTATTTTTATAAATTGGTTAAATTTTATAAATATATATAGTGTACATATTGTTGGATTAAAATCGCTTAATTTTTTTCTCTGAAAAAAGTTGTTTTATTCCTTCCCCAAATCAAACTTCACTTATTAAAAATGACATAAACGCAAGTTCTGTAAAAAAAAAATCTAGTTTTAATCATGAAACATAATTTGTAAAAAAACAACGTAGTTTCAAAAATAAATAGTTCTTAAATTGTTTGATTCAAGACCATAGGTGTTCCCCCTTAAGAGCCCTTCTCAACTTAAGGATAACGCGTATATTAGGTAGGTAGTACAGCCTGAAACAGACGTCACATCGTGATGTGGTTTTCTGTATTCTACTTTTAAAAAAATGATAATAAGAGACCAGATATATTTTTAAAAATGCCATAAAATCTGAAAAAATAGTTATTTTAAATTAAACTTATCCTAAACTCGTTGTTGTCAAACGTGTATAATACAGATAACCTTCTTTTCAATACTATTTCTGGTTTGAGTGTGTTCGTATATCTAATTTATCGGTTAATGAGATGGGATCTTAAGATTAATAAAAGCCATAACAAGATTTTCGTTGAAGCAAGATGTGAAAGCCTCCAATATCATTTTCTTCCAACTTATCATTAAGGGGTTCCTACATTGTCTTGGTGTTACCTCTATGTTGCGCTATACAACCTTCAAACCTTAAACTCCCCCTTCTTCCCCAAACCCCCGCCTCCATGGTTCCCGTGATTCAATCTGAGTACAAGGTGAAGTCTGTTTAGGCCGGTGAAAAGGGTGATATGTCACATTCCTAGCTTAGTATCGTTACCCAATATGTCACAACAAATGATTGAACTGAACTTTCAGACGAGGTTTCAAACGCTTTTACATGAATAATATTTTTATTTTCAGGAGATAATTAACGTACATTTACTGAATGTACTGATTATACTTACTTACTCTATGGCATTGAAAATTCTATAAAGTTCATGGCCGCACTTATAAAGTACGCCACATATCCCTCTCTTGAGATAGTTATATCCAGTTCACCTCATTACACTCTCTCTCTCTCTCTTCCAGGTCTATTATAATATTATCCTCCCTTCTATGTCTTTCCAATGGTCTTTTTCCATTGGGTTTACCAGTCAGTACCGTGGACAAAGTTCTAGAATCTTCCATTGGAGCTGGATGTCCTTCCCACTGTAACATAATAGGTTTGATTATGCTAACAACATTTTGTTATGAGTAAGGGTATGTAACTCATCATTATGTAACCCCCTCCTCTCCCTATTACTCTAATTCCCTTTATTGACCATAAACCTTTCTAAGCACCTTGTTTTCAAACACCCTAACCTTATTTTCGTCATTTAAGGTAAGAGACTATGTTTCAATATTGTTTTGTATATTCTGAATTTTACATTCCTGGAAAGCAGGCAAAGGAGTAGTACAAAGGTTAACAATTTATTGACCAAGTAATAGCATGCTTCTAGCCCATCTCAGTGACGTAGTTTGCTAACGCGCTAGTTTTGTGTTAAGTTATACTGTCGAATACGGGGAGATCGAGGTTCGAATATCGGTCGGGTTAACTGGGAGTGGTTTTTTCTAAATGATATTTCCATTCACCCTACACGCAAATGCGGGTTCACTTCCTTTATATTCAACCTTCCCAATTCCTAACCCACTAGCTTAGTTAGTACCTAAGCGTAACCCGAACGGCTAGTAAGACGCGGTGCTAAGTATTATTTATAATAGCATGCTTCTGATTATACGCGATGTAAAAACCAACTTATTACTTAAACCGACACAACGTCCAGTACTCCGTCCGTCAATTCATCACTGTAAGAGGGGAAGCTCCAGTTTTACCTAGGATAATAATATGTTCAACTATACCAAGAATTGAACCGCGGGTCCTTAGTTCAACAGGTAGATGTGTCACCAACTTAGTGATGGGGTTGGGCTTTAAATCATCAATATGTTTTATTAACAGAATAATATATACTGTATTATTTAAATAAACTATATAATTTAAAATAACGGGCTGAGTAGGGATAGTTTTAAGAGGGCTGCACTGAAAATTATGTCTGACGTTTAGAAATTCCTGATTATTTAAGATTATCTTTGATATTTTTTAAGATTATTTTCAACAAAATGTACGCAAAAATAATCAGTAGTTAATGACCAGTTAAAAAGTTTAAATTTAAAAAAACTCAAAGACGATTTACTTAAAAATAGGTACTTTTCTGAGATAAAGCAATATGTTAGAAAACTAGATTTAGTCTTTCTATGTCAAATAATGATATGTTTTGAAAGTTTCACAATAGAAAATTTTAAGATAATTTGAGATTGTTTTAAAGGGTTTTATATAAGCTATCACACAATTTTTAAAAACATTTCAAACTTAAAATGTTCACTTTATAACTGGTCAGAACTTTCTCTAGCATTTTGATGAAAACAATATTAAAATAAATCAAACTATTTAATAAATAATACTGAATTTATTAATGTCTGCAATACTGCTCAATGCTCTGCCATACAACCTTTCTAAGAAGCTAAGCCAGCAATCGTTTGAATAGAGGTTGTAAAACCAACATTTGGTGGGGAAAAAAGCTTGCATTCAGCTGAGATCAGAAACACACCTCTCAAGTCAATATCACTAACGCACACCCATATCACTGATATATATTACCTATCTATAGTTCCGACAATACTCTTAAGAATGTTCTTGATTTTAACATATAATAGCAAAATACTAATATTAAAAATAACCGTAATTTTCACAACTGACTTAGTACACTTTACCTCCAAAGTTCTGAGATTGTTGTTCACGCTAGTAATGAGGTTCTAGTTACATAGGCACCTAGAGCCCCCTCTAGAGTACGGTCACATGCAAGAGTATATATATCACGTCTAGTTTGATCAACAAGATTGGGAATATTTTTATATAGAGGTCAGTAGATTTTTTTTTTACCATGGGCCTATACAAAAAAATAAAATTAAAAACCATCCACGTCATCAAATCAAGGGTGGAAATAAATAACCAAACGTGTGAGTTCCCAAAGTTGCAAGGTTAGGTGGCTGGACTATTAATCTACAGTCCAATGTGTGACCTGGTGGTCTAGGGGGTAAGGTGTCAGACCTCTGTGTTGAGGGTCAGGGGTTCAATCCTCGGTCCCGGCACAGATTTATCTGATTACCAAACCCGTCCTCCACCTCTGACAAGACATCTTGTGAATGTGGGGAATGCCAGACCTCCACCGTGGTTCGGATCCCACGTTAAACTGTAGGTCCTCCATTTCAGCTCACAATCACCCTACCATTACACATTAGCGTAAGTGCGTATAACCCGAACGGATAGTAAGACGCAGTGCTAATAATAATAATAACAATAATAATAATAATAATACAATTTAATTGTCATACGAAGAGACTATTGGAAAACAAAAACATATTTCTTAGATCACATTTTACTACTATAGGCCTATTATTAGTACTATTTTATAGATATTGATATTATTTATCAAAAGTGACAGTTGCAAATAACATGATTTGACTTGTGAATACGTTAAAGTTGATCGAGAAAATTTTATAGTTGTCAAGTAAGACTCTTTTTTTATGAACATTTGGCTCTCTATAACGTTAGTTAGATTACAGTCCTGATCATAAAGCTAGAAGTGAAACTTTACAATCCACAACTTTTTTAACAAGAAAGTTTATAATTGATGTTATAAGGTTACTTGTAGCTTACAAGTACTTGTGAATCAAAGAGTATTTTCTACAAGTAATGACAAATACATAAAATACTTCACAAGTGCATTTTTAATAGATTATTTGTACATAATTAGTTCAATATACCACTTTGATGAATAAACTACCCGTTTTAACATTTAACTAACATGTATTTTAGGTTTATTTACTTATAATGCGGCGGTAAACAGGTTCTTATTGAGGTTAATAGACGGCCATGTATGAACAACTTCTAATGAGTTAATTTACAATTGAGACGTGTTTTTTTTTGCTGTAGTAAATAAATCTTCAACCTCCTTGTTCAGAAAAATTTAAATAGCGCAATTCCCTATAGAAATGTTGAATATCTAAAACATAGAAAATTAATATAATGTACTGTACCTTGTTCCATAGTTGTATTTTATTTATTAACCTTTATTTAGGAAGAACCAAACCAAATGTATTTATGTAAAACAATTTACTTAATGATACCTTTTATATTTACTTTGTAAAACATTCACTTGTAAATTGTAAACTGTAGATGGTAGACTTGTAATTTTATGAAACAGCCCCAGATTATGCATTAATAAGATATATTTATTACTGTACTTAATCCAACTATATGGTGAGAAATTAAACTTTTACAGCCTAATTGAGCCCAAGACTCTTTCAACATGTTAATACTTTTACATAATTCCTACAAATTAACAACAAAATATCAATAACAAACTGTAAATTAAATTCAGTGATAATAAATAGTAATATATAAAACAAGTCCCTTAGTAATTTGGATAAAAGCATGTAATTAAAATCGTTTGTCAAATAAAATCTTGCGTTTTGTTAAATATAAACATTGATTTACAAATACCTGCTTCAGAAGCAATAGTTATCCCCTCTCATACAAATATTTCCAGTTCAGTAAAATGTGGATTTTCTAATCACAAAAGTAGAGATATATTAAATTAATTTGAAACCTACATAATCTTGTCATTATGACAACTGTGTGGTGAAAAATCTTATGTTTGAGTATTCAGAAATTTATAAATCTATATTATTCAACATGAATGTCTAAAGTCGTTTTTTTATGCTTTGAATATTTTTCAAGTCCAAATTGATTAAAAATGACTAAAAAAATTGCTTATAAAATATACGTTTATGAAACAAACGGATCATAAACAGAATGTTTATTTGTACGTAAGCGTTGTTTGTGATGTACAAAAAAAAGAAGGATGACATGTCATCAAAAGCTGGACACTGGTGTTCGATATTTATTCTACTGGTTGTAGAGTATATTGTTGTTCAGTTGTGTGTTTGTGTTTGTGTATGCTTTGTATTTAAATAAACAATGGTTTAGAATTATGGCCATGCATATTATCATAATTTACATATAGTCTAGATACAAAAAATGGTATCAACAAACATTTAATTATTTTACGAGAAATAATATAATTAGTTCAAGTCGCGTGCAAATATAAATCATGTTTAGGAAGTCAATTAAAAATCTATTTATATAACTTACTAACCAAATAATTAATTTGGCTAAATAATATTGTCACTCGAGGTGTTTAACGTGTACTTAATGAACCGACTGATTTTATCAGCTCGCGGCTTATAAACTTACATCTAATACCAAGACATCACCCAGACCTCGGTCGTTAGTTCATCACTGTGAAAGGTGGAACCCACATTCCACCAATAATAAATGTTTCGACCATTCTGGTAATCAAACCTAGTACTCTTAGCTCTGAACACAGACACGCTACCAGCTAACGTGTCAGACAATAATATAAATACAATTTTTATCCACCGCGTCTTATTACCTGTTTAGGGTATAGGCCTATGTACTAATTATTCTAATAAGTAAGGAATGATTGAGTAAAGTTGAATTTAGGGGAAATGTACCCACATATGCGTGGGAAAACCACCCTTAATACACCCTCCCTGATCTCCCCGTCATCAGCAGTCTAGTTTAACAAAAGAGTTACACCTCAAATCAGGTGGTCACCGAAGCAGGCATTAATATAGTTAGACTCGCTTTGCTTGTTGGGGACTCCGCCCCCAAAACCCTCATGAGTTTTTTTTTTTTTTTTTTGCAAGTAAACTAATGTCATTCCAGAACCATTTTTTTATAGTTCTTACCGTTTAGCCACAAGAAAACTCTAAAGAAAGGTCCGCACCAACTTTAAAGTTTCTCCGCCATTTTGATTTATTTTTCGAGGATTAAAAATTAAATTTTTTAACTTTTTGGAATTTTACCGTCGGTTACAGGCTAGAAGCTATGAGTTTGCCAAATTTCAAGTTTATAACTCATCTGGAAGGGGGTAAACATTAATGTCAGTGAGTTAGTCAGCCATGTGGCTTTACAGTATTATATAATATAAAAAATTAAAAAGCTGATATTCTTAAAACATATATTTTAGCTGGTGACTGTACACTCCAGTCATTAAACGGCGCTCACTGGCAGCGTCGCCATAATTAGTTCCTGGAGAGGCGTCGTAATCTGACGCTGTGAAAACACACACGAGCGCTCGTCTACTTAGTCGTCCCCGCCACAAGTGATTTACGGAATTTTGTAACGTATCGTAGCGTCGGGTGGCGTCTTCAATAGCGTCGTGGTAGCTGGAGAAGAGAAAGCCTCCTGTTTACAAGCTGGAGTGCAGCTATCTTGATAACAATCAAGAAGATTAGTTTGGTTTGATTATAGTTTATTATACCTGAACCGGTAGGCATATGGAATAAACTTAAAACTCGTATTGGTCAAGTTTTACAGTAACGTAATAAAGAGGTTGGAGTTTGAATCCTGACCACGTACATGTTTGTTTTTTCCACTAAATTGTTTTAACCCTTCGCCCACATAGATTTCCTCTAAATTCTAATTTCTTCATTCGTTCATCAGCGACGTCAATTAATGCAGAAATCCTGGAATGGGTAATGAGACGCGATGCAGAAAAATCAGTATTATTTAAAGCAGATAGTAATTTTCTTGTATAGACAATACATATTATTCAACATATAAATTAATATAAGTAGACTCATATAGAAGAATCTCTTCTAAACGGTAGCTCATATGAGAAACTTATCTTCAACTAACTGTCTGAAAGAAGGTTATTCCTACATGATCCTAACTTGAAACTATGTTCACTAACTTGTCTGAAAAGGTTATTCTTACAGGATCTACTTGAACTATCTGTCAGCTAACTGTGTGTGCAAGAAGGTATTCTACATGACCTAACTGAAACTATCGTCAAATAACTTGTGTGCAGAAGTATTCCTTACATATCCTAACTGAAACTTATCTGTCAAATAACTTTGTGTGCAAGAAGGTTATTCCTTACATGATCTAACTTATACTTATCTGTCAAATAACTTTGTGTGCAAGAAGGTATTCCTTACATGATCCTAACTTGAAACTTATCTGTCAAATAACTTTGTGCAAGAAGTATTCCTTTCAGATCCTACTGAACTTATGTTCAGCAACTTGTGTTCTATTAGAATCCTAATTTAGCTTATATGTCCGACATTTATACTGTTAATCTATGAAGGCAGATAATTTTATACACAAATGTAACAATATTTCAGTTTGCAACACCGTCTGTAGTAGAACCAAATTATTTGAGTCATCCTACCTAATCAGTAAACCACTGGGACGTAGAACAAACTGTGATGCTTTTATCCGATCGGACCAACGTTCCTCAAACTTCATATTAAGGTTTGCATTTTATTATGGCGTGTTCAGTATATTCATGTTAAAATAAACCATAAAATAAATCGTCTAGACCAGGGGCTGGCAACCTTTTTTGATATTACAGCAGAATGGGCTTAAAATACATTTTGTTGGGCTGGTTTGAAAAAAATATCGAGTAAAAAAATGTTAACCTTATATTTCTCATACAGTAATTAGCTATTAGTATACTTTTATCAAGTCAATTTTTTTTTTTGATAAATTATTTATGTTTAGTTAAAGTGCTCACCTCAGGACCTGATGTTTGTGGGTTCAAACCCAGCCGGGGTTGACGGATTTTTCATGATCGATACAAATTCATAGCACAACTTCCTTCGGAGGGGAAGCAAAGCCGTTGGTCCTATATCGATTG
Source organism: Timema cristinae (assembly GCA_039000515.1). Classification (NCBI taxonomy): domain Eukaryota; kingdom Metazoa; phylum Arthropoda; class Insecta; order Phasmatodea; family Timematidae; genus Timema; species Timema cristinae. Next base: position 18,964,103 of record JBCFYV010001001.1, on the reverse strand, counting down.
TGGTATGTAAAATAAACCTGGAAGGTATCTGAAAATACGTTTCCCGGTGAAATTGGAAGGCCCTTTCGTTCTCGCTCATAAAATTTCTCGTTAACTGATATAACTGATATAATCTGTACAGAAAGTGCTCGTTAAATAACTCAAATAAATAAGAGATCTTTTGTGGGCCAGATAAAATCAGTTGGTGGGCCACATCCGGCCGCAGCTTTAGTTTGCCAACCACTTAGCTGGACTGGACCATACAATATTTACACAGATGTTTATACAATTTCAGGTGACAGGTTCGCAATATACCGGATTGCCGACTCTCATCAGTCACACTGTGCCTAATCCTACCGGTGTGAATTCATTTGGAATTCTAGGGCGTTACAAAAAAAATTAGTCATTTTAATTTTTAAATCTTAAATAGCACCTCCTCACTCAACCAACCACCCTCCCCCCCATTCCCTCTCCTGCCATCCCTGTTTTTATAATATATCTCCATTTCTAGCAACGAGTACCACATCTAATATAATTTATTTGCCTCCATGACGAAAACCTGGATGTACACTGTCCAAGGGTTTTCTACGTCATACGTGTGTTAGTCTCTCTGTTCTGATGACACCCACTTCCACTTCTTGCGGTGATTTACGGTGTTTGCAGACAGATGGCAGTGTGGGCGTCACTTGCAGCCTCCTCCAGATTGTATATTATAATATAATATGCTGTTTATTATGAAAAGTACAGTCCCCTTAATAAAAACACGTTTTAATAAATAATAAAAATTTAGTTTCTAAAGGACGATATGCAAACAAGTTTTTATTTATTGAATCAACAAATTGGTTCATCATATTTTAAAAATGTATTTTTATCCACAAATCTACAATTAAGTTGGATTTTGTAATTTCTATCAATAAAAATGAGTTAAAATAACAATTTTACAGTCCGACCCTTTAGCTGTGTCCGTAGCGTGTATTTCTATTGAGATAAGGGTCCCGGCATGGCTGGAAATTTTTATCATTGGTGAAATTTGAGTATCCCCTTTCATATTGGTGTTTTAATGGCTGGGGACTGGTTGTTGTATATTTTATATATTTCAGTTTCTAAGCCGTGTGTTGTTATACTCATCGGAAAGTGTACGTTGAATAAAAGAAAAATGGACAACAGTTTTTAACATTTTTTTTAAAATGTTATATTTAATGTAGGGATTATTTTAGTAGTTTATACAAATATTTAAAAAAAACTTGCAACAGTCCATAATTAGTTCGAAACAGTTATGTAGGGCCAAGATTTAATTGACTGAGTGGTCAGAAGAATAAATAATATTCCGTAAAATTGGTTCGATTCCAAAATATACCTACAATTATTTCAATAGCTTTATAAAATTAGATTGCAATTGATGCACTAATATAACGTTCAGTTTAGGATGTACACCCAAACACAATTAAATCTAGAGCGGATATTGAAAGCTGTTCCCACAATCAGTACCGTATTTACGACACTCGCATGTTTTGTGTGATATTTGAATCCACCGGCTCTGATCCATGAGGACTAAGTTGAATTCCAACCTAGAGCAATATTACTTTTTGAATATTTTTTCTCTCTGGTTTAATGCTGATACATTCTATCATGATGTGTCTCTTTCTCATTCATTCTGTTTTGTGTCATTCTATATATAAATATAATGTGAACTTTGTATGTTTATTGATAATTTCAGGACACAACTCACAACCTAACTAAACTCTAGGACATAATATGGCAATGTAAAGTATATTTTGGATATCTCGGATATACGATAAGAATCTAAGCAATAAAAAAAAATACCGTAGGTACTTAAAATTCTAAGGTAATTTTTAACTATGTTTCTATTTTCAATGTGGTACATCTCTAATTAAAATTCTAAGGTAATTTTTAACTATGTTTCTATTTTCAATGTGGTACATCTCAAATTAAAATTCTAAGGTAATTTTTAACTATGTTTCTATTTTCAATGTGGTACATCTCTAAATTAAAATTCTAAGGTAATTTTTAACTATGTTTCTATTTTCAATGTGGTACATCTCTAATTAAAATTCTAAGGTAATTTTTAACTATGTTTCTATTTTCAATGTGGTACATCTCTAATTAAAATTCTAAGGTAATTTTTAACTATGTTTCTATTTTCAATGTGGTACATCTCTAATTAAAATTCTAAGGTAACTTTTAACTATGTTTCTATTTTCAATGTGGTACATCTCTAATTAAAATTCTAAGGTAATTTTTAACTATGTTTCTATTTTCAATGTGGTACATCTCTAATTAAAATTCTAAGATAATTTTTAACTATGTTTCTATTTTCAATGTGGTACATCTCAAATTAAAATCAAGTGTCTAAATTGTATGTAAATCACTTTAGATATTCAGAATTATAGACTAATATTTAAGTCGACAATAATTGATGATCGCAAATTCATGCGTGTTAAAAATGTGCAAAAACTCGTGATTTTTTTTTTTTTTGTGCCATTCGTTTCTCCCAATCTATCTGGCTTGAATATTTAATTTCATCTCAGGCAACCACTTCAATTTTTTCCCCTCCCCCTTTAAACAAATGTCAGACTTGTAGAAGCTCTAAATTTATAAACGATCTTGATCCCCTTAGAGAAGGGAATATAAAAAAAGGAAAAAGAAAGAAAGAGAAAAACTTGGTCATGTCAGATAAAAAGCAATATCAGCGCTGAGTTCCTGTGAAGTGGTCGTTGGAAAAGGAACTTGTATACAGCCGACAAGGTCCTTTTTTTATTCTTTATAAAAATAGAAATTCTGCTTTTAGAAATACAATATAAAACAGAAATACGTCAAGCATTTATTTTTAGGCTTCACCCTTAGCAGTAGGAAATTAAATTGATATTTATAAGTAAACTAAATAGTATAGTGCATTTTGTTTTATTTAAGAATGTTTTCATTTTAAATCTTTATTTGATTTTATTCATGGTATTAAACGAGCATTCTATGAACAGACTGATTATATCAGCACACAAAAGTTTTTCTACGAACGAGAGTGAAAGGGCCTAACAATTTTACCGGGAAAAGTATTTTCTCATACCTTCCATAGTTCTCTTACATACCACAATCGACATGGGACCGAAGGCGTTACTTCCCCTCTGGAAGATGTTTTGCTACGGATTTTTATCGCTCAAGAAAAACCCTTCGACCCAGGCTGGGTTTGAACCCACGAATACCGGCTCCTGATGCGAGTATTTTATTTCAAGACCACCAAGGTCAACCTGAATATGTAAATCTTAAGGTGCGTATAAATCTGCCGAACCAAGCCTGTAATAGAACATGTAATGTAACCTGTAATGGAACATGTAATGTAACTGTAATGGAACCTGTAATGGAACATGTAATGTAACATGTAATGGAACTGTAATGTAACATGTAATGGAACATGTAATGGAACTGTAATGGAACATGCAATTGAACATGTAATGGAACATGTAATGTAACCTGTAATGGAACATGTAATGGAACCTGTAATGTAACTTGTGATGTAACTTGTGATGTAACTTGTGATGTAACATGTGATGTAACATGTGATGTAACCTGTGATGGAACCTGTGATGGAACCTGTGATGTAACATGTGATGTAACATGTAATGTAACATGTGATGTAACATGTAATGTAACATGTAATGTAACATTTAATGTGACATGTAATGTAACATTTAATGTAACATGTAATGTAACATTTAATGTAACATGTAATGGAACATGTAATGGAACTGTAATGGAACATGTAATGGAACATGTAATGGAACATGTAATGGAACATGTAATGGAACATGTAATGTAACCTGTTTTGTAACCTGTGATGGAACCTGTGATGGAACCTGTGATGGAACCTGTGATGGAACCTGTGATGTAACATATGATGGAACCTGTAATCTATACTTATAAAATAACATGTCCTGACTGACTGACTGACTGACTGACTGATTCATCATCGCCCAGTGCAAACTATCAAGGCTACAAGCATGAAATTCGGACATTATATTCATTTTGTTATGTAGACACCCACTAAGAAAGGTTTTAGAAAATGCCACCCCAAAGGGGTCAAAATAGGGGATGATAATATGTATGATAATATGTATGAAAGTCCGTCATTTTGAAAGTTACATAAAGAAAATTTTGTATTTCGGTTATTGACGTAAAACAAATAAATACGTGTTTCAGGAATTTTAGAAATTTTATTTAATAAGGGATGAAAAAGGGGGTGAAAGTTTGTATCGGACTTGCATTATTTTTGATCTGAGGTCAAGTTATAGTCATCAACGTAACGTAATATTTTAAATTAATCTGTAAATACATATGTATATTTTCGTATTTGTATATAATCAACTTCCACGCGAGCAAAGCCACGGGCAACAGCTATCTAGTGTAACATATAATGGAACCTGTAATGGAACCTGTAATAGAACCTGTAATGGAACCTGTAATGGAACATGTAATGGAAACTGTAATGGAAACTGTAATGCAACCTGTTTTGTAACATGTGATGGAACCTGTAATGTAAGATATAATGGAACCTGTAATGTAACCTGTGATGGAATCTGTGATGGAACCTGTAATGTAACCTGTGATGGAACCTGTAATGTAACCGGTTTTGTAACATGTGATGGAACCTGTAATGTAAGATATAATGGAACCTGTAATGGAACCTGTAATGTAACCTGTGATGTAACATGTGATGGAACCTGTAATGTAACTTGTAATGTAACTTGTGATGGAACCTGTGATGGAACCTGTGATGGAACCTGTGATATAACCTGTAATGGAACCTGTGATGTAACCTGTAATGGAACAGATTCGTGCAGTTGAGCCGGACCTTCTAACACCGAACAAACTCGTTACGTCAGGTTCGTGAGAGGTTCGTTCCGATCTGCCGAGAGTCGGTTTTTGGAACGAACACAAAGGGATTCTCAGTTTTACTTGGGACGTCATTTTGTATATTCGGATAAAACAGGTCGGATCCCTGGAGGGTTCAACACTCTTGAGTGTTCGTTCCACGTCCCAAATGACGAGCATTTTATTACTGTACATGTTATATCACAGGCCTGGTTTAGCAGCTATATACGGACCTTAAGTTTCACTTTTAAGGTGGTAGGTTGAAATAGGATGCGAGTTAACCTCAGTGTAGAAAAACATTGTAGAAAAGCCACCCTCAGTACAGCCGGCCCGGACCTGCACCCGATTTCCTCTTAATTTGCAGTCTAATCTGTTGTTAGAGTGACGTCTTAGACCATGCGGCTGCCGAAGCGGGTAACAAATGAAGATATGTTTCTGTAATTAGCCCAACCTAGTAAATATACCTAACCTAAACACCTATACATGAACTCAATGTCATAATCCATACATTGTAATATATTCACAAATAAAAGCAAAAAGCCTCAGTCAGTAATCATGTAATTATTTTTTAAATATCTAAGCTCGTTTTGAATTGAAAACAAAATAAACTCACGCAGTCTTCATCAGCCCGGGAAGAAATAATTAATTTTAATTTTAAACAGAGCTTACGACTAAAGGTTTTCTATATAAGCTCGCTTTATCCGTTGGGGGCTACGCCCCCAAACCCCCAGTACCTTTTCTTTGCAAGTGGATGTAAACTAATGTAATTCCAGAGCAGTTTTTTTTAATAGGTCTTACCGTTTAGCCACAAGAGACCTCCAAAGAAAGGTTGCACCGACTTTAAAGTTGCTCCGCCATTTTAGTTGTGTTTTTCGGGGGCTAAAAATTAAAAATTTTAATTTTTTGGAATTTTCTCGCCCGTTTCAGGTTAAAATCTATAAGTTTGTCAAATTTAAAGTTTATAGCTCATCTGGAAGTGGGTAAACATTAATGTCAGTGAGTGAGTCAACCATGTGGCTTTATAGTAGTATATAATAGTCCCTAGTTCGTGAACAATTTATTTTAGCATCACCGTTTGGGTTACACGCTTATGTACTAATTACGCTAATGTATTAGAGATGCATAAGGTTTAATTTTTAGGAAATTTACCCGCATTTATGTGGAGGTAGAGTGGAAACCCCTTTAGGGGGGAAAACTCCTCAGTATACCCGACCAGGATTCCAACCTCGATCTCCCCGTCATCGGAAGTCTAGTCTATTTCGAAAGTGACACCTTAGTCAACGTGACATTATTTAATGAATTAAATGGTTTACCAGCTATACAAGTAGATAAATCGTAAATTTGTCTATGTATCAAATGAAACATATTTATTGAGAATGTATGGGACTAGTATTTAATAACAAAGTTACTTCATTTTTTTAAACTATAAACGCTTAAATATTATTAGCTAGAAGGTAGTAAAAAATAAATAACGCTATGAAAAGTTAGAATAAATTATATAAAATAGAGATGAATTGATATTAACTATTTTTAATTAATACGTCAAGGACCTTCTTATTGTAACGTGAATCACTGATATGTTATCTGCCTTAGCAGATATACTGAAGGAGCCCCGTGTGTTTTTAGCCTTTTATCATTTCAGTGTAGTATAAAATAATGGTATTTAGAATGCTTCATATTGCCAACAAAAAACACTCAGAGGTTAGATATGAACTGTATTATTATTATTATTATTATTATTATTATTATTATTATTATTATTAAATCGCTACTAGTTGCAATATAACATGAACTACTAGTATCTTGCCTGTTCCCATTTGACATTTCCAGTCATAGCTTGAACCTGAAGGTCGTCTTCCACCATTATCTCCTCCTTGTGGTAATCTAGAACGAACCACTGGTTCCCCGTTGGTTCTCACTCTAACAAGGATATAATTCTGAGGGCTGGTCTGTAATCACTGGTAATTTGTATTTTCCCACTTGACGTCTCCAGGCAGGACTTCGGCCAGAGACCCTCAGAGGTGAGGAGATAGTGATCCCGTTCTATAGAAAGTGTAAATTGTTATTGAGACCACTAAAGACAACATCTTCCCCATCTATCAATAGAGTTTGCAGCATTTGTCAACATATTATCACACTTGTACCAAAGCAATCCTTGGTTAAGTCAGCTCGTATAGTTTCCCAGAACGAGATCAATATGAGAGGTGTTTTTCTTTTACTCTCTCATCAACCTCTTCTCTCTTCCTCTTAAATGTAATGAGGCAAAAAGACACTTGTGTGAAGATAAAGATAATTGAACAAAGAGGTCGTAATCAATTTGCCTTCCTCTTTCTTCTTATCCTGCAAGATGAAACATTGCCCTGAAGAGTCGGATACCGTCAGAACACTAGGATTGCTAGCAGTGACGAGAGCTTCACTCAGGAATAATGAGTTGGATTTGTGTTTTACAACAAGTTCCTCCGCTCCGAAGGAACTTGGGAGAGATGTACGAGAAGATGTTATTTTCACACCGATTCTGGAAACATTTTCAAGACAGTAGGAAGGGATTCTGTTGACTGATAAAATTTGTACATTCATATTATCATTGACATATCCACTACAACCAATTTACAATACACTTTAAATAACACCTTTAGTTTCATTGGTTAACAACTTTCTTATCTGATTTGTGGTCTTGGACACCAAAGCTTCTGTAGGGTTTTAGTAGGGAGGAATTACAAATATATTTTTATGGTCAATATTGATAACATGTTGACTAATTATCAGTATAATTTCATATGTGTTTATATTCACAATCAAAAATGGCAGTTGCAGATCACATGATTTTACGTATACATGTATGATAAGCATATTTACATGACATTATTCACCACCCAATAACACTAGAACTTTTTTCTACGTTGCAATAATTATAGATTGAGGATAGTGACAAACGTATAATCACAAAAATTATTTATAAGAAAAAATAATTGAAGGTTTTCTTTTAATAAAGTTTTGCTAACAAACTGCAAAGTTAAATTCATTTGACTGTCATATTACACAATACACAGTTTAAATACATTGTAAAATAAACTATATACAGTGGTTTTATTTAACTAGTTTATAAATTTTAAAACTTTTTATCCAGGATAAAAACAGGAAAACACAAATAAATCAAATCACGTTTTTTTAATTTAGCACCACGTCTTAATACCCATTCGGGTTATACGCTTAAGTACTAATTTCGCTAATCGATTAGAAATTGGGATGGTTGAATTTAGAGTAACTGAACCCGCATTTGCGTGGAGGGAGAGTGGAAAACCATTTATGAAAAACCAACCGAGATTCGAACCTCGACTTCTCCATCCTCGGCAGTCAAGCTCAACACGACTAGCGCGTTAGCTAACTACGCCACCGAGGCGGGTCACGTTTTGTTAATTCGTTTAAAATTATATTTACCGTTATGATGTAATTGTTATGATCACGAATACAACTTTATATATGTTAATAGTAAGGTTTTAAAATGTAATTACATATCAAATTTATCATGGTGATACTCATAAATAGTTGTTGTTAGTTTATAAAACTTAAAAGTTTGTCAAAAACTGTCAAGATTGATCCTATATTTAAGAACGTTACGTCATTGAGTGTTTGCAATCTATAATGTCAAGTGCGCATGAACAAGCCAAGATTTGGGGCCGTATTTATAGTCGAGATTCGGCAGTAAACCAATCCCCCATTCGACCTAAACCTATGTTTATTCGTACACTGGGATATCGGCTGCCTCCTGAGGTTGGACTATAAATACAAGCTTAATATTGTGTATACAGCAACATGTCACAAACCTGCTTCGGTGGCCGCATCGTCTTAGGCATAATTCTTGTAATAGACGAGGTTGCAGATGACAGGGAGATAGGGGCTAGAATCCCGGTAGGGTGTAATGAGGGTGGTAGTTCCTAAGTGTTTTTTTCAATCTCCCTCTAAGCAAATGTGAGTACACCTCCTCTCAATTCAGCAATCCTCGTCCATAGCTCACTAGCGTTATTAGAACATATTATTATGACATGAATAGGTATTAAGAACGTTCATCATAGCAGGCCCGGCTCACGCGAGGTTTGGAAGTAAGAAGGTAAAGAAAAAAATCAAGATATGCCAGAAGTGTGTGCAGTGCATTCGTATTTGAATGATTACTAGAAATTTTCTGCGTTGACACGGGGGACAACGCAACAAAGTTTCTTGTTAATAATTACAGTATGTCCCTACTAAGACAGAATAAAGATTTTTGCACAATGATTAGCTGTGAAGACATTATAAAATGGTCAAAAACGGCCTTTTCAATGCAGTTTTTATCAAAATATTTAATATTATCAACATTGTCCTGGATTATAGACGTCTATTAATTCTTAACCTACATTAATGTTTAATCAGAAATGATCCACGTGCAATAGTTTTCGTGTGAATTTACCATTTCTAGCTGACGATATCACACAGTTGTTTGGTATGTGATGCACGCTCTTAAGGTGATTGGCCCTTTTCATTTGGCGTGGAAATGCAGAGCCATAGAAACAAACGGTCATCTTCAATATCTTTTGTTGACTTACAATTTTCTTTTCGGAAATGGCGTGTTCAATAATAGAAGTATATTGATTAAATTATACTTTTTATATACACACCTCATCTATGGTTTTAAAGGTGATAAAATATCGATAAAATTGATATGTTTCAATATAAAACTGCCGGCTTCATAACAAAAAATAGAAATGTAACAATTAATAAACATCGATACATTATCTTAGAAGGGGTGTTGAAAATATTAACATGAAAATTTCACTCGTTCTCGAGAAAACTGGTATTTCCAAACATAAGATTTTTCCGCAAGATTTGTCCAGTAGCTAGCGCCATCTACGTTTTCCGTTATCCATCTGTTATTGCTAGTGCGGAAGGATACTTTGGTCGATTGTGAAGCCCTGCAACGCCTTTCACCCTCCCACCCACTCACCATCCCACAAAATAGGATTTAGACTTGCACTCGACAGGGCTAAGGGCCTTAAGACGAGATGCTAGAATCACATGTCACACACAAAAAAAATTATGTCTAAGATTTCGTGCACGTTTGATGCCTATCTGGGATATTTCTTCTACAGCTAGACTAAGAATCAACATCAAGATGCACTAGCCTGCTAATGACTCATCCTGTGTGTTACAGCCTGTCGCCAGATGGAGTTCGGTATCCAGGCCATCTTCGGGCCGTCGGACCCGCTTCTAGGGGCTCACATCCAGTCCATCTGCGAGGCTTTGGATATCCCTCACATTGAGGCAAGGATCGACTTTGAACCCACCTTCAAAGAGTTCTCCATCAACCTTCATCCATCTCAGGAGCACATGAACAGAGCGTTCAAGGACGTCATGGCCTTCCTCAACTGGACCAAGGTCGCCATTGTGTACGAGGAGGATTATGGTGAGTTTATTTAGGCTCTCTTCTGACGTAACAGTGATTTTCTCGGAAACAAGTCTACATAAATGCTTAATACTGTCATAAAGTATTTCTACTCAAATAATTTAGTTGTAGCTATGTTTAAATATAACATACAAACATTAGAAACAATAAAGTATACAAAATAGTACAATTAAGCGGAACGATACCGGTATCGAACCCGGGACCTTTACCTGTGTGCAATAATACTCTACCAGTGAGCCAGACTATCAGCACTGATCACTGTGACAAATTATCACGTATCATCTAGTGATACACATTAATTAATTATACAAAATAATATAAATTATATTATCTTTAAATATAATTACCTTGGGTTGGGCCGGATATGGGACGATTCCTTGATAGCTCAGTAGTTAGAGCATTGGCGCACTAAGCCAAAGGTCCCGGGTTCGATTTCCGTGTCCAGGTGTTATTTTTCAATTTAATGAATATGATATTTAATTACGGCTATATTCGTAATTAACAAATATCAAGATTAGCCTTAGAATCCATTTTAATTTAAAAGCTATAAACAAATTCGTATAATTTGGGCTGTATACTTTGGTTCGTTTAGCTTATCATGGTTTATACTCATGCAATAATTTAACTTTATTTAATGTTTGGGGCTGTTTAATATATCAGAATAAAATAGTAAAAGTGCAAACTCTATCAGAAAAACTGAATATATGTAAACCAACCAAATTTCCATGCCTAACTATTATTATAAATAAATAGTCAGAAATGTTAAATAAATCTATAGTATTTTTCCAATATGTATAAAAAATAGTGCGTCTTGTAAACTGTCAGTCCCCTCAGAACGTTAAACGTAGCAATAACGTTTATGATAGTTTCGGATAATTTTAATTAAATCAAATTAAAATTATTTAACTGTATTTACACCATGTGGGATGGATAAAGTTAATTAACTTAAGTTAAAAAATAATGAAATGGAATTAAACTAAAGTTATTTAATTAAATTATCCAAAATGTAATATTACTGTATATATACATACACACACATTATAGACAATAAAACAGCCGAACACCTTTATTTAACCTCAACATCAAATACACTGTTTGTTTTTTAAATACATTTGATGTTAATATTATTTTGTCTTGCACGTTACTGATAAAAACAATTTTATTAAATCACGAACAGGAAATTGTTCTATTTTAGTGTGAATTTAAGGGGAATTGAACTAAAATATTATCATCTCATATAAACTTTAGGAATGTTATATCTAGATTATTAAATAAAAGTCCATCTTAGTTAATGTATTTGATAGTTTATTGAATATTGCTTAAAAACTCTTCTCTCGACGTTATTACCACTTAATACATTTTTCCTCTTGATCTTTAATTTTTTTTATCATTCTCCCACGCATCTGTCTGTCCCTTCCCAGATAAAAGAGATCCCAATGTCCAACCAAAGTAAAGGGCTGTCAAAAGCTTAAGCGTAATGAAGTAATGGGACAGCCAACGTCTAGTGAATTTGAGGAAAAAAATGGCTAAGAATGAGTCAAGATATTTAATAATGTGTATTTTAAACTAAAATAAATATTAGAAAAAGTAATGTGTTTAATGGAGAATATTAAAAAGCTTTTATATTCCAAATTATATGATTATTTATTCTAATTTCTAGAACGTAATCTTGTTTTTTACCCATCTTCCTACCAGTTGGGGGCTCTGGGCCAATCATGTATTTACACTCATCTATTATAGATCAGAAAGGTAGAATTTGAAGGAAATGTAGACGTATTTGTGTGGAGGAAAAGTAGAAAAACCATGTAGAAAAATAAAACATCAATGAATCTTGTCGAGATTTGATCCTGAAACTCCTCGTCACGTTCAAACCGGATCAGACGAGTTTGACGGCTCACACCACATGTTTATCGATGCGCGTTAGAGCCTAATAGGTTTAGCTGGTTAAGTACATGAAAAAATATAACTGATTTCTATTTATTTTTTTCCAAGTAAGTATCTTAAATATATATATTTATCTTTTGCCGGCACCATTTTAAATTACTATTTCTTTGGAAGAAAAGAACACTTACTGTAAAATTGGTGAACCTAGCATCCTTTCTAGAGTTTTTATAAAGCTGATATTTCACTTACCTCTCCGACAAAGCTTTATAAATGGTCTGATTTATCATTGAGCGTACAAGAGTGTGTGTGTTAGCAGATATTCTCTGTGTCGTGACAAATTGGCCTCTTTTTTTCAAGGTAAGTTACTCTTTAGCTTGCTACAGGAGCTTTAAGAAATGTGATAACTTGAAAACTTCTTAATACCGGGCGTCTATATAACTCAATTCTTTCAAATCACATCAAGTAGGTTCAACTTTTCTCTTTTCTCGGGAAAAATATACGAGTTCCGACCAAATTTGAAAGGAAACCACGGTTTTGGAACCACGTGTACTGTAGTTAAATATTGAATAATTTGATAAAAATCATAACTAAAATAATTTTGCTTAAAATATTGAACTGCACACATTAATATTTTTTACGTTTTAATTTAGAGTGGTATATTTTAAAAATACTACTTGATACAACTTTGCTATATGTTTTGTGTAACTTATTTAAAAACCTTTGTTCAAAATATTAAATATAACCTATTTTGAACATGTTTTGACCAAATTTGGTAATATAAGAATTTTCCTTTAGAACAGTATTTTTATGTTGAGCTACTTATTTTGTTCTCTATGCTCATATTATTGGAGTGATAATGTATTCAAATCGTTTAAAAAATAGTACTTAAAAAGATGTCTACTCTCTAAAACCAAAATATTGAAATAAGAGTAATAATTATTTTCCAAGTGTTCTATAAAAGTATTTGTAAACCAATTATAAGATTTAAGACAAAATAAGGATGATATATTATTCTCTTTTAACTATTGATAGTATTATTAACAGTAAAAAAACACTAAATTAATCTATTAAATAAAATAAATGCATTTTACTAGTCGAACAGGCTCTACCAATATTTGCACTAGCGGAGATGTACCAGCATTTGTATGGAGAGAGAGTTGGACAAAATTTAGTAAAAACATATAAATACACCCGACTGGGATTCGAACCGGGTCACCGGAAAACCAGACCAAAGAAGACTGATGCTTTAGTACATGTATTTTCTATTGCGGGTGAATTGTTGAATTGTTTAAAAAATAAAAAATTGTAATCCATTAAAAAAAAGTTTAGTTTTTGAACATGATAACAAGATCTCCTCTTCGTTGAGTTTTTGTTTATATCCCCGGAATTAAGAAGAAAATCTTTCCTACTTTGAAGAGGGCGTTAGAAGCAATTCAAGCACTAAATAAACATCAAAGTTATCCTTTTGAGACGGTAGAAACATTTCATTTCTGACTAAATCTCTCGGTTGGTAAAGTTTGATTGATACGTGTAACCGTTCTTAGGTTAGAGGAGCTAGGTTAGTCTCACTTAGCCTTCCTTGGCAAAACCTTGCGGTTGGCTTGAGTTGCTTACACAAGTGGAAACCTACAAACACACAGGATGGATTTACTTACAACCTAACCCCCTTCCTCTCTTCCTACCTTCACGAATGCGGTGAAACACCAATCAAAGGAAGATGGGGCTATGACCACACTATGCTTGGTTCTCGAGTGAATAATATTCTCTAAATGTATGCTATACTGCTATTGTCATAATTAAATAGTCTACAATATACATCCGAAAACATTAATTGTCCGAATTTTATTTGTAGCACCGCGTCTTACTACCCATACAGGTTATACGCTTATGTAATAAATACGCTAGGTGTTTTAGAGACACGTAGGGTTATATTTAAATTAATTGTACCCGTATTTGCGTGGAGGGAGAGTAGGGAAAAGGCCTCAGTACGCCCGACAGAGATTCGAACCTCTATCTTCCCGTCATCTACAGTCTAGTCTACTGTGAGAGTGACGCCTTGAACCATAGGGTCACCGAAGTGGGTCTGTTAGAAATGAAAGTTAATTTTAAAACTATGATAATTTTAGGAAATTACCAACTTAAGTGGTATCTACACACGATATATGACAGATACAAACGTTACCTTAATATATTCGTACGTTAAATCATACTCTGCAGCTATCACTTTTGAAAGTATCAATGTCAATAAAAAATATTGTATTTATATTTGGTTAATCTTAACTAATAAAACCATTTTAATACTTTTTAAACCTACTATCTTATCACAATTAATTAAAGACACTAAACAAGATTAGTTCCAAATTAAATTTGAATCAAGATGGTTTTTAAAAATAGAATTTTATTGTATTGTAATGTTAATTAAAAAGCACTATATAGCATCTTAAGTTAAGATGCCGTAAAATAAATTTTAAACATACTTTTTAATATTCTGAGTCGTGAAGAACAGTGCAATATTATTGTTTGAATCTCAACATATACAAAATTAAGGGTCTTCTAGTCAAACCAGGCTTGGAAAAATTGTTGCCCGTCACGTATTTTTATGCGGCGCACTAGCTATAACTATCTATCTATGGGAGGAAAAAATGCTAAAAATAGAAAAATTAATAATATATTTTTATGGAAGGCTATACAATTTATATTCATTACAAATATATGACTGAACTAAAACTTGAGATGAAAGACATGCAGACAAATTTAAGAGAATTACAGCTTCGTATTTTACAATTTTATTAATTCTTATGAATTCTAAAACATAAAATATTCTGAGGAAGAAATTCAGATTACTTATGGATCAGCCTATATAGGTTATGTGAACAAATATTTCCATAATATCAATTAAAACTCTTAACGATCAAGCACTACCGATGAACTTTAGTAGTTTTAAGAATCTCAACTACTAAATTTACACATGCCATTGAATAAATATTTAACGATATAAAAACATTGCGTTCACATTATTAACTTTTATTCCTCTGGAAAGTCTCTTTTTTATGTCCTTAAATTTTTATGTTATAAATATGTATTTGTTATATATAATAATTTGCGTTTACCAAAAAATCATCCGTTATTATTTATTAAATATTCAATGCGGTCCTTAAGCCAAAATATCTACCCTGGCCTGAGTTGAACCAATAATTTGGTCATTGATAAAAACATTGCATTAACTTTAAGTCCTTTATGCATCAACAATACTCAAAGATACCCAAAATGCACTGGTTCCCAAACTTGCGCCAGTTATGGGTCCCTTTTTGGAGACGTTACCTAAACAAAGTACTGTACCCCTTCCAAAAAAAAATTTAATAAGAGGAACAAATAACTATTACCTTATAGAGTACTAGATAGCTGTTGCCCGCGGCTTTGCTCGCGTGGAAGTTGATTATATACAAATACGAAAATATACATATGTATTTACAGATTAATTTAAAATATTACGTTACGTTGATGACCATAACTTCACCTCAGATCAAAAATAATGCAAGTCCGATACAAACTTTCACCCCCTTTTTCATCCCTTATTAAATAAAATTTCCAAAATTCCTGAAACACGTATTTATTTGTTTTACGTCAATAACCGAAAAACAAAATTTTGTTTATGTAACTTTCAAAATGACGGACTTTCATACATATTATCATCCCTTTTTTTGACCCCCTTGGGGTGGAATTTTCTAAAATCCTTTCTTAGTGGGTGCCTACATAACAAAATGAATATACAGTCCGAATTTCATGCTTGTAGCCTTGATAGTTTGCGCTCGGCGATGATGAATCAGTCAGTAAGTCAATCAGGACATGATATTTTATAATAATAGATAAAAGGTAATTTCAAGTCTTAACGAATATTTAGTGGTAATATAAACAAATCCCTGACAAATTGGAAGAAAGGCTTGTTAATGTCCGTGGTATCACGTCGAAACCTGAATGAATTCCTCTATCAAATTATTTTCAGAAAATATTTTATAAATTAATAAAGCTAGGTGATACGTCACGTACCCTTGTAGGTACACGTACCACAATTTGGGAATCACTGCCATTGTGTATTTATTAATGCATGTCTTGATGAAGGATTTATAGCAGACCAAATCAATTTGTTCTTGTTAACGGTGAAAGTATCTATACCCATTACAAAAATAAATAACGTATTTTGTGTTAAGACACAAAGTTTATCGTTGAAACATTTATATTTCATGGATAAAAAAAATACTTAAGGGTGTTATAGTAATTTAAATTTAGCATTCTTTATTTACCAACCTAAAGTTGGAATTTGGAAAGATTTCCCCAAAAATACAACTTACAAAATAATTCGCTCTTATCACTTTTGTGATTTTTTTTTCCCCTGCCTTTAATTATATTATTATATTATTATTATTATTATTATTATTATTATTATTATTATTAGCACCGCGCCTTACTACCCATTCGGGTTATACGCACTTACGCTAATGTGTAATGGAAGGGTGATTGTGAGATGAAATGAAGGACCTACAGTTTAACGTGGAATCCGAACCACGGTGGAGGCCTGGCATTCCCCACATCTTTAATTATAATTTACCATATTAAAACCCAAAATAACGCAAAAAAAACAACTGAAACTTTGTGCTAGAAATGCTAGTCTCAAAGGCTCTCTTGGCTGGTTCAACAAGATGGGCTTATCAATTTAGTGTGTTTCCATTCTTTATTGCGACTAATTTCCTTTAAATAGTTAACTATAATCATCCTGGGTCTTTATCTTATTTTGTTTATCCTCCACTCGCGCTTAGAGGGGACAGATCTACCTTAACTTACTACACTATGACGCTATCTTAAAAGCTACACCATAGTGGAACCATGCAGTTTGCAGTAGCTGAGATTGAAACACGATTGTTATCATTCACCGCTGATTACGTAATCACAAATCTACAAAAGAACTCTCCTTTTGAAATTATTTTCTTTTCGCCAACTTCTTAATATTGGTTTTGGTTGTACTCGTATTTATCAATAATATAATACTATATATAAATAGATTTTCCGTCATAAGATCCATTACTTCAAACATAATTTTCATTTTTACTTTGTCTCAACAACTCGAAGAGAAAGTATTGTGGTACTGATTATGTAAAAACTTGGTATCTATGGTTTTCATAAGGTTCTCCCCTAGAGTTTTTTGAATTAATATCCAACCCTTAATTTAGAGGTAATTTACTGAGGAACAAAAAGAAATAAAATCTATTTTCTCGAAATTTGCTCTAGTGATTTTGATTAAATTTTATATCTAGACATTGTTTATCACTATAAAAAAAATATGTCAGTTGTCATTTTATCATGAAAATTACTTTGAGGGTACCTTAACTTGGATAATTTTTCCAATTTTGATCATTTCTACACAACTATTTGGGATACTAAAAAAATTATCCTAAAGTTGTAGTACTGTTAGATATACAAATCTTTTATTTTGATTGAATTTTTATAAAACCAATCATTTCTGAGCTATTAGTAATATAATTATGTACATTTTAATTCAGGTCTTTGAAAATGAATTTGATTCTTATGTTCTTTGGGGGACAAAGATGTTTCTCTTTTCTCGAGTTTCCTGTAACGTTGTGCCTAGTTCCGAATTCCATAGAGTCAGTAACAGTATTTATTAATTCATTTACGATTTTTGGTGTAATGGTTCTACAACTATGTATAGATATATTATTTCAATCCACAAATCTGCCGAGCTTTTAGTAAATGTCTATTTTAAGATAAAAGAAGGAGAAAATCTGTGAAGTGCATCGTACCATTTGTTTTAATATGCAATTTGTTTGCACAAATCCGTCTACTCCATGTAGCCATAATTCCAAGAAAATCAACCGCTTTTGGGGAGGTTGGATAGTCATGGTCTGTATATAATCGATAGTATCTATTGAGGTCATAAATTAATCTCTATTTTACTCGTTTATTTGTGTGGAGGGTCGAGTCTAGTCGCTTCGGTCGCCTGTCTTAGCCCGGTTTGCGAGTCTGCAATTAGTTTCCATGTGCCACGAACAGGAGCAGGTTTTGCTGATGGAACGTTTGAGGAGGAGGGGTGAAGTGGCGGTGGGGTGGAGGGTGGGTGCAAGAGTTGAGGGAGGTGGGAAAGAGGAATACTGAAGAACAACTCTGGATTCAACTCGTTTAGGAAAACGAAAAAGTCCTCAGGCTGGATTAAATGAACAGGAATGAAGTTAACAGGTGTTGGCAAGCAAAGCGCGCGCTCTTTTAATGTCGGCTTGTTTTACGTTGCTTTTAAAAGTCTCTTGTACTTTGTTATTCCTGTTTGAGGGTAAAATTATTTACATCTATATAAAGGTATGGTTATTTTTGACTAAATAAATAGATGGAATATAAACAGGTCAAGTGATCAAAACGAAACAAACTTAACGTTATAGTTTTGATAAAACATTTAAAAAATATCATAGATGAATACCTAATGGCAGTTTATTTTGTACAAGTTTTAAATTCAGGAAGTCTTACAATAGAACAAATTTTTCAATCACTAAAATATTATTTTAGACACATCGGCTGGTACGTGAAATAAACGTCAAGCTCATATGGCCTGGTGGTGTTGGGTAGGTCCGGATTCGAGCCTGGTTTAGGTAAACCAGGGGTGTTTCTCTGAATGGTTTACCACACCCTGCGCATGCAAATGCATGTACATTTTCCTCTAAATTATATCTTCCTCGCCCATATCCGATTAAGGCAATTAAATGAGGATAATCCATAACTATGTGCTTAAAGTCGTGGTGTTGCATAATATATTTTTTTAATTTAGCACTGCGTCTTACTACCCGTTTGGGCTATACGCTTATGTACTAATTAAGCCAATGGGTTAGAGATTGGGAAGGTTTAATTTTGAGGAAGTTAACCCGCATTTACATGGAGGAAAAGTGGGAAACCATTTGGGGAAAACCACCACCTGTTCACCCGACCTATATTTGAACCTCTTTCTCCCTGTCCTCGGCAGTCTAGCTCAACACAAAACTAGCGAGTTAGCTAACCACATCACAAAGGCAGGTTTATATGTATATATACATACGCGTAGTTTTATACTAAAAAAAAAAAAGTTCCGCTCTAAACAATTGTGCGTCTTTTTCTAAAACAATTATTAAAAATTGATAAATAAAATTTAGGGAGCGTAAATAATTGGTGACTTCTCTGAACATTACTGTATCTTGCTGTTTGTGTCTTACGTTACGTCTTCCATTCTCTGTCTGCACCGCATTCCCAAATTACCAACTTGAAAACGTCAATTCGGAGTGAAGGTTGGCAGGGGAATGAACTTCTCTCTGGTTGTACACGTTCTCTCGTGGGATAGAACACGTGTTTATAAAGGGGGGAGGATGTAGGAGGGGGAGAACAGACAACTCTAAAACAAGCTCGCTGAAAGTAAAGATTCTCTCAATCATTCGTGGGAACGACACTCCACCTGATGACTTACCACAGCTTAGTATTATATATATAATATATATATATATATATATATATATATATATTTATAAAACTCATAGAAAACAGACCTTTTTCCTAAGCGTGCAACTTTTTTTTAACACCGCGTCTTACTACCCATTCGGGTTATACGCTTACGGCATATGTACTAATTACAACATCATGTGAATGTGGGGAATGCCAGGCCTCCACCGTGGTTCGGATTCCACGTTAAACTGTAGGTCCTCCATTTCATCTCACAATCACCCTACCATTACACATTAGCGTAAGTGCGTATAACCCGAACGGGTAGTAAGACGCAGTGATGATAATAATAATAATAATAATAATAATAATTACACTAATGGTTTAAGGAATAGGTAAGGTTTGATTGAGAGTAAGTGTACCCGCATTTGTGTGAAAGGAGAGTAAACAAATAATTTAGGAAAACCACCTTCAGTGCACCCGATCCTCCGTCTTCAGCAGTTTAGTCCAACACGAGGGTAGCGCGTTAGATGCCGCTAACACCGAAGTGGGTGAGTAACTGTTACTTGTAGAGGAAGTTGATGAAGGTATACAAAGCTATAGTATAAGGGGTGAGAAACACAGTCAAAGTTAATGGGTACAGTAAGTCATATTTAGACAAAATATAATTCTAGTGAAAAACTTAAATTATAAATTTAGTTTAGCACTTCCTACTTAAAATCTGGATGTCATTCTGTGGACCTAATTTTATAATAACTTAATTTTAGGATACGTTAATCTAACTTTACTGATATTTAAACCAGTGAGGTTCGGTTTCACGAATAATGTCTTGAGATGAAACGTGAAACGACTTTTTGAAGAACTAAGGAAATTTTCAATCAATTTGCCGAATGTCTTGTTTTAGTGGCGATAGGCCCTGTAAATGTAGGTTAAATTAAGTTTAATTTGTATGTATTTAGGTCTAATAAAGTTAATAAGAGTGTTTTTTATCACCGCGACTAACTTACCTGTTCGGGTTATACGCACGTATAATAATTACTCTAATGGGGTATAGAGGAGGAAAGAAGTAATTTAGAGGTAATCTACCCGTGTTTGTGTGAAAAGGAAAAAAAAAACTCAGTAAACCCAACTGGGATTCGAACCCCAATCTACCCGTCATCATCAGTCCAGTCTAACATGGTATTAACGCCTAGGATCATTCGGCCATTGAAGCGGGGAAGAAAAGAGTTAAGGAAATTGAATTTAGGTCTATTAAACTTATATAAGCAAGTGTGCAAATTATAAGTCTTGCTATGGGCAGTTGTTTAGTCATTGACTTTGTGTAAAACACATTTAATTAACTATGCAAGGAATATACTATTTTATATCTAGCTAATTTAATGGCATAAGGGCTTATACACTTATTTACATAACATACAGTTTAGACATGATATATATCTATGGGTAAAATCTCTTATTTACTAATATATTCATAGACCATGTATAGGGGGTAATTTAAGCTAGATCCTCTGATGAAGTAACGGATACAACTAACCTACTACCCAATTAGTTTGTCCCCAGATTAACCCTAAGTCATTCAACAGCCGTTTACCTTTATCTAAAAACTGTATCTTCACAAAACAGAAGCCATTGTTTAAACGTAGGAATGTCATCGTAATCCAGGCAGTCGCCCAATGACTGCCAATCATTCCTAGTTGCAACCATGTGTTTCTGTATTTGTTCTTTCTAATAAATTTTGAATACATTCTCTTGTATTATGTTGCCCAAAATTTTAGCTCCCAGCATGCCTTCCCTCAAAAACTAATAACTGTGTACTATTCCAAAACTAAACCGCTCTCTTCATATAGTAGTTGGAGTTCCTTGCTGCTGATATAGAGGTCCTGGGTTCGCTGCCTTGCTGGTGTTGGAGGATTTTTCTTGAAAGGGGAATAGTCCTTAAAGTAACCAAAGTTTGGTTAATTATACTTAAGTTAGGTTAAGATCTTAATTGGTTCAACCAATTATATTTGCTACATATTCCCCCTTATCGCATCGGGACCTGGAAAGAGCCTCCACGAAAAGGATGTACGATCAGTACGTTCGGGCGTTCCCTGGGCAAAGGTACATTAGTACTGGGCTAACCTTTCCGCAGACTAGCCCAGACATGCCTTATTAGTGATATTATTATTACTATTCCAGACTGTGAACATTAAGGTCGAAGCTCCTCTAATCACGTGTGTGATACGTCTATGCATCGGCCCCTCCCCTTCACTTGATACCCTCTTCACTCCTGACCCGGGTAGATGGAGCACGAGGGTCACATAAACCAGACGCCACTGAACTCCATCTGTCCTTCCTGTTTACAATCGGTTTATTGGTCCCTTCGTCCACTCTACATTACTGCTGGTAAGAGGAGCTTCCGGCACAACTCAAAGCTAAACAACATCCAAACAGAAGATGAATAATCCGTAGTCATCAGGTGTTGAGGACTTCGAGGATCACTTTCACAAGCACAGTTAAAAGAAAAATATAACATTTAACTGCTTGAACGTAACCTGAAGCTTTGCCGATAATATGGGAAACTAGTGAATGTATGACTATAAAGGTTTGTTTTAATCCTCCTCCCTATCGCCCATTAAATTTGTACTGTGTTTTTAATCACCCTCTATACTCAGATCAGATACGAAGCAAATTTTTGTTGACAGTTACCAAAGGTATCAAAAGAATTGTTATATATATTTATATGTCAAACCGTACGACATGCAGCTGTCACTTTTTATATATAAAACCACCTATAAAATGATATTAATATTAAAATAAAATGCTATCGATATATACAGCAAAAAAAAGGCTTTATAATTTAGAAGATACTTCCTACCAGAATATCACTATAGTTAGGGAGGCTAAGTGGGGACCTTAATTAGATTATATTTTAAATAGTCTTTACTTTTATTGTAACTTAACGTTTAGCATATATGTTCATAGAAATATAAAATTACCTATATTTTCTTATTATTGAAAAATTAAAATATCTAGTTAATATATAAACTCCTTGGGCTGTGGATATAAAAAAATAACTTTGGTCTTTATAACATTTCTTCACAAACATTTTAAAACCGTGACCCAATTTTTATAACGACCAACTTTACGACCCACCTAGAACATAGACATGGAGCGCTTGAGGTTTTTTCTTTTTTTTTTTCTTTATATTTTTCACTTTTCAAATTTGTCATCATTTTCTATTTTAAAATAATCACAAAATGTTCCCATTTCAAACACTTTACGTGACCCACTAAATATCGGCTTGTTACCCACAGTTTGATAACCACTGCTCTAGAGAATGGAACAGATTACGATGAACAGTATTTGTGTAGATATTATAGATATTGATTACTGTGTCTTTTAATAACCACACAAACAAACCTGCATTGAAATTTTTAAGTATATTAGCTGTTTTGATAATAATGTGTCTAGCCTACCATTCGTTTATAGTTTAACAGTTTGTGTACCCGTTATTCGAATGAACAATCTATAAAATAGCTTTTCTATTTATAGTATATAAAATAAACTACAAGGAACAGTAATCCAATTTTAAATTATGTTTAAATATTCATCCTTTATTGGTTTAAAATGTGATACACAATGACAAAATAGATATATAATCTGAACATGTTTTAAAAACTGACATTTCTTTTTAAAACTAAGTTATAACTTCTCTATACACAATACTTTGAAAATTTGACTGTTGGTGTTAATAAATTATTATTGGCACCGCGTCTTACTACCCGTTCGGGTTATACGCACTTACGCTAATGTGTAATGGTAGGGTGATTGTGAGATGAAATGGAGGACCTACAGTTTAACGTGGAATCCGAACCACGGTGGAGGCCTGGCATTCCCCACATTCACAAGATGTCTTGTCAGAGGTGAAGGAAGGGTTTGGTAATAAGATGAATTTGTGCCGGGACCTAGGATTGAACCCCGGACCCCAGCACAGAAGACCGACACCTTACCCCTAGACCACCAGGTCACCACCGTGTTAATAAAAAAAAAAAAAAATGTCCCAGCATAATCGGTTGTTAAAAGGACTGTAATTAAATCAGGACGTCGTCTAGGGAGGTAAAGGTGGCAATTGCCTTAGGCCTTACATTCCTGGGGGCCACATTTCCTCCAAAAATTATTAAATTCAATTACAGTTATAATTGTAAATTTCGCATCAAATAGTGTACAGATAATTAATAGCAAAAAGTATTCGCTTAGTGATAGGATTCCATTCCAGATTCCTGAAAACCCTAATTTTATGGATTTTAAGACTAACATTATTCGAGTAATATGCTGCAGGACAGTAGAATATGCCACCATTGTGCTACACCTATCGGTCCACAGAAAAATAAGTGTAATGGTACAGAGAGGAATTTAATTATGTAACTTAATTTTTTTGCATTTAATAAAGTACAATCATTTAATGAGTTGATCAATATTCAATAAAATATAAGAAATTATTAAGTACTTAACATAAGTACCGAGTACGTATCAATATATTATAATGGCTTAATGCTAAAACTGAAAAACTGCCGTACAAAGGGGCCTCCAATTTTTTCGTTTCGGGCCTCACAGTTTCTTAAAACAGCCCTGAATTAAATCCAATTAAAAAAATTTTGCTTTTTTTTTACCAAATTTATCCCATTTTACCTTTTTACCCCGTTTACCCTTTTTACCCAATTTATCCAATTATCCTTTTTACCCAATCTACTTTAAAGTTATAGTCATTTTACCTTTTTCCCCCTCATTACCCTATTTAGTCTCTTTACCCTTTCCACGCCGTTTACACTTTTTACACCGTTAACCTTTTTATTCTTTCTACTTCTTCTGCGTCTTTTTAATTTTTAAACATTTTGTATTTATTTTACCCATTTTAGCTTTATTTTTATTACTTACTTTATGCCCTTTTTACAATTCTTACAATTTTTACCCCTTTTACTATTTTTGCTCAATTGTGCCCTTTTTGAAATTTTGGTAATTTTTGGACATTTTTTCCCCTTTTGCTTTTGTTTGACCTTTTTGATTAGATTTACTTTTTTTCCAATTTTCACAATTTTTGTTCTTTTTGCTCTTTTTACTCCTTTTCCCATTACTTACTGGAGAAATATTTTAGGTTAAATAGTTGTAAATAGGTGTAAATGTGTAAAAAGGATTAAATTATTATAGGTAAAAAAACGCAATAACACACAAAAGCTATTTATTAAAAATAAATCACAACATTTAGCAATTAATATACCATGGTGACAAGAGAAGAGTTTGTTGTAGATACCTCTATGGCACCAAACTACATTACAAATTGTTTGGAATGTAGCAGTATACAGTAATTGCATGGAATGTAGCAGTAACTTTCCCGTGGCGTTAATATTTGTTTCATTTTACTGTTTTTGATTTATTTTTCCGGCTTCGAGGTGCACATGTTCGTGGAAAGGTGTTAAATTATTTAAATGTCAGACCTCTGAGTGTAGTATATATCACGCAACACTCATGACAAACACACGAACTCTTCATTTTATTAATATAGATTATTTTTATTTGTCCTTTGGGTTTTAATGTATTTTTACTAGTTGCTAAAAAGCCCTTGTACTAAGGCGTCTTTAAACCTGAATAATATTAATACAGTCAACATATTTATGAAACCGAATGGAAACTGCTTGATGAATAAATCGCTTGGACATTATATACTCCCACAGACTCTCCGGGACCTTAAAGTGGCGTGAATCTTAGAGAAGATATTTTTTACATCTCACTTTTAGAAGCGGCTGCTCACTCAGAGATTTTGGCCATTCCGTCATAATCAAATTTAGTTTCTCTGACTTTAAAATACATTAAAAATATAGTATGTAAATAGTTTTAACCGCTAAAAATAACATTTAATCGTATTAAAATGTTTGTATCTTTCACTCGTTTATGGTAAAAGCTATATTATTTCTTCTATGGCCCCATCATACAATCTGTACTATAGTGTAAACAAGCTAATTGGAGTACGATTTGGTAGGAAGGACAGTAGAAGCTAGTTATTAAAGTTACTAAAATAATTTTAATATATGTTTACATCAATTCCTGTTAGTTTCAGTTGTCACTTTTGATAGATATTGTCAATACCTTTAAAATAACACAAATGATATGGTAAAAACTTATCAAAATTTACCGCAAATAAATATGTTTTAATTTTCTCTAATGTTCTTCCAAACAAATAGGCCGGTTACCCTACTTACATGGTCAAGGAAGTGTGCATACTAACGCCGCAATTTTCAACTTAGCTCACGACGAATTTAACAAAACTCGCTACCCACTTAGGTGGTCGCATGGTCTAAGGTGTCACTCTCACAACGGAATAGACTCCCGATGACGGGAGATGAGTTTTTGATCCTGTTTGGTTTACTAAGGATGTTTGTTTTTCCTAAATGGTGTTTCACTCTCCCTTTATGCAAATGCAGGTACATTAACTCAAAGTTTAACCTTCTCAATCCATAACACATTCAAGTAATTAGGCTATAGGCATACAACCCGAATGGTGTGCTAATTGTTTGAGCTCGTGTCCTGCTAAAGTTACCCACATCTATAGGTCTTTTCAAATATTTTAAAAGTAATCGAATGAGGGAATATTAGAGTTTTAAGTTTAATTTTCTCGATCTGTCATTTTTTTATTATTATCAGTATATGGAGGCAAAATATTTGTAACACTATCTCAGTGATTACAACTTATCATCCTTAAGATCTTAGGTTAAATGTTTAGTTGTTAAATTGAGCTGGGCTCTTAAATCTATTTTAGTTATTGTCTCCTAAGTAAAATATTTTAATAGTAGGCCTAAGTATAATTTAGTTAAATTACGACCGTTTACTCGACATTAATCTAAATTTAGTTTAAAATTATGGACTCGGTTTCCGTGTTCATATGCAATTTTTCAACCAGATTTAAATAAGTAGTAATAAAATATAACTCAAGTCATCAAAATACAATGTAAATATAAAAAAAAGTAACGTAAGAGTCAAAAGTAAACAATGTGACATTCCGTGAATTTCCTATTAATACTGCCCGCATCACATAACTGTATAAAATGTAGTATTTTATCTATCTCTCGGCGTCATAAGTA
Organism: Timema cristinae; assembly: GCA_039000515.1. Taxonomy (NCBI): domain Eukaryota; kingdom Metazoa; phylum Arthropoda; class Insecta; order Phasmatodea; family Timematidae; genus Timema; species Timema cristinae. Next base: position 18,937,340 of record JBCFYV010001001.1, on the reverse strand, counting down.
TTCTTTTGGATCAGAGAGTCAACCCGGAGTCTATGAAGCATATAATACCGCGAGAATCCACGAAACAAATTTAGAGAGATTTAAGCTATTTTTAATTTGTATTTTCACAACATATAAAAAATGTTGTGCTATTTGTAATTTAATTAAACGTCTGGTTTTTTTTTCATTACTTTCCAACAAAACATGTTTTCTCTTTTATTAATATGAAATGGGCTACGTAGAACACTATAAAATGTACATAGGGTTTTAATTTAACATTAAACTGTGGGGGTGTCTAGAGATGAGCCGGTAGATTATAATTGACTTCAAGGGGACCGCTATATGGAAAAGGTGTGGAACCATTGTCTTAGATAGTCCAGTGTGATCTACGTTTTAGAATAAAACTTTTACTATGTCATTTTTTATATTTGAGATATTTAATGAGCACTTTTTAAACCGACTGATTATATTAGCACATGACTTATAAATTAACTTAAATTTAGAACAAATACAACATCCAGTCCTCCATCCATTATTTCTTCAGGGGTAAGGCAAACCCCAAATTTCACCAACTTTTTTTTCGGTCTTGCCGGGAATTGAACCTGGGACCCTCGGATTAATAGGAAAACATGATACTGATTGGACCAAGATGTAGGCGTATTTGGTTGTCAAGTGCAATTTTTTAGTAGTATTTAATCTGTCCTTGAGTAAGTGAATCTCTACTGCTAATATTTTCCCTCTGCCCTACAATATCATACAATATTTATCCTAAGAATATGAACATTGACTTGGAGGACACATTTTATGTTGGGAGTATCGTTTAAAAGTGATGTAAAACGATTTTATCCCCCTACCCCTTTTTCCTCCTTTTCTCCTTGTCAGTTACAGCACTGTCACCCTAGCCCAGAAATGTGTGTATTTTTTTACTTTTGTGTAATAGACATTGTGTTTACTTAATGGCTTTCATTTTTTTAAATCATCTAACCATTTATAAACGTCCAAATATGTGATCTGTGTTTAAATATAAATAAAAATAAATGAAGGCACTTTATAAATACAATCCTAATAAATATGACCATTTAATTTAAATACCACAAGTTTGCAAACTTGATAAAATAATACACCTAATTTTTTTCACAGAACCTTATTTTTTTAATTAAAAAATTGATATATTCAAACATATTTTAATATAAAGATCCCAAAGAATGATTAAAAGTTGTCAGAATAAACCTAATTCATTACTCTCATTCTTTAGCTTGTTACACATGTAATACTCAAATAAACAAATCAAAATGGTCAATATATTATTTAAATATCCTTTCACATAAAAAAATTAAAAAATAGTAATAGAGTTTAACAAATATACAAATAGGTTTTAACTATAAAATTTGAACAAATACCACCAACCAGTAGGGAAAATTAAAACAGGAGATTTATTCAAACTAAGTGCACATTTTTATCTTATTGATTTATATTACATTTTACTTATCTAATTTGATATTCTTGAAGTTGGTTTAATTTAATTAATTGTTAAGTATTTAATTATACAAGAATAATTATTTTTAACTTCACATCTTACTACCCCTTATTATTATATATATGATACTATAATTAAAACACATTGTGTAAATGTATGAATGTGTGTGTAAAACAACGAATTTTGTTAGTAAAAAAGTTAATGTTGTATTTTATTTGTAGTTTTCTGTTTAAAAGTTTACTAAATGTCAAAATATCAATGTCCCGAATATTTTCTATAGATACATTACTATTCATTAAAATCAAATGTAACTAAAGCAACCGTACTTTTTATTTATACGTGGTTTTGATTGTATCATATTTATCGAAAGCTAATTTTTATTTATTTTTATTAGTTATAATTTATCTTCCTCATTTATTTATTTGCTTGGTGTGTTTTCTAGGTTTTTTTTAGTTATTCACTCACATTTTGATTTACACTCTAACATTATTACTCTTTCCACAGCCGAACTTGTTGGCGCCAAAGGTTAGCCTTTGAAAAAATATATATATTTTTATTAATTTTATTTTTATCTCTTTCATAATATAAATTGATTTTGAGCTTTTATACCTTAATTGCCTAGCTCCCTTTAATTAGGTAACTTATATGCAAAATATGTAATATGGTCTAACCAGACATCGTGTCGAAGTGCGAGTTTCTGCATTATTCATTAAAATAAAATACATTTTCTATGACTAAAATATATTTCCCATTTTAAAAAGAGCTTATTTAATATTCTTTATGTTGTAAGACAATTCAAGCTCCTTTTTTTGTGTGTGTGTTACAAATGCAGTTCACCGCAGTACGATTCGACTCTTGGGTTTAGCTCAATTACCTGCTAATTAGATACTGTATTAATTTTCCTTGTGTTAGTATCATCTTCTTTGCAACGCATGTTTTTTTTAATCTCTTAATTTATTTTTTGTAGATGATTGGTGTTTTATTTTTCTCTAATTTTTCATTTTATATCATAGTTTAACTCCTAAAACGCTAAGCGTGTATTGAAACCTTTCAGTAAATTTTTTAGTAATTAAAATAGAAAAATATTTAAAATTTCACTAATGGTATGTATTTTTACTTAACCTATAAAAATGTATTTGTTGACATAAATTGTATACCTTATTAATAATAAAATAAACAAATTTTGTCATATCTATCACAGTTTTATAGGCTACAATGTTTATTTACAGTAAAGTTGCTAGAACATCTTAAAATTAATGTTATTTTAATAAATAATATTCCTTACTTTTCGCAAAGATGATTAAATAAACTGTGTTATGTTTTTATTACTTTTGCATTGTGTAACATTGTTATCATGATTAATATAAATAACGTTTACTTACCGTAAAAGCGTTGAAATTTAAAAATAATAAAGCGTTTTATTATTAATATGCTTATGCATTTTACAAGTATTTGTTAAAAACTATAATAATGATAATTTCATATTTTATTTTAACCCTATTTTCTTTTCTTAGAAACCTGTTTTTTCTCAAATATGAAAAATCGATTTTACACCGCAACTAAAATGATAATTGCTATACACCGTACATGACCATCAGCATATTTGTTCTAATTCGATGCAGATAATAAAGGTATAATTTCGAGGAAATGTATCCGTATTTGAGATGAGACAGATTGTATTTAGGAAAACATATTCCTCAGTACACATGGCTGAAATTCGAACCCCTACTTCCCCGTCACCAGCAATCCACTCTATTACCAAAGTGACGACTTAGACTGCGTGACCGCCGATACAGGTCTAAAATTATCGTTGCGCGACATAAGTTTTTGTTTCCATCATCTATTGGCGATGTATTCCACATGCATTGTGGATATTGGAATGGTTGAGAATTGCTTTCTTCTCTTGCCATCTCTCTCTATTTCCGCCATAAGGTTCAAATTGTGAGAGAAAACACTTGACACACCGACCATCAAAGTCTTTATAGACACTTAGAGAAACGGGTAATAGTTTTTAGATGGTGTTCTGCTCGTTTATACTGCACCATTTCCTTGAATTGTAACATCTTCTGTAGAGACTACGAAGTGCCGTTTGCCTTGATACCAACAGATACCAACAAACAGCAATATTGAACACTGTTTATATCAATTGTATTCTCCATTAAATGAATCCACAGTGGGTTTGAGCTTCAATCAAATAAACAGATAAAGATACACTTTGTTTTACTTAGAAGAATAAATAAATTGGATTGTAAATTTATTCAAATAAATGTTTCTTTGTTTTATATTGCATGGATAACATTAAAGATTGTTCAACTTTGTCACTTCAACTGTAACTTACTAAAGTAATATATTTGACCTCCCCTGAAAGTAGCGTCATTTCAGAGGGTTAAAAGGGCCTTTGATCTCCATAATAGGTTATTCTAAATTATGTTAGTCGCTGTGATCATTAAGATAAATATGTTTGCGGTGATTTCAATATATAAATGCGTATGTATTAAATCATGTAAAATGTATGTCCTATTAAATGAACAATAAAAGTATGTTGGAAATAATCGGATTATAAAACAAATATGTATCTCCATGTTATTTATTACGTACATAGTATTATTCGAATATAAGTTAATAATAAACCATTGGGTGCATAGATATATTAGGTTATTAATATTACCGCCACGTCTTACTGCCCGTTCAGGCTATACGCACTTGCACTAATGTGTAATGGTAGGAGGATTGTGAGATGATATGGAGGACCTACAGTTTAACGTGGGATCCGAACCACGGTGGAGGTCTGTCATTCCACACATTCACAAGTTGTGATTAATATACGTCTTGTCAGAGGTGAAGGAAGGGTTTGGCAATCAGATAAATCTGTGCCGGGACCGAGGATTGAACCTTGGACCCCCACTACACAAGTCTAACACCTTACCCTTAGACCGCCAGGTCACCCCTAATATATTAGGTATTTAATGATTTTCATAACGCGATGGAAAGATGCTTTTCTCACATAGTGATTTTTCTTTATGTAGTTTTATAAAATAATTAGTGATAGTGTTGCATACACTAACTTGTTTACCCTCGATACGTCCTGACAAATACTGATTTTTGTGGTATTCCATAAGTTTCCATTGTCCAGGACCTTATCATCACTGTTGTCACCATAATCACAGAAACTATACGGGGGGTTAGGGGGGAGGAGAGGTATAGTGCTCCCTCAAAGCCCCCTACCCCATTTTTAAATATAGGTGGAGAAAATAGTAAGGGCTCAGGAAAAATTGTGCATTGGTGTCCGTGTATGTGTACGTACCCTTCGGTGTTTTTACTCAACCTAATTTAACCCAAACATGTCATTCCCCCCCCCCACTCTAGAACAAAAAACGTTCCAGCACCCTTGGTTGTCATTATCTGTATGTAGCCCCTTTACTAAATAAGCTGTTCTTACTGCCCAACTTTATTATTTTGTTCTACTGTGGCTATATTTATTTCCTTAATTTATTAATAATTATATTAGTGTACAGTTACTTGTATATTTTATACTATAGCTGTTGTTACTAATTTCCACAACCCATGTCCCTTCAAAATGTAATTGTATATAATAACTTTTGGCATTTTTTTTAATGCTTGATCATTAAAATTCATTTTACTGTTCAATACCATATTAACCTGTTATTTTGACTTATTTTTCACTGACCAGGTTTATTCAAACTTCAAGACCTGGTAAAAATACCACCAGCAGTTCGAATGGAAATGTACATCAGACAAGCCAGTCCTACAACGTACAGGCAGGTGTTGAGGGAGATACGACAGAAAGAGATCTACCAGCTGATAGTGGACACGAACCCAAGACATATCCCTCAGTTCTTCAGAGCGGTGAGTAATATACGTAGATCAGATTGTTTAATTATATCAGTTTCAATTTATAAACGGCACATGTGCAATCTATTTTTTGGAAACTACTTACAGTCGAACTTGGCTGTAACTAGAACGTAAAAAAAGGCTGTAATGAGAAAATTGTCATATTGATAAAAAAAAATCTCACTTTTAAGCCTACAACGAGCGTACTGCATGGATATTTTGTACACGTTTTGGTAACTATGAAAACATGCAAACATTCCTAATTGTTCGGATTGATCGAAACTGGAATGTATAGTTCCTCTAGGAAGATAAGTAGTACGATTCTCATGGTCTAATTCTACCACGACATCTTAAGTAAGGAATTATAAATAGCCTAAGTGTAATAGCCTAGTTCCTCCATGACACCTCAAGGAAGGGATTATAGTCAGAGTGTAATAGCCTAGTTCCTCCACGACACCTCAAGGAAGAATTATAATCAGAGTGTAATAGCCTAGTTCCTCCACGACACCTCAAGGAAGAATTATAATCAGAGTGTAATAGCCTAGTTCCTCCACGACACCTCAAGGAAGAATTATAATCAGAGTGTAATAGCCTAGTTCCTCCACGACACCTCATGGAAGGGATTATAATCCGAGTGTAATAGCCTAGTTCCTCCACGACACCTCAAGGAAGAATTATAATCAGAGTGTAATAGCCTAGTTCCTCCATGACACCTCAAGGAAGGGATTATAGTCAGAGTGTAATAGCCTAGTTCCTCCACGACACCTCAAGGAAGAATTATAATCAGAGTGTAATAGCCTAGTTCCTCCATGACACCTCAAGGAAGGGATTATAGTCAGAGTGTAATAGCCTAGTTCCTCCACGACACCTCAAGGAAGGGATTATATCACCAGTGTAATAGCCTAGTTCCTCCACGACACCTCAAGGAAGGGATTATATCACCAGTGTAATAGCCTAGTTCCTCCATGACACCTCAAGGAAGGGATTATAATCCGAGTGTAATAGCCTAGTTTCTCCATGACACCTTAAATAAGAGGTGCCTTCTATGCAACCTGTTGTACACGCATGCTCACGCAGCTTTGTTCTCCCTGTGCTGCACTCCGAAATTTTAAACACAATTTATTGGTATTAGCATTGTTGGCCGGATGTAAGTGTATAGAGATTTTGTATTATTATTGGTTTAAACAAACTATATGCAGTTTAGGCGTTGAGTTTCCAAATATCCCATATATATAAATTATTAAAGGATTTAAAGTTAGGTTTGTACTGGGCTATTGCACCCAGACTATTTATAATCGCCTCCTTGAGTTGTCGTGAAGGAAATTGATACTCACCCTCCCTCCCTCAATTGAGGAATTTGTCCCTCTCCTCTCTCTTATTGGAGGAACTCCATCATGGAATTAAGGGGCCTTTTTCGATTAGGGTACTAAACCAGCAGCTGAAGTGGAGGAATTCGTCCGTGCCCATCGGGAATACCCAATTCTTGATAATATCAAGAATTGGGTATTCCCGATGGGCACGGATGTCTATATTATAGACAAAAAATTAAAGGGGATGACTTAGATTGAATGAGTCCCGGCGGAATCGGCTCACGGGCTTGTTTATGACCTTGACTTGTCCTTGAGGAGTCCCCCCACCACACACACACACACACACTTCCTACCTCTCCAGTGTCAAGACTACACATAACCCTGCTCCCCCACTTTACCCAAACACCCTTGAGACTATACCATCAGTCAGAAACGAACCATTACGACGGAAACATAATAAATTTGACAAATATCCTAGTTAAATATTTAAAATAAAAATCATTATAAGATAAATGAATAAAATTATATTTGAAATTAGTATTGTTTTTAATTGCGGATGGATAAATTGAACTAAGTGTGTGGTTTTAAAATTACGGACAAATAAATTGTTTGGTAAATATCAAGTGTATTGTAGTTCATAGAAAAATATTAATACAAATAATATGTGGATATATATGTAAGCTATTTTTTATCGCTGATATTTATTTTGTTTTTTTAACCAATCTTTAAATCAAGTTAGTGAGAATTTAAAAATAATTATTTAGATTCCACTCTTCACTAATATAGTGAGTGAGTGAGTGATGGTTATATAGAAAGTACTTTGTCAATTCTCTGAGGCTCGTTATAACTAAGTTCAGCTGTGCATATATTATATATGTGTGTTATTTACAGGATGTTCGGAAATTCAACGCCCAAACTGCATATATAGTTTATTTGAACCAAAAGTAATACAAACTCCCCATACACTTACATCCAACAAAACTTGCTAATACCATTAAATTGTGTTCAAAGTTTCTGCGTAAGGCGCCGTGAGAGCAAAGCTGTTCAAACAAGCGTGTACAACAAATTGCATAGGAACTAATCCGAATGTAAGTGTACAGGTATTTTGTATTATTTTTGGTTCAAACAAACTATATATGCAGTTTGGGTGTTAAGTTTCCAAACTCCCTATGTATGCTTGTGTGTGTGGGGGGGGGGGGGGGTGCGCGCGCGCGTGCGTGTGTGTAAGGAGTTCCGATCCATGCGGGAAGTGAATGGGATGTGGATAGTATAACTCAAAACAATATAAAAAGTTGGTGACTTGGTGGTCTAGGGGTAAGGTGTCAGACTTCTGTGCAGGGGGTCCGGGGTTCAATCCTCGGTCCTGGCACAGATTTATCTGATTGTCAAACCCTTCCTTCACCTCTGACAAGACGTGTATTAATCATAACTTGTGAATGTGGGGAATGCAAGGCCTCCACCGTGGTTCGGATCCCAAGTTAAACTGTAGGTCCTCCATTTCACCTCACAATCACCCTACCATTACACATTAGCGTGTGCGTATAACCCGAACGGGTAGTAAGACGCGGTTCTAATAATAAATATAAAAAGTCCTATGTTCGATGGTTCCCGAGATAAGGCCTTACAAGTTTCTGCTGGAAGTTTTAATAGCCATATTTTATACACCCCTGTTGCACATCTTTCAAGTGACGTATCACTGCTGTTACGCAGGCAGGGTTGCAGCTACACTAACAATAGGATAAACCATATAAATGCATGAGTTTTTGTAGAATGCGCGTGCTTCTTTCAACATATTAAATATGTCACGAGTGTTCGACATTTTTCAGAAATGTATGTACTATCATCTTAACCTTTTACTAATATTTTTTTTAGAATCACGTCTTACAACCTATTCAAGTTATACGCCTACTAATTACACTAATACGTTAGGGATTAGGAAGGCTTAATTTAGAAGAAATTCCCTCTCATTTGCGTGGAGGGAGAGTGGAATATAATTTAGTAAAACCACCCTCAGTGCACCCGACCAGGATCGAACCCTGATCTCCCCGTCTACAACAGTCTAGTCCAACACTAGATTAGCGTGTTAAAGCACGTGGCCACTGAAGCGATTTTTTATTTACTAGTTAATGCCTAATATAAATAAACTGAACTAGACCTAGCATTACATTGAAAGTAATTTTTTCTAAAAAATGATTTATGTATGGAATTAAGTATTTAGTTGTAAAATTGGTGGTAAACATTTGTGAAACGAGGTTAAAAAGGAAAAAGTTGAAATCAAGTTGACGTGGTTGAAAAGTTTTTCCCCGAAGTAAAGGTTGGGGGAGTAGTCCTGACTTGTTATAAAGTGATTCCCGACGAGGCTACAACAAGTTGGATGGGGAAGAAGGAGGGGGTGTGAGAGGGGGATGGAGGGGTCAAATACATGGGGGTGAGCTGTGGATAAAAGTTCTCAACAGTGAAAAATCGTTGAACTGAGGTAAACGTATATATTTGTGTGTCAGCTTCGAGCAACAAACCACAAATAGCTTTTGACAAATCAATATTTAAACAGGTTTTTTATTCTACTCTCAAGTTACGCCCTTACGAGTGTAAAAATATTCAATATATGAAAAACAGATTCATATTTTAATTTCTCCTGTAAAGTTAAATCTCTGTTTAAATATTAGTCACTACCATCACTTAATACTTGAATTTTCATTTTGTAATTTATAATATTGTCTCTCTAGAAGAATATCTTGTTAGTCTTTAGTTTCTAGGAGTTTAGTATCTAAGCATTGACTGTCACGAGGAGAAACATGATTAGGAGTTAAGTTATCCGGGAAAGAGTGGGGTACAGGGAGTACATGAGATAGTATGAGCATGTCATGAGGCTGTAAAAAGAGAGCATACCAGAGAAAATGTTGGAATTGAAGTATGTGGGGAAAAGACCGCAAGGGAGGCCAAGAAAGAGATGGGAGGAGAAGATAACAGAAAGTGTTCAAGTGAGAAGAGGAGACTGGAAGACATTAAAGTAGGAATAATATTGGAGGGTTAGAGGAAGATAGAGGCATTTTACTAAACTGACCCGACCACAGTCTGGAAACAGTTGATGATGAAGAGTAACTAAGCATTATTTCAATATTTATAGATTTGCTTCGGTGGTCGAATGGTTTAAAACGTCACTTTCGAAATGGATTGGAATGCAAATCACGGGTGACTAGGATTCAACCCCCCCCCCCCCCAATACCCGAAGAGTAGGAAATCATTGATGAAAAAAACCACATTAGTACACCTGGCCGGAATTCAAACCCCGACCTCCCAGTTATAGTAAAACTTGACAAGTAGTTACTGATGACTTTGTCCGCGTTCCCATTGTCAATGGTTCCCAACCATCCTATTAATCAGCTTCTTAATACTAATAGCTAGCTCTCAGAGGGATATGGTTTGAGCCCCAAACGTGACGATTTTTTATTTTGGTATCACATAAAATATGAATGAGACACTAGGGATCCGGAGCTCACAAAATATAGAGGTGTTGGTTCGTTCTTCAAGCAACACTACCAAATGTAAAGAATAGTTGATTCGTTCTTCAAGCCACACTACCAAATATAGAGGAGTTGATTCATTCTTCAAGCCATACCACAAAATGTAGAGAAGAGTTGATTCATTTTTCAAGCTACACCACCAAATGTAGAGAGGAGTTGATCCATTCTTAAAGCCACACTAGCAAATGTAAATCTGCACACACATACACACGTGCTATATACTTTTCTCCACACGGGAAGAGTATGGAAGGGTATAGAGAACAACGCTAACTCGGTTATCAAACTTTTACTTTCTTAACTTGCGTGCTCTCAAAAGGCAAAGCTCTTTTCACAGCGGGCTATGTCTGCCTGTACAGTAATGAAATGTAAAATCAGCTAGGAACTTGTTTCAAACAGAAGAGCACGTATCGTGAAGGATCCTGGGAATCTCTGACAGAAGCTGTCAGGAAATACGACTTTTCAACTCCCTCACTTTGCCACGATCACAATTTTAAAATTATAATTGTCTATGGCCCATATAATAATAGTTTATAGATTTACTAGGTTTTACTTTTAGATTTGCATTTTGAAATTTGTAAAATATTTTGGAATATAAAATGATTGTTTCGCCTGATTACAGTTAAATATAAAATAATTCAATCTTACTTCATTAGCTTGGTTTATATCCTATTTCCTCGATTAGCAAGATGCGATGCCAATATATGATTTATTTATTTTAAAATTATTTTTCCAGTTTGTCGAAGTCCTTTCAAACGACGTAGAGTTTAAATATATACTAGCACGCTATCCACGTGGCTCAGGATTTGTTATTTTACTTTGGGTATTTAACGTAACACTTTTTGTATTGACTTATAATAACAACAAAAAGTCATAAGTTAATTTAATAACAGAACCAACACAATTGCCCGGCCGCTGGAGGAAAATTCATCATCATGAAAGTAGAAACCCCAATTTAATCATTCATTAGTTATTTAGCTCTACTGGGATTCGAACCTGGAGCATATACATAAATAGACAGACACGCTCTTGAATGAACTAAGTTATCATTTGATATTTCTCATAGAGATGAGTTAATAGGTCATTTTGTCAAACATCGTAGCTGAGTTTGTATGTCACGAGTTGAATTCCCGGTATATTCGAAAAAATGTATTATTGGGGAAATTGGTGCTTTCCCACAGCGATAAACTAATGGTTGAGAAACTGGATGCTGTGTCTACTCTAGACTTAAGTTTGTTTTTAATTCGTGTACAATCAGAAAGTACCCGTTTAAAAATACCCTCAAAAAAAGTTTTACTTCACTAAATTTCACGACCTCCACTTAATATAATGTTCTTTTTTTTTACAACATAAATAATACACCATGAGAAGCGTTCACTAAAGTAAATCAAATGGGAAAGCAAGGACTTGCATCATTGTTAAAGATGAGAAAGGAAAGGACCGGAACACGCAGTTAAACAACACCAATTTAGCACTTTCTTTTTTTTTTTTTTTTTTTTTTTCATACAAACTTCTAGTGGGAAATATATGAGGTACAAAAAGGTTAAAACAAGATAAAAATATATAAAGAAAAACTTCTCTCTTTTTTTTTATATATATAACACTCTTCTTTCTGAAAAAAGAGCACCACCGGAAAAGACTCTTGTACGGACTGTCGCGACATTTCGCTGTCGCACTGACTGCATTCTGTCGGCAAGTACCGAGAACTATTGTACATTTCTCTTTCCGCAAACAAGAGAAATGGCCCGCTGTTGGCACAAGAAGTAATGCTTCATGCCGTGTGTAATAACTTGTTCAGGGCTACGTATAGAAGTAATGAAACAAATCATGCTTTAGAACTTAGAAAAAGTAATGAGGTAGTACCTTAATATTTCTTGTTTCGAACTTGACCTAGAATTTGTCCTTTTCCTTAGAATCCTAAACACTTTATGAAATCAAAGATCTGAATTTCACTATAATTAGAAGATCCAAGGTGCCAATAGCCCTTGAGAAGTCACTGATAAACGCTCGTCGCAAGTAATAAAATAGAGTCATTGCCTTATGGCTGTGTCTTTTCAATTACTTAGAACCCACTTCGGTCGCCGTGTAGTCTAAGGCGCTACTTTCATAGTAGAATAGACTGCCGATGACGGGGAGATCGAGGTTCGAATCTCGGTCGGGTATACTGAGGCTGTTTTTTCCCCAAAATTGTCCTCCAACCTCCCTCCATGCAGGTTTGGGTAAAATCCCTATAAATATAACCTTCCCAATCCCTAAAACCACTAGCGTAATTAATACTTAAGTGTATAATCTGAACTAGTAGTAAGCTGTGGTGCTAAAATATTTTTTTTTTTTAATTTACATGCTAATTTAATGTTCAAAATGTAAAATGTAATAGATCGTATTTTTATACTGGTTTTCCTCACCTTTAATCCTCATTTTACGACAAAAATACTAAGCAACCGCATCACACAGATAACGAATATAAAATATTTCGTTTTCTTGTATTTTCCCCCATAAACACCGGAAATAGATTCTTATAAACCCATTCAATCATTTATCGTTTATCTAGTAATGGATTACTTATAAAATATCACCTCAAGATGATGTATCATGTCTATTATGGCCCGTCTACAACCAAACGCGCCCGTTTGTCGGACTCGCAACTACGCAATAACGTAATTTTGTCTGTCTACAATCAACAATCAAACACAATCGTATGTTCGGAACTGTCGGACCAGCTTGTAGTGGCGTTGTTTTGCGTTCAGCCAATAAAAAACCAATATGGATGGACTAATAAAATCAAATAATATGAAGTTATTTGGTCTATTATAACAACGCTTGGAAATGTATAGTAATGAATACAAGATTTTCAATTAAAATCACGTGTATTTAACCATTTAAATATTTTTTAAATATTAATGTCTTATTTGGAAACATTAATATGAATTTGACTTTTATAGTCATCATTGATGTTCGTTCCTATTGGTTGAAATTACGTCTTAGGGCTTTTCATTGTAGACAGTCTATTTTGAATTTAAGAGAAGCGTAATTACGAGTGCATTTGGGATTGCGTAGTTACGAGTCCGACAAGCGGGTATGTTGGTTGTAGACAGGCCATTACCAAACTTTGTATGCTTCTTAGAATAACTGAATTTTTTTTAACAATTGTTTTAAATAATTGTGAGCCTTCGCTAAGCATCAAACTTCTTGCTCATTAGTCTCACATCATATTCATGATAAACAATTTTGACTAAATGTTAAATAGTTTTCTCTCAATTCCTCCGCAATCAAACAAAACAGGCTGATAGTTAATTCTCTAGATGACGAAAAGGTATTGTCCTTTTAATATCATACATCTCTTTGTCTTTCAGATCCTCCAGCTTCAGATGAACGACTATAGATATCACTACATGTTCACAACGTTTGTAAGTGTTTACATAAATTATGATTATAAATTACCATACCTATATAGTGATTTGTATTTATTATAATTATAATTGTATTTACATTAGTAATTCATTTTTATTAGTGACATGATTTATTTTATTGAATGAGAATTGATGAATTATCAATCTTGTGCAATGATAACTGTTTTAATTGATTGAATATTAATGTTTTAAATTAGATTATTTATTTTTTCTTTAGTAACTATGTATAGTGAGGACGATGTGCATGGAGATAGTAATAATATTCTTTAAATTATTTTAATTATAAATATATATATATAAAGTGTGCATTTAACATAGAGATTCTCAACGGCTTAATCTACAAATTAGTTATGAGAAGGGTACTTTATATAAAATGTAGAAGCACTATCGTAAAAAGTAGATGTAAATCCCAGAGTGCATGGGATTTACATCATATGAAACTCACTCTCAGTTCACTAATTCTACATTACTCATCTAAATTAAACTAGCGTTCTTAGGGTACGCATATAATCCAAATGGGTACTAAGGCGCGGTGATAGTAAAAAAAAACCTCGAGAAATGTTGGTTCCCTTCTCTATGATACTATTTTTACTTTCTCGCTATCTTACAAGTAGAGAAAGTATTGTGACAGTCAAAAAAATTGAACTCGAGATTTTTACGAGCCCTCGAATCAATAAAAGTGTTATTTGAGTTTTCGTCTGTCTATCTGTCTGTCTCTACCTCGGAATAGAGCCTAAACTATTTGACCGATTGTACTAAAACTTGGTATATAGGGTTTTTATAGGGTTGCCCCGAAGAGTTTTTGGAATTGCATATATAACCTTAAAATTAAGGGTAGTTTACTGATGGGCAAAAAAAGAAAAAGTCGATTTACTCAAAATCGGTTCTGATGATTTTGATTAAATTTCATTTATGAACAACTATAAATATTCCAAATAAAATGGCTAACCTCAATATTTCATCAAAATGACTTTAAGGGCTCCGGTCTGATGCGTAAATGCTTATTATTTATCATACCTCCGTAACTCCTTGAGATATGAAATTACTTATCATTGCAAATATGTAGGTCTATTTATAATACAAATCTGTTTTTAATAAACATATTTTTATAAAACCAATAACTTTTCGAACACTAAAGGTAAAGTATTACGACCGTAAAAATAATCTAACCCGAAATGTTGATGGATGTCGACGTCTCATTACCCCCGAAACCTAAAAAGTTGTTTTTGCGATGCCGTCAGCTTGTGTGTTTGTTTAACCCTAAAATTAAGAGTAGATTAATCAAAAGCAAAAAAAAAATAGATTTTGTTTAAAATTCGTATCTAAGCGTTAATTAAGATTATAAATAAAATGAATATTTCCATTTTTCTATGAAAATGAATTTTAGGGTACTTTACAGAGCGGAAATTTCTGTATCTCCGCAACTATTTGAGATACTAAATAATTTATCATTGCAAAATTGTAGTACTATTAAAAATTAAAAACTTTTATTTGAAATATATTTTTATAAAACCAACAATTCCTGAGATACTGGCAAATATATTAATACAATTTTGTAAGTTTTAGTTGTAGATGCCATAGAGTAATTAAATATAGGTAAGTATCTCAAAAAGTTTGTTATTTTCACTTTAACCTCTTAAGAGAAATATTTGTACAACAATGATCTATATCCATTTTAGACTCAATAGTCAATATTTACATTTGTTCTTGGTCCAAATTTATAAATGAGGACTTTAATAACAATGCAATGAATGACCTGAAGATACGAAACACCTAATAAAGAGTTACCATTTTAACTTGAAGTTGAAATCTTAATACGAAGAGTTGACCCTTGCGTACCCAAAATCGATCATTTTTATTGGTCCAAATATACAAGTGAAGACATTCTTTAAAAATAAAACTATAAAATTTAAAACCAAGATTCAAAAAATGTTTACGTAAGTATTGTGCAATTTACGCTTGGGTTTGCTAGTGTATATTATTTAGTTTCACATATATTACGAGTTTTGAGTAAATATCTCAATTTTTAACAATAGAGTCCGCGTGGAGTTTCGTACCATTTAATTTAATAAATGATAGGTTATAAAACGTGTTTAGGTACTCATTTATTTATGTTTTTAACGTTTCATCTTCTGTAATTAAATAACTATAAATACATACATACACACACACATACACACACATACACACACACACACACTTAGCTAATCACGCTGTTCCCCAAAGGGTAGACAAGAAACTGTATATAGCTAAAAAAACTCCGTACTTAATTCATCTTCATTAACTTTCTCCAACCTCCCTATATTTACATACTCCTTTTGCTTTGACACATCCATGCACCGAGTCATGCATGCTCTTTTATTCTTTAAACTCATAATGTTTGGTTTTATTCACATATTCATCTACAACATTTAGACACATCTTACATGGCCTACCCCTTTTTTTTATATTTATATAAATATTCTCCATTAAATTGTATTTGATAACTACTACCACCCTGGCCCTTAAAAATATTTACTATTCGCCTTTCAGAATTTTATATCGTATTTATTACTAAATAGCTTTACCAAATATTTATATAAAAGGATAAGAATTTAGATGAAATGAAATTTATGTGGGAGTATTTAATTAATTTAGTGAGATGAGGCGAAAAGATACTTAATTTGGTCGATTGTTTGACGATACATGGCATTGATTAATTAGTTCAGTTTCTATTCTATGCCCCATAAAACTAGCTATGCATACTTTTTGTCTCAAAGGGAATGCCTCTCCTTTGGGGTTGAAAAATTAACAAGAAAAATAGACGTATAATCAAACCCAATTTGAATGCAAATCAGGAAGCTGGCTGTCGGGCTCTTCCCGTCCATTCTCATAGTCCCACGTATTTATGAAAGAGGCTCTATTAGTGTTAAATACAGCGTGAGCGCAGTGTTAAACTATGTATATTGGTGTAAAATGTCTGAAAACTTTGCAAGGAGTTCTATTATTGAATCACAATTTTACCCAAAAAAAAGGCGTGGGTTCTAGTCCAGGTGAGGACTTGTGTAAATAATTCATTTCTCGATGGTTTCGGACTATTTGAATATCATTTCAGAGTTTTGTGTGGGTCGAATTCCATCAGAAGGTAAGTCCGATTCGACTGCTCTGTAGAGTTTCGAGGGAACCTGCTCTGGAAAGGTCATGTTTTTTTTAATTTGTTTTTTTTAATGGGTTTTGGTCTTAATAGCGAGGTAGCCAGGCCTCCACCGTGGTTCGGATTCCACGTTAAACTGTAGGTCCTTCATTTCATCTCACAATCACCCTACCATTACACATTAGCGTAAGTGCGTATAACCCGAACGGGTAGTAAGACGCGGTGCTAATAATAATAATAATAATAATAAAAATAATAAATAATAATAATAATAATAATAATAATAATAATAGCGAGGTAGTGATTTCTGTATTGTAGATATCGCTGTTTAAGTTGAATGCATACACATTTAACATGACTTGATTTTCCTTTATTAAAGTGCGGATTAACTATTTATACGCCTGCTTCTGTGACCACAAACTATTTGGTTAGGGCGTATTACATCTGGGCCACAACTTCACCAGCTTTTAAAAGGCTAGCGTTCTAATCCCACATCACAGTTTGGCCACACGCTCCTCCTTGGGAAGTGTAAGCAAGGTGTACTGATGTACTAACTCGACCCCGGCTGTTATACCACTCCATTTAGGAGGGTTGTAAATGTTTACTCAACCTGAGAGAAAAACAGAAAGTGATGGATAATAAGACACAACAAAATGTCAAGCTAATCTAACCTAAGCATAACTTAACCTTGTCCAACCTAGCCTAACCTAATATAAGGCCAGTGGAGCCTAGTTTATATCTACCCTGGTCAGTTATCGTGACCCAACTAGTCTATGAATTTTTAGTACAAGGGATACCGTGGTTGAATTGTTATGCACCGAACTATTTAATAGTCATAACAATAAAGGTAAATAACATTGTTATTGTAGCAAATAGAATACCAAGTACATAGAAAATTCTCTCTTAACACTCTCTGACGGTAGTGTAATTCCAAGGCCAACTTGTATTTTGCTATGACCCAAGGTATGGGGAAATTGTACATTATATTTTGGGGGAGAAAGAGATATTAAATTTATTAAAATAAACTATTTATAATATTATAGAAATTAAAATAAAAGTATAATCTATTATATAGAATAACATCGTGCACATTTATATAAGACCAGTTAGCTATAATAGTATGATCAAATTTGTAACTGAAGATAACAAGAACTCGTTTTTGTAGTGATTGAGATATAAATTATTTGATTCTTTCCTTAATTAGTGGAAGTCTATTTTTAGTATAGATAATAATAATTATTATTATCTTATTTTACAGACCAGTATAGTAGGTTCATGTAGCTAGAATTTGTTTAAAAGCTCACGTAAACGGAAAATACACATTTCTTTTTTTGTTAAAATTATTCATCTTTTTTAAAATATTTTAACTCCCAAGAAAACCATTTGGTAAACTAAGGTAATTTGTTCAATGGCTCAAGGAAGATTAGTTTTGTTTTTGTTAGGACCAAGTTTTTTTCAAGAGGTTCTGGTGGCTACGTTAGAATCGTCAGCAGTATAAACAGAGCACCCGTCAGTTGGGAACAATTCATTATACAGGATAAGATAGTCACCATGAGAGTAATTTAAATACGGAGTGGGGTTGCATCGAGTTTTTGTTACGAAGGGTACATATAATTTAATTAGTAAGGGAGGAAGGGTAAGATAAATCGACATTTGCAAGAAAATGAGCGCCTTGAACAACCAAGGGATGGTTGGAATGAGCAAAAACATTGTCATGAAGATTAATGTTATAACTGTCGGTACTATTGTACTGTTAAATACTAACAGCATTAATGGATGCAATGTGTTGAACTTTATGTAATATGGGAAAATGCTATCTATTTTATATTTACGAACAAATTTATGTAAATTAGCATAATCTAAGAGCATTAATCGATAAGTATATTTAACAAGAAAAATAGTATCATGATCAAAAGAGTTTCATTCGTTTCTTACTAAGTTATATACGAGTTGTTATATTCAGTTTTTATTCTTTAAAAGCCCCCATTATAATTATAAAATAAAAGTATGGTTAATATAACAACAATAATAATGAAAGACCCGTTCTTAAATGTAGATTTTAAAATACTAATTTTTGATAACTTTAACATTTATTTATCATAATTATAATTGACTATTCTTAGGATACGTCATTATACTTAATTAGATCATTTTGTATAATATGTTTTTAATATATTTATATTGTTTTTAAAGAAAATTATCAACAAAATGATTACTAATTATTATTAATTAATTTGTTGAAGATTATCTACTTCATCAACAAAATAAATTGCTAATAAATTACTTTTTTAAGAGATTAAAATTCAAGAAGGTATTATTTGAGAATATGCAAAAAATAATGTATAATTTAATTATTACAATTAATTTACTTGGTTTAAATATAATTTATTTAATAATGTAAATGTGTGTTTGCTCCGAAGCTCTATAAATGATGTTCCTTTTCATCTTTTTATCGCATTATTTTAATCGTTCATTGTTTACAAAATATATGATTCCCTCAAAAAAGTATTTACTTAAAAGTAAAACTTTATTTCTTAGGAGATATCTTAACTGTGGGAATTGTGTGTGTGTATATTTTTTTTTTCTACAGGCCAGTGGATTATATATATCCACTGGCCTGTAAAAAATTTCAAACAAACTTTAGAATGAGCATGAATAAAATCATTCCATTCCTCAAAAGCTGAGCACTTTTCACATCAAAGCGTACTTTAAAAAGGTGAAATACCTCATGTATTTATTGTTAATAAAACTTTTGTTGAAACAGCCTCGAAGAAAATGTATACAACTGACAGTGAAATTAAGATAGAAAATAAAACGTTATTTGAGACTTATCATATCCCTAGGATATCAATATATTGTCAATAAGGATCAAGATAACGGTAAGTTTGCTTTATTAAGAGAGTTTCGAACTGACCGAATTCGTTAAAACTAGTTGTCACCTAATTTTGGCTAATATGTCATACTATGAATTCTAATGTTGTCTTTTTATTCATTCGTATGACACATTTACATACACTATATCAAAATGTTGTTTAATGACTTTGTTACTTTTACAGCCAAACAAGGTAAATATGGTTTAAGTTAATTTTTCGAAAACAAGTTATTCGAAAATCATTTCACCAAATACAAAACCATCGAAAGTAGTTTTGTCTAAAATCAATTTTTTTGAAGATATGTTTGTTGAAACCACATTTTTCTAAAACCAATTGCCCGAAATCAATTTCCCGAAGTCAATTTACCGAAAATCAATTGTTTGACGGTCAAGTAATAGAAAATGAAATTTTCTAACAATCAATATTTTGAAGAATCAATTTTGCAAACTGCAAATTGATTTTAATCAATTTAGCAAACAGCGGACTTTCCGGAAGCTATTTTATCGAGGACTATTTTTTCGAAAAAAATATTTATTGAAAAATGCTATCGTAAAACAAGTTTTTCAAAAAAATATAAATCGAAATTTTAAACTTTTTAAAAAAAACATTAAAATAACCACAATTTAATTTAAACGTGTTCTATAATTTTTATATTTATTGATTATTTATTTTAATAGTAATTAATATTACTAACATTTCCAAAATAACTATCGTAAAACAAGTTCTTCCAAAATATGTGTTTCATAAATATTTTTTTTTATCAATCAATGCACAAGTCCTTTTTAAAACACTATACAAAATAATCAAAATTTTTTTAAATTCAACACAGCACAACTTAGCAAACTAAAATAAACTCATTGTTATTTTTACTGGCTATTTATTTTAATGTTAGTATTTTTATAGATGCAAAAATTAAAAACACATCTTATAGGTATTAAATTCCATTAAAAATTAGTATTTACACATAAACTAGTATTAGTACCCAATGTTGTGTGAAACAGCTCGTAAATAGTTACACACGTTCCCATTTTGAGCCTTGCCAGCAACAATTCGCCTCCACCTTTCCATGCTGTTTAGGTACTTCTTACTTTGACTAGGTTCCTGCCCACTGATGTGCTGCTCAATTCGCACCTCATTGAGAGACTGCTCCAACTTGATTGCTCCATCTTGATTGCTGAGACAAATTTCCAAATACTGAGATGGCTTACAGAGATATGTTGTTGGAACCCTCTGTGCCATCCTTCTAAAATTGTTGTTTGTCTTGGGTAGCCCCTGAAGAACACTATCATGACAGTTCCAAATTTGGTGTGCGTAAATTGGAGGTCGGTGGCCCAAACGACAGTCTGGACGACCAGTCCACACATCCTCAAACTAATCTATAATAGGTTGTTCTTCTTGGGGCAATACATTGCTAATGAACAAGGAATCTTCAGTAGGAACAATCGCAAGAGCGGGTAACATGCGAAGCTTTAGTGAAAACCCGGCATCATCCTCATAGCGTTGTTTCAAACCATTTGTTTGAATTTTACCAAAAATACACTGGCTAAAATGAAGAAACAGCCACGATGATTTGTAAGAGGATACTCATCCTTCTCTGCATTTATCATGACATCGTAAAGTAGTCATAAAGTTCCGGGGGCTAGAAGCTGAATCTAGCTCCTTCACCTTTCTTAAAATACGATGGAAAGTAAGTTCCTTGTCTCTTGTCCGCTAGAAGTGCATACACAAGTGGGGCAGAGCTATTTGCTTCAAATCCGTTAATGTATACAATTGCTCAAATAGGGGTGGAACAGTCTTGAAGGTGCCGTCAGCATATCAATGTTCGAAACGTCCAAGAAGCGGTAAGTTTCTTCGAGTATAAAATATAAGTGTTCGGTCATCTTGAGGTCCTGAGTCATACTTTAAAAACTCTTCTCCATTTACAGTTAACTTGTATTCGTCAGGAAACACAATGTCGGGACGGAAATTAGGAACAGCTGGTCCAGAATTTGCTTTCATTCGAATATCTTTTATTGTTCGTTTCATATTCAGCACACTAGGTAGTTTTGCAACAACACTTTGACTAGCTCTACTCGAGACTGAATGAAGCCAATATACAAGTTGTTGTATCACGGGTGGTTTTTTTTTTTTTTTTTTTTTCGCCGTGTCACGGATATTTGCCATTAGATTCTCTGCATCCACATGAGCTTTGTCGCCTAGATTATTATGCTCATTTCTCTTACTTAAAATACTATCTGATTCTGTATGTCTCGCGCTCCACTGTTTACACTTACACTCCCAATAAACTCTTTCTTCAACTTACTTTTCTTTGTAGTATAAATTACCGTCAAGTAGGAGCTTACGTCTTCCCTTTTCACTCATCACAAACTTTAACGCCATAACAATAATTTTAGACTGAAAATAAATGTTAACACACTTTGTATTAAAGAAGATGGAGCTTGAATGAGCTAAATGGAATGTGTCAAGCTTCCTCTCCGCGTCGTTAGAGGAAAGGGAATCACCTACCCCTGCCCTCACCCCCTTCCCCCCTTATAGGGGAGGATTACCTACAATACCCTACACTAATTTTCTAGGAAAAGTATAGTTGGGTTAAAGTAAAATAACAATGTTTTAATGAGCAGCGCACTTTAACTTGCGTTAAGATCAAGCACATTGCACAACTTTTATTAAATTATTTAATAATATCATTTTTAAATGATTTAAAATTACTAAGCCTTGCATAGAAAGCTAGAATTTTATTATACTTCGAACTTATCGTTTGAAAAATTTATTTTCGAAAATCTCCTTTTTGAAACATTTATTTTGAAAAATAGATTTGAAGTAAATTCATTTTCGAAAAACTTCTCTTTCGAAGAATTTCTAGATAGAAAAATTTGTTTTAGACAAATTTATCTCCGTGCTTCTTGGGTTTACTATGAAATCAACATGTTTCGATGGAATCAGGACACATTTATTGAAGAAATATGTTCTCTTCAATACCTTATAAATGTAAATAGATAAAAAAAAGTATAAATGATGAAATAGATACTCCCCAAAATATTCAATACTTTTGGCTGGAACATAATATGTATGTGATAATGATGATCAAAATGTTTATATATGAACATCAGGTTTGGAAAAGTTGAGTAAAATTTACTATTATTATAAGTTGATTACTTCAAATTCATCTTTCAAAGATTGTATTTTAATTAAAACCTTTTATTTCATATTGTCCTTGATTTTATTAACTGTAAATCGAGTATTTTTGTTTTATACTGTGTTAGCTTTGATAAGTCTTACCAAATGCTAATTGCTTAAAATTGTTTGTTTTTAATTTATACAGCCATTGCTTTAAAATAAAAATAATAAAAAAAAAATTAACGGTACAGAGCGAAGGAGAGAAATTCAATTTTAATTCAAATTGAGTTTGTGCTTCCATATGTTAGACCAATTATCGCATCAAATATTACCATTTTTCCGTGTAAAAACCCTCTGGATCATCTATTACAGGAGGAGGGGGATTCCATACCCCCCAGACCTCGTGATATTCTTAACGTTGCCCTTGTACTATACCTAGTCACCAGGGATTTTTTTTAACTAATTTCAGAACTCCTAGAGTTGGAAAATTCACTTTACCACCCCCACTCCTCAAAATAAATTTCGTGTGACGCTCCTGCTTGATAATTACATATTTGCGATATTTTTGGTATTACTTTTCTCCTGTATACATAGTATTACATAAAATGCCTAGTAATTGTGTGCCTGATATCTGAAAAAATAAACTGAATTCTTAAATGTCTAATAGTTTGAGTTGTCACTTAGAAATCTAAAACTAAACCTATTTTACGTGATTCAATTTACCCACAAACAAAAATTAAATGTTTATTTTTTTTATTTTTTGTGTTTACATTTTTCTGGGGCCCACCACATATGAATCAAATAGATGTGTAAAAACATCACGTTCATTCTATTCACCTATTATTACTTTTTACGTAAAGAGATCGTTTCAAGGTCAACCACAAATGACTTGAGCTCTGAATGTTATAACCCATAAGCCATTCTTCCATTGAACTAGTTATATCTTAAGTACATAAAAGGAAGAGTCAAAGAAATAATAAAATGAAAAGAAAAAAAAAGAGAGAAAGTAAAGAAAATGGATTGTATGGTCTTCATGCATTGTTAACGTTAGAAGGCGCATATATATACGCATGGTACGTACTGATGCGTGAAGATGCGTCTAGAATCGGAGAGTAGGGCATATGTTCTGTTCTGAACAGGGGTGATACAACCCTTATAACACCTCAGGTTTTAATACCGTAACTACTTGTTCACGGAAACAGGTGGTCGCATGATCTAATCCGTCCTTGAACAAATTATGTGACCCGCAAGCTATAACTATTTATACACGAAGAAAAATATTGGTTGTTATGAAAAGTCAAGCCCACACCGATTAACATTTAGAAGGGTCTTGGGGTAGAGTCCTCGCCTCAGGGCCCCGATGTTCGTGGGTTCAAACCTAGCCGGGGTCGACGGATTTTTCTTGAGTTACAAAAATTCGTAGCACAACTTCCTTCGGAAAGGAAATAGATCCCTCAGTCCCATATTAATTGTAGCATATAGGAGAACCCTGGAAGGTATGTGAAAATATATTTCGCTGATAAATTGGTAGGCTATTTCGCTCTCGCTCATAGAAAATATCGTGTATTGATATAATCAGTCGATTCATAAAGTTCACGTTAAATACCTCAAATAGTTAAATAAAAAAAATAAAACATTTATTTAAGCATTTTAAAAATATCAACTAATAAATTTATACCTGATATTAAATAAATCAATAAAGTTATGAAAAAAATTGCCATTTTCACTAAGTTATGTTTCACTTGTGAATCACTTTTATCTTTCTTTTATGTTTATGTTGTCCATATTTTTTATATAATAATAAATTGCGTCTACCGAAAAATTGTATTTTGTTTGGTAGCCTTTTCTTATTTTTAAATTTTCACTGCAGCCCTTCGGCCAAAACATTTGCCTAGGCACGGTCTAACACATCATTCTCGTGTTAAACTAGATTGCCCGTGACGGGAAGAATGGGGTTCGAAACCTAGTTGGGTGTATTGGGAATCATCCTTCTTAAATGGTTTATCACTTTTCCTTCAACAAAATACGCCTCTAAAATTCTACCTACCTCATCCCTACTCAGTTAGTGTAATTTTTGTATGCGTATAACCCGAAAAGGTACCAAAAAGCTGTGGAAAATTTGGAAACAATAACAAAAAAACTTGAATATATAGCCCGTAAGTTACTTAACACAATAAGACGTCAGTCTCGTCTTGTCAGGGTTTCTGGTAATGGAGAGGTGGAATTTCGGAACCCCGGATGGGTGTCATGAATTTGACTCCCCTTAAAGTAAGTTGTTGACAAACTTGCCATTGAACGTAGTTATAAATAAATTGTTTATGGCCAAATTTTCAAAAATCAGTTATTAGTAAATTATCCATTAATAAGTCTCCCTTTTAAAAACCAACATTTTTTAAAAATCTTATTAAAAACTCTTCAGATATAAAATTTATATAATCAAATTTAAAACAACACTAATTTTCAAAAATCAGTCATCAATAACTACGCTTAAAAAATACTCAAAAAAATTTAAATAGTGTTATTTTATTTGTCATGTCAAATAATTTCTAGATAACCATTACTAACAAAATTATTAGATAGATTTTCTTAAAATTTTGAATTTTCATAAAAACAGTAAGATAACCTTAATTTGACGGCAGAATCTGAATTTTAGAAAATTATTTGAGGTATGACCATATAACATCTAAATATCAGTTTTGAACCAAATTTGCCTAAACGTTTCGGCTAAAGTGCCAGGAAAAGAGAAAATTGTAATAGCCATGTTTTGTGGTTCGGGGCATATAAAACGTAAAGATTTATCGTAATCTGTAGGTTGAAAATTTTAACGATTACAATAATTTTTCTATATGGTTAATGCCCAAATGAAGATGTTAATATTATTATCATTAATATTAATATTATTAATAATAATAATAATAATAATAACAATTCAGAAAATGATAATTACTCTAATGGGGTAGGGATGAGAAAGGAAGCATATTTAGAGGCAATCTAACCGAATTTACGTAGAAGGAGAGTGGGAAACCATTTAGGGGAAAAAATGGGGTGTAGCTGTGTCATGGACACGGCCGTGTGTTGTACGTGAATACGTTTATGTAACAGATTATATATTTTTTTAAATAAAATATTTTTATTTGTGTATTAAGGATAAAAGCAAGGAAACAAATAATTATTGTGTTACAATATAACTTTATTAATGATAAGATAGATTTTTGATAATATTTTTTTATTCTAACACCTTATTATATTCACTGTCACAACTTTAAACTAATGTTTTATATACAATCGATAGATTTTGACGACAGCTGACGATTAAAACCTAAACGAACATCGTAGCTTCTCCTAGTCAAAAGTTATACTAATTGCAAATCTAGATACGCAGCAAAATAACCTCAAAATGGCGGCGCTTCCCCTCCACCACGCGCGATGCGTCACTGTTCTCGCGTATCGTAATGCATTCTTTGATCCTTTAGCTATCCAGTGGTATAATTTAATTTTGGATGTAGAGGATAGATTCGAAACTACAACGCCAAACTGTATCCCCCGATTTTGTTATCATTAGGTTTTTTGGATTGCCCCCGTATGGTAGCAAATTTAAAGACGTATTCACGTCAAAAAACCTTCTGTAGAGCCATCCGGGATTCGAACCCAGATCTTCCCGTCATCAGCAGGCCAGTCTTAACACGAGCGTGACGCTTGAGAGATCATTCAGCCACTGATGCGGGTCAGTCTAAAAACTAATCACCCAGTGCATGTGACGTGTGCAAAGTGTTTACCCAAATACACTATTCTGCTTGTATTGTAACTAATAACTGCTATTCAAATACATTTGTATTTAATGTTTACACAATCATTAATTTATGGTGCCCTCATGACGAGACTTTTACAACTGGCTGGCAATGATCCTGCTATCAGAACAACGCTGGTAACACAATATCACAATATCATATGCGCTCTCCCTCATATCATACCGCAGGGCCGGATTTAAAGGGGGTGACAAGGAATAGCAACCTGGGGCCTTCACAAATTTGGGGGCCTCCACAAACTTATTGGTGAATATTTATTAATAAAACAAAAATACTTTTAGTTTCACATCCTTGACACTTTACTCTCCTTATAAATAAAAACAAATTAAATTCATATAAATAGATATGTATTGTGTTATACTTTTACGTATTTAATTTGTTTTAAGCTCAGTGTTAAAATATATTTTAAACAAATCTAAATTATTTCGATGCCAATAGTTCTTTATTTAAATAATATCTTTAAGATAAAGCTTAAAACTGCTAATTATTTGCTAAAAAATATAATTTTTAAACTCTGGAATAAAAACTTGTTAAATATTGGGGCTTCTCATATATTATTTTTTTACATCCTTGGGACCTCCACTAAATCCAGGCCTTGCCATATTTTATTGAATCAAACCAAAAAGTCCAGTGTTGCTATTAGTTCTATGCGATCACGGTCAAAATATTTGTTTATACAGTGCGTCCGTTAGAATGGTTTCATAATGTGGATACGAGGGTAGATGGGCAAACCAGACCTATAAATATAATGTGTTAAAATCACCACCAGTGTATCCAGTTTGGATTCGAGCCCCTAACTCTCCATCAACAGCGACCTAGTTCAATTTAAGTGTCTAGTGCCATTGAATGAAAATATATTGGGCATAGGCCACGCACTAGAAGAGTACGTAAACAAAACGTTGAGAAATAAATACCAAACACTTTTCTCTAATGGTTGTGCTTGAAGGGGACAGGGGAGGTTTAATAGTTTACCTCGTAACATTTTAAAAGCGCAATAGGATTAAGTGGCCTCTTATTGTGACTGTTCTCGAACGACTAAACAGACCTTCTCGAAATGGTTACTGACCACGGGAGAAACATTATCGTAGGAACATACTATAATAGTCTAACCACATGTAGACTGCTAAGGTATTACGCGTGATTTCAGTCTTAACTAAAACAAGATGGCTAACAATAAAACATTAGAGATAGATGTATTTAACCGCAAAACATTGCATTAACCCTCCATAATGGATCACAAAAATAAATCACAATTTAATACACTTACTGAAACATAATCTGATCATTTAGGACCGTGGTATATATCCCGATGGTTACCGGGTTAAGGAAAACCTGGTTAAGTCGTTCATTATTTTATGTCAAGGAATTTATTTGGAAATAAGGAAAAATTGGGTAATTTAAAAATATGGTTAAAAAAGAATCTTATCAATAAAGAACATTTAAAATAATTGTAAAGTTTATATTTCGCATGTTATCAAAACACATTTCCTATATATATATATATATATATATATATATTATATATATATATATATATATATATATAGTATATATATATATATATTATATATATATATATATTAATTATATAATAATTATATTATAATATATATATATAATACTGCATCCCAACATGAGATGGTTATACAGAGTTCTTTTAGTACCACATTTACACAGTGCTACAAATAATACCAAAAAAAGTGGAAAAAGAAAGCTTTTACTTGTTTTTTTGAAGGTCCTATATTAACTTTTAAATAATTCAATTTCAAATATTTAAGTGAAAACAGAGAAAATTAGGTTATATATTTGAGAAAAATAGTTTTGCAGTAGATTCATGTTGTTTTTACAAAATACGTATATATATAAATCTTGCATCCAACATGAGATGTTATACAGAGTTTGTTAGTACCACATTTAACATTCTTACAAATAATACCAAAAAAAGTGGAAAAAGAAAGCTTTTACTTGTTTTTATTGAGTCCTATATTAACTTTTAAATAATTCAATTTCAAATATTTAAGTTAAAACAGAGAAATTAGTATATATTGAGAAAAATAGTTTTGCAGTAGATTCATGTTGTTTTTACAAAATACGTATAAGGATTAAATTTAAATACAAATTTATCAATATATGTATTTAAATTTAATTCTTACATGTATTTGATAAAAAAAACTTGAATCTACGGCGAAACTATATATATATATATATATATATATATATATATATATACACACACAGTGCTACAAATAATACCAAAAAAAGTGGAAAAAGAAAGCTTTTACTTGTTTTTTTGAAGGTCCTATATTAACTTTTAAATAATTCAATTTCAAATATTTAAGTGAAAACAGAGAAAATTAGGTTATATATTTGAGAAAAATAGTTTTGCAGTAGATTCATGTTGTTTTTACAAAATACGTATAAGGATTAAATTTAAATACAAATTTATACATATATGTATTTAAATTTAATTCTTACATGTATTTGATAAAAAAAAACTTGAATCTACGGCGAAACTATTTTTCTCAAATTCGTCTTGTGATTAAACATTTCTCGTCTGCTAGTTTATCTTAACATTACTTTTCGAATAATTTTAATGTATAGGCTAATTCATATTAATGTTTAAACATGATTGAATATGAAAATGACTCATAGTTCGGTTATAGCGGAACTATTTGATTTATTTAAAATCCTCCTAATTTTAAAATTAAATATACTTACAAATAATGTATATTAACACATCCCTTGGACTGAAATTATATTTAGGTCAAATATCATGAAATATCGTGTTTTATAAATGATATCGTGTTCCAGTTGACCGTGCTAATATAGATTTTACCTAACACACACACACACACACACACATATAAACAAGGTTATAATTTTATTATAAGCCCAGTTTTACAACAGATCATGCGTTTAAATCAATTTTGACTTATTAAAAACCAATCAAAATCCACAGCACCAATAAATATGTGTGTTACAAGAACTTTGTAATGTATATTATATTTAACTGAAAGTACTATGCAAAGTGATATTTACATAGCCACTAAAGCTTTTTAAAAACATAAATTGTCGTCAGTTCAATGTTCATTGAATTGACTTTGAGTAGAAATGGTAGTTTCCTGTTGATTCGTTAACTATGCCACAAAATACTATAGTATGGTTATGCTACAAAAAAAAATGTGTCAGAACTGGTTTAAGAGCTCATCTCACATACAATTACTCTCGAAACAGAAATATCGTCCAAGTGCTGTTTTCTGCAACCGTTCATTACCCGACAAAATCGAACTCGAGATTAGTGTAAAAACTTTTAAATTTGTTTATTGTGTAAAATAGTTTCGATGATTTTAATCCTACTGTTTTGTAATTAAGACTTACGGTTACCGTATTACCTTGCGGCTTATGATTCGAGCAATATTACCTACCTACCTACCAACACACTTCGGTGCCCTCATGGTCTAAGGCGCTACTCTCTCATAAGACTAGATTACCGATGACAGGGAGATCGAGTTTCGAATCTCGGTCGGGTGGTTTTCACAAAATAGTTTTCCACTCTCGCTCCACGCATATGTGGGTACGCTTCCTATAAATATATCCTTCCTGAGTCGTGAAACTATTGGCGTAATTAGAACATAAGTGTATAGCCTAAATGGGTTGTAAGACGCGGTGCTATATATTATATTACCTACCCGAGCTACGTGCAACCTGTGGCGTCATACTGGCTCTTAGTGTGGTACTTCGATAGCGCGGTAAAAGTGAAGAAACCGGGGATTCCCATTTTTTTTTTCGTTCAGTGCCAGCCGCTATGTTAGCAATTTTTGTGAAAGTCAAGCTTGGTCCACAATCGACCTTTTCGTATCGCGTGGAGGGGAAAATTGAGTTCATTGTATACAGATTTGTTTCTTAATTGATTCGCGTGCTATTCTTCTTGTTTTCCCTCTAATTATTTTTATGATTTAAATTAAGGTTTAAAATGAATACATTCTTTAAAATGACACCTGATCACATTAATTGAACCAGGGACTTTGGCTTAGTAAAAGAGCTGAAAGCTACAGTTATGTTCCAATTATGAACCTTGTTGAAGACATTTCTAATGATGAGAGCCTTCTCTACAGAAAAAAAAAATACCACTCATCTATGGTGGCCGCATGGTCTAAGGTGTCACTCACTCACACACTAAACTAGACTGCCGATTATGGAAAAATCGTGTTTCGAATCCCAGTCAGGTGTACTAAGTATTTTTTCCTAAATAATTTCCATTCTCTCTCCACGCAAATGCTGATACACTTCTTATAAATTCAGCCTTCCTCATCCCTAAAAAATTACCGTAAATAATATATATGCGTATATCTCGTATGGGTAAAGACGTGGTGCTTAAAAGCATAAAAAATACAATAAAATATACATAAAACTACAATATCTACGACATACGAGTACTTTTTTTCAAAACAGTGAAAGAATATAACTAATTTAGCGCTTTTTTTATGGTAATAGGATTTTTTGTGTGTAACCAAATTTAAATAAAGTGATTTTATATGTTGTTTTGTTCAAATAAAAGTCAATTTAAGAAAAAATCGTTCATAAAAATATAAATTTATTTAAATCAAATTAATTTCAATTACTAATCGAATAAAAATTTAAAATAATCCCTTTCCTCTTTCGTAAGAGAAGTGTGTTTTTATTGGCACGGTATATATATATATAAACGACATTTCAACGGAGCATAGCCTCAGTGTTATATTTTTATAAAACGTGTCTAATTTACCAGGGCCCGGATTTTTATTGGTTCATCACATACAAAGCTCATAATTTCATAAACTCTGTTCATGATGCCTTTGTTATAGACATTTATATTTTATGGGTCCTTTTTTTATCATTTTTTGTAATTTTTCAACTTTATATCACAATATTTTTGTATATAGTTATTTTTAGGCATTTTAGAGGAAAATCTGACCATGTTTAGGCATTTTTAAGTAATTTGAGGCATTTATATTGAATAAGTAAATGTTTGCATACTATCCATATTTTATTAATACATAAATACCTAAATTATTATTATTATTATTATTATTATTATTAGCACCGCGTCTTACTACCCGTTCGGGTTATACGCACTTACGCTAATGTGTAATGGTAGGGTGATTGGGAGATGAAATGAAGGACCTACAGTTTAACGTGGAATCCGAACCACGGTGGAGGCCTGGCATTCCCCATAAATACCTAAACATAATTTTTAATCACACAGGGTAACCTAGCGGTCTAGGGGTAAGGTGTCGGACTTCTGTGTTGGGGGTCCGGCGTTCAATCCTTGGTTCCGGCACAGATTTGTCTGATTACCAAACCCTTCCTTCACCTCTGACAAGTCGTGTATTAATCACAACTTGCGAATGTGGGGAATGCCAGGCCTCCACCGTGGTTCGGATTCCACGTTAAACTGTAGGTCCTTCATTTCATCTCGCAATCACCCCTACCATTACACATTAGCGTAAGTGCGTACAACCCGAATGGTTAGTAAGACACGGTGCTAATAATAAAATAATAATATAATAATAAATAATAATTTAATCACACAGTTGTGTAATGCAAAGATAATGTAGACAATGAACTTTGTACCCTCTTTGCTTGGGTGGTTGTGAATTCCTGGTGAGACACTGTAACTAAGTTGGAGAGGGTTGCGTTGGGAGGGGGTAGCTATTACTTACGAAGAAGATATTTGAACATTAATACTACTCATATCAATGCAGGAGTTAAGCTGTTAGAGGGTTTTTATTATATATATTATATATATATATATATATTATATCTTAATTTCAATTATTGTAAAGACCATGTTTGATTTAATCATGCATTTATTACGACTCTTTGTTCATATTTTATGATAATTTTTGAAAAATTTAATTCATTTTTTTGTAATTTTTGTGTTTTTTATATGTATTTTTTGTGTTTTTTTAAGGTCATCAAAATACGAGCCTTGCTAATCAATAATAACTTAAGAGCCAGAGCAATTTGAAACATTTTGATCAGAAAAATAATAAAATATTACTGTCAGTTAGATGTATAAAATTAGAATACCAACATTTAAAAAAATTGTACCAAATTTGTTCCATCCCTAGAGGTTCCTTCTCCCTTCACCATATTTATCCCTTCTCTATCCCCTTTTCACCCATCTCTCAAGAAAGGATGAAAGTAAACAGAAGCATTACCATCATCCAGTAAGTTCTCGGTTATTCCTAACCATTACTAAGCCAGCCTCCTCTAAACTTGGGCGATAACCCCTCACCCTGGGTACTTACTTTAGTCCTTGCTGGAGATTTGGAGGGGGCAGGGAGGAAGATAAGGGGGCAGACGAGGGTGACCAGAAGGAATAAATGGGGCTACACAAACAATTCGAAAATGAGGTCCAGTTTTATTTCGCACATAATACGATGCCACCAATAACTGACATAAAGTTTATTCATTGTTTTTCTTTGTTTTCAAACAATTTACAAGTATGATCTATTAGTGTGAGACCTATTAAGCCAAACGTATCTTACCTGATACATCCATACTAAAAGTTCCTTACCGAGGTTCGATCATAGATCCTATTTTGATATTCCGTGATAGTGTTAAACAAGAGTTACAATTAAAACTATTCAATCATGGTAGCTTTTATAATAGTTTTGTTTTGTATGAAACTATATTTGTTAAAATAAGGTGTGGCATATTAGTTCAGGTGGTATTACGTCTGCCTACCGAGAAAATGGGGTCAGGTTTTATTCCTTACATTACTGAAGATTTTGTTATTGGTTAAAATGAGTGTTACCTATTTTAAGTGAAGAATTAACGGCCGGTGGACTGTGGGATGTGTTTGTTTTATAATTAAGTTAATTTTTAAGTAATGTTCTAGTTAGTCATTTCATAAATGGTACGTTTAATATCACAAGATAATAATATAAACATAAATAATGCAGATGTTATCCCACTATCTAAGGTTGTGATTACCTTAAACGATAGGTAAATAAATAAAATTTAAAAAATAACGTAATTTGAATAAAATTATTTTTAAATACTCCACTAATTTGGATTCGTGGTGATATGGTTTATCTTGAAAATTGATATAATCTCGGCTATGTTCAAACTGTTAATAGAGTTATGACATATTCAAAACCACAATAAACTAGTTAGGTTGATTATAGAACTATGTAACCAAATTTATATTTTATTAAATTCAATTAACTGCAATATACAAAAAAAATACTGATTTACCTCAAATATATCAAATTCAGGAAAGTTAAATTTTGACTCAAAAAAATATAAAATTATTGTATTAATAGTAGAACACACAAAAATACGAGTAATCTAAATAAATATTTTGGCAAAATCAACTTTTTATATTTTAAAACACAAACATAAAATGTGAATCAAGAGAAATATGTTTGTGTGAGGTTTGATTAAAACACGTTCAATATAATGAAGACAAACAGAAAAATCAATTCAATAAAATCTCTAAATTTTTTTTTTTTGCTTTAGATAAAAAGTTATATTATTCGAAAAATGTGAATATACTGTGATAATGCAATTTTAAGTCATAGATAAAATAACTATAACTCAGTTCTGTAAATTGAAAAATGGCACCTAGACACGGGAATTGAACTCTGGACTTTTAGTTTAGTACGCCAATGTTCTAATCACTGAACTATCCAGGAATCGTCCCGTGCCCAGGGTCATTCTTCACTCATATTTTAAGGCAGAGTCTATTCTAGACGCGAGGAAATTGTCGGCTACAAATGTGTGGTTTTATTAAGATCACGGGCTATCAGATAACGCAGACACCATTGACTCGGTAGTTAGCTTATTGCTGTCACTTGTACAATTATTAAATTATATGTAGATGCGGCTAAATCTGCACTAAGCACATATAATAGTTTTGGTTATTTGATTCTTATAGCTCAGTTTAGTAGGGTCTAGTAATAATAATCTCTAATAATTTATTTGAACACTTTAAAAATGTAATTCTTATAAAGACGTATACGTAATATTGTATTATTATTAGCAATGCGTCTTACTACCCGTTCGGGTTATACGCAATTACGCTAATGTGTAATGATAGGGTGATTGTGAGATGAAATGAAGGACCTACAATTTAACGTGGAATCCGAACCACGGTGGCAGCCTGGCATTCCCCACATTCACAAGATGTCTTGTCAGAGGTGAAGGAAGGGTTTGGAAATCAGATAAATCTGTGCCGGGACCGAGGATTGAGCCCCGGCCGCCCGCACAGAAGTCTGACACCTTACCCCTAAAACACCAGGTCACCGTAATATTGTAAATGCGTACTATGAGCCCATGTCAAAATCACTAAAGTGGGAAATTATACATTTGACGAAACTCTAGGAAAAAACCCATTTTGAAATGTGATTTCTGTAGCACCACAATTTGACGTTTGGTTGAAATATATTACCTTCCTAAATTAGGTGCTATCCGAAGGGTGAGATGGGCTCGTAAGGACGTTGCTTGTGACGTTACAGGGGGGCCAGATCCAGACAGAATTTCCCATGTTAATGAATTTACGTTTTATTCAGCGAATTTTAAAGATATAACTTTGAAATAAATTCCATAAATTCTTAAATAATTCTAAAAAATAGTCCTACAATGTCACAAAATTATTATTTTTAACTTAAAGTAGTGTTTTTTGTAGGCGAATTTTTATAAATCATCCACAACGTTGACGGACTTAGTCACGAAAATGGCCTGTAGTAATATTCCTGCCAGTATGTAGCATATGTTTATCTAGGATAGTAAACAAGAAAAGGGTATAATTAATAAGCAAGTCGATGTTTTCAAGGAGCAAATATTAAAGTGAGTGTGTAAACTCGTCAGAGGAAAAGGGAAATGTTTATAATCACTTAGAAAAGATCTCTCAAATGATGAACTACTAATTTTATTTCCTCTCTTTCTACTTGGTACATTGGTGTCTGAGTGTGATAGTGCTTAGACTGCTTAGGTGCGTCAAGTTAAGAAGCAACTTGCTTCGCAAAAAAGTTTCGAAATCTCCAGGTAGGTAACTCGTTAAGAGATGGAGCCTGACAATATTGAAGAATCGAATAGCTAAAAAAGCTGGGATAGGTAACATATGTTAATTAATTGTTTTAAATATTAGAGTAACTGTAGTTACCTTTACAAATAAAAAATATTTTTAAATCTTTCTAAACTAAGCTAGTAAATATTTTAGTAAAATATTGTTTAAGAAAACTGTAACTAATTTTCAGGCGCTCAAAGATAATAAAGAAAAGTGTAATACTTAAATCATTTTTAGTGATTTTGTTTATGAAGAAAAAGATTTTTTACAAAAAAAAAAGTTTCTAATATACGACACTAAACTAATTGTTTTTTGTTTGTTTTTTGCATTAAAAACTTTCCGTGTTGGAGTAAGAAAGGACATTTCCCTTCTTAACCCTTTCATTGCATTAAAAAACTTTTGTCGATTACGAAAAACATTTTGATGTTATTTAACTTTTGGAGTCTTGTCTCTAAAGAATGAAGAAGCAAACTTTTTTTTTTCTTCTTCTTTCCTCCCTATTTTTAACTTTAGCGGAATTTGACTATTACGTGGAATATTTTAGTAAAATCTTGTAATGTAGGTACTTTGTAGTCAAGGGGGATGTTGTAATATTATTCTATTTTACTTTTATATTTATATTTTTAATGTCGACTATTATCACTTGGCTCAACGGTTGAACGTTTCTTCCGAGTAATTTTCATTTTAAAAATAAGTTCTTTGAAATCTCGTTCAGAAGTGAGAGATCTTTCTTGATGTTAGTATCAATTTTAAAATGTTCAGGTTGTTGTTTGTCTTATAGCTTTCTTAATATGTGCCTAATTGGACTCTCTTATGAAAAAAAAAGATCATAGATTTTTAACAACATTAACATTATTTATTGTTGTATTTATATTTTCTCATAAAAAGAGAAAGTTTTTAATCATGAACAATTTTTACCTCGAGATTATAAGGAATCTCTACTTTTTAATGTGTGCCCGAACCCAAAATAGTGGGTCGAACAATTCTGTCTGTTCTATAACTCTCTTATCTGTTTGTCCTTAGATCTAAAACAGAAATGGTTTTGTTTTATTTGGTTCAAACTTTATATTTAAATTATAGATGGTCGTGCTTTTAGATTATTATTTTTTCCATTCGAGCTCTTAAATTAAAAGTGGTGATGTTCGAAAAAAATAAATGGTGCCAACGATTTTGTTTGAAAAAAAATAAGGTATTTGTGGAGTACTCTACATAACAAACAACACTGTATTCTACATCAGCGGTCCTCAAACTGGGGTACACGGACACCTTTCAGGGTGTACGCGATCAGCTCTCAAGGGAAAGTTGGCAAAATTAAAAGGGATTTAAGGAAAACTCAAATTGTTGGCTTTCACCGTTATCTGGTTATTTCCACACATTTCCCCCCTATTCTCTTGGCTAGCGACAGATTTCCGAGAATTTTCAACCCTCTAATTGACACCTTCTACGTTATCAGTTATCTTCCTTATATTTATATTAATTTGAGCCTATTCCTGAACAGTCGAGAAAACTTGTTCAACCTTGCAATAAAAATTCTGCCAAAGATCTACCAAAGATCTGCCAAAGAAATGTTCTTGATCCTGGATTTGAGGGTTTCATCAAAGGGCAACTCAGTAATTTCTTTCTTTGGTCGACTGGAGTCTTCCACAGTAAAAAAAAGGGTCTCGCTCCATAGCTGGCTCCCTAAATTCTCAGAAAAATATTCCCCAAAGTCTTATATCAAACCCTGACAATCTCTTATGTCGTTGATAACAGAATCATGGAGCTCAAATTCATTTTAAAATCTTCTAAGACCGAAAGAATTACAGTTGTCCCTTCACCACTTCTTTTGTTTCAAATTGAAATTTCTTTTTTAAAGCTTTTATTTTGTAATGAACGATGAAGGTGTTTTGTGTTTACCCTGCAGACCTTTATTCAGCTCATTCAGTCGCTGAAATACGTCAGCCATGAAAGATAGCCTACACAGCCACTGCTCATTTGTAAATCTGTCGCTAAGCTCACACTTGCTGCCAGAGAGGAAAACTCTTAGACTCTTGTCTCATTTCAAACAAAGAGCAAGATAATTTCGTTTGGAAACCACCTTAACACTATTATATGTTTGAGTAACATTGTCATGAATAGTCTGATATATTAAAAATAAACACAAATATATTGGAACTAATTATTATATAAATATCACAGCAATATATATCTACAACTGTTGAGTTTGAGTAATATCGTTAAGATAGAAAGAGCATGCCACCATATCGCTGACCATGCCATCAAGTTTATTATGCCTTCCTCAACAACATATATATCTGAGAGTTGTTTTTCATCTATAGGGTACCGTACCTAAAAAAAATAAGTACCGCAATAGGCCAAATTTGGAGCCGTACCTCCCCTTAAAAAATTTAACTGGACAACCAGACATAATAAAGTTGTGCCAATCCATGCAGCCACACCCCTTTGACTGAAAAACTTTGTAATCAGCTCCAGAACTAAAATTTTAAAAAATTATTTGAAAATATTGTGTTTAGATTAACTTGTTTTCTTTATTTTTGAACGAATTTGTGAATAAAATATATAAAACTTTTCTCCAGACTTTTTACAGTAAAATTAGTTTTTTTTAACTTATCATTACGATTCTCAATAAGAGATATTTTTAAGGCTATAACAGTAAGATTCTCTCTAAATAGCTCTTTCCCATTTGAAATATTTTGATTACAGAATTTTTTACCAATAGATTAAATAGATCAATAATTCACCATGTGGTCATAATTTTTTTAAGCCTGTAATTTGGATTTTTCTCTCTCTTGCGGGACACAGTAAACTTTTAGTCATGGCCAAGGGGTACAATCTAAAAAAAGTTTGAGAACTTCTGTTCCACATAACAAACAAAAAATTCATTTAAGGTTACTCTGCACTATGTTTTTTTAGCACTGCTTTTTACCACCCGTTCAGGTTGTATACCTATGGTACACTAATGTGTTTCAGGGATTAGGTTGGTTTAATTTAGAGAAATCGTACTCACATTTGCGTGAAAATAAAGTGGAAAACCATTTGGGGGAAACCATCCTCAATATACCCGACTGGGATCGAGCCCCAATCTCCCCATCTTCGACCGTCTAATCTATTGTGAGAATAGCGCCTTAAACCATGTTGCCACCGAAGCATAGTGCATAAAAAACTGTTATTCAATATTTTTTCTAATCTATCAAAGACTATATTAGAACGTTTTTACGACTGTACCGGACCATTTCAAAGCTAAGTTTATAAACTAAAATAAATCAAAAAGATGTATATGATCATTAGAAATAATTACACCATAATTAGCAAATAAAATGTATTTTCTTCAGAGTAAGAGATGGCCTTGACCATGAGCATGATCAGTAAAATTTGATCCTCGATTTTGATTACGCTCGTTTAACTTGCGTTCTTTTTTTACTTTCTCTCAATCCCTCGAAGATAGAAATACTATCGTCTACCCAGTACTACCTATGATCGTCAAAAACAACGAGATTTTGATAAATAGTGACATTTCATGACCCCTAAACCGAACAAGTGTTTTTTGCGTTGCCGTCTGTTTGAATCTCCAACTAGAGTCGAAACCATTTTACCTTTCAGGTTAAGACTTGGTAGTTAGGGTTTTTATAAGGTCCACCCTGAGGAGTTTTTCTCAATTATATGGTTAACCCTAAAATTTATGGTAGTTTATTGAAGGGCAAAAAAGAGATTAAATAGATTTTTACAAAATCCGCACTGACGGGTTTTATAAAATTTTGAATAAAGTCATTGTTAAAATTTTGAAAATTGAAAAATGACACCTGGACACGGGAATCGAAACATTATAAAAAAAGGGGCATCCCTTTTTTTCCATGAAAATGACTTTAAAGGCACTTCACATGAGCAGAACTTTCCAATTTTGATAATATATATACTTAACTTTTTGAGATACGGAATAACTTATCATTGCCAAGCTGTAGAACAGTAAAAATTAAAAATATTTTAATCTATAATATATTTTTTAAACCAATAATTTCTCAGATATAAGAAACATATTCATTTTTTATGGCATATTTAGAAAAAATAATTGGTGGTTATGCTCTGGTGAACAGAGATGCTAATATTTTATCAATGTTTTCGTAACAGTGTATATTATTACATTTATGCTCTTTGGTGGTTGTTTATGCAACAGTGTGTATTATCTTATTTCACAAATATTTCTAGTTTTTAGTAAATGTCTCTATATTTTAAGATTAAAGAAATTAAGTCAGTGGGGTGCACCGTACCATTTACTTAATCGTATAAAATATAATTTAAAATTATTAAAGTAGTACCCCATAAAAATATAATTATATAAAATAACATGTTTTAATATTGTGTGCATTTGTTTGGCTATTAAAGAACATACATTGAAATAATGGTTTAATTTAAACACGCTTATTATGCAAATATACCACTACTCTCTTTTATTTGTTTACTTTGGGTTTCAAATAATATGAGATGGACTTTAAAGCCCTATTTTTATAGAAAGAACGCTATCCAGCCTCTATAAAAGTTACTATAGTTACTTTCATGTATTTTTACGTCAGGTCATGTGATCGTCATCTGTCACGTTTTGATCTGCATTTGTCAATTTTAATAGAAATGATCAACCCTAAATAAAATTATTTAATATTATTATTTAAAATTATTTTAATATTTTAAATAAGATAACCCTATTCATTATTAAATTAAATATATTTTCATAATTATACCGGGTTACAAAATTCAATTCACTATTAAAGGTGTAATTTTTCAAATATATTTAGTTTTATTGATACCTGTATCGGGTATATCCTTGAAAAAGTTAATTTTCATATATTGCTTATTTGTTACTCTTTATGCCTCTATTTTATTTGGAAAAATTTAGCAAAGAACGTTATAAATTTTATCAATGTTGGTTTCAAGTTTTAAACAAAATCTAGATGTATGTGATCTTACTTCTCTTCTTTTTATCACTGCGTCAGGCTAAATATAACTACTCTAATGTGGTAGGGATGAGGAAAGAAGCTTTTTAGATATAGTATAACAGCATTTGCATGGAAGTAGAATGGGAAAAAAAAAGAACTAAAAGCGATTTGATTGGCCGTCATCAGCAGGCCAGTCTAAACACGACAGTGATGCCTTAGGGCTTGTATCATCCGACCATTGAAGCGATTGCCATCTTGTTATTTCTGGGAAATTTTATTTAGGGTAAGTTAATTTGTAGTATAAGCCCTCTTCGGTGGCCTCATGATCTAACGTGCTACTATTTTAGTAGACTAGACTGCTGGTGACGAGGAAATTGAGGTTCGAATCTCACTCGGGTGTACAGAGGGTAGCTTTCCCAAGATTTTTTTTACACTCTTCTCCATGAAAATGTGGTACTATTCCTCTAAATTCAACTTTACTCTTCCCTAACTCATTGGCCTAATTAGTACATATACGTATAACCTTAAGAGGCAGTAAGACACGGTGCTAAAAAGAGTTAATTATATTACAAAAAAAATTTTTTTAAATCTCAAGATATTTTCATATATTATGAAAAATAATTTGTTTTTATCTAATACTGTACAAATTATAGTCTTAAATAAAAAAACATACCGACTAAATTCTATTTCGATTGCCTTCCACACTTTTTCCGCGTATTTCACAAGAAATATGTTAAATAGATCGTTACTTCCCCACGAACCATTAAGTCACGTGACTTCACAATGTGTGGTGGGAGGCATCTGGCAGTACACAAATATAATCACCGCCATCAGCACATACATGCATACACACGCACACACGCACGGACACAAATCACCGGTTTGATATATTATACAATTTTTTATTTTATATAAAATATAAATTTTCAACAAAGGTCATAATCAAATAGTGAAATATACGTTTTTGACTCTTATTCATAATTTGCATAGGGCACACCGGTTGTCAATGGGTGACATGTGGGGGTATTTCATTGTGTGGGAGGGGGGGAAGCGGGTGTAGGGGTGGAGGGGTGGAGTGGGGTGACCTCTAAACAAATACCACTTAATGTTGAGGGCAGTTATAGCCAGTAAATAATATATAATTACACTGAATTGTACATACAACAAACAACAAGGAAATATAAAAACTAACATATTTTCCACTTGATCAGAAGTTGACCGCTAATAATGAGCGATAATTGGGTTAGCCAAAGTTCGCTGAAAGGGAAGTTAGATTGGACGTAGTGTTCCCCCAATTAAACTATACACTATGTAGCGTGACTCGTCCGAAAATATTGAGACTTTGAATTAAAAACAGATGTTATCGGGCGTGAAGGAGATATTTCACACCTTTTCAATATTAATTGTTTAATCACCGTAATCGTTTTTACTATAGAGGGCATCCAAATTAATTGAATTAAAACAATAGTGTGTGTATGCTGAAATATTCTACTATCCAATCTCCTGCTTGACGCTACTAATGTATATAATTATTTAATCTCCTGTATACAGCTACTAACATATGCAATCATCTAATCTCATGCATGACGCTACTAACATGTGCAATCATCTAATCTCATGCATGACGCTACTAACATATGCAATCATCTAATCTCATGCATGACGCTACTAACATATGCAATCATCTAATCTCATGCATGACGCTACTAACATGTGTAATTATTTAATCTCCTGTATGACGCTAACAGCATATGGAGCTATCTAATATCATGCATGACGCTACTAACATGTGCAATCATCTAATCTCATGCATGACGCTACTAACATATGCAATCATCTAATCTCATGCATGACGCTACTAACATATGCAATCTTCTAATCTCATGCATGACGCTACTAATATATGGAGCTATCTAATATCATGCATGACGCTACTAGCATGTGCAATCATCTAATCTCATGCATGACGCTACTAACATATGCAATCATCTAATCTCATGCATGACGCTACTAACATGTGTAATTATTTAATCTCCTGTATGACGCTAACAGCATATGGAGCTATCTAATATCATGCATGACGCTACTAACATGTGCAATCATCTAATCTCATGCATGACGCTACTAACATATGCAATCATCTAATCTCATGCATGACGCTACTAACATGTGCAATCATCTAATCTCATGCATGACGCTACTAACATATGCAATCATCTAATCTCATGCATGACGCTACTAACATGTGTAATTATTTAATCTCCCGTA
This sequence comes from Timema cristinae, assembly GCA_039000515.1. Taxonomy (NCBI): domain Eukaryota; kingdom Metazoa; phylum Arthropoda; class Insecta; order Phasmatodea; family Timematidae; genus Timema; species Timema cristinae. Next base: position 18,894,608 of record JBCFYV010001001.1, on the reverse strand, counting down.
TGACGCTAACAGCATATGGAGCTATATAATCTCATGCATGACGCTACTAACATATGCAATCATCTAATATCATGCATGACGCTACTAACATATGCAATCATCTAATATCATGCATGACGCTACTAACATGTGCAATCATCTAATCTCATGCATGACGCTACTAACATATGCAATCATCTAATCTCATGCATGACGCTACTAACATATGCAATCATCTAATCTCATGCATGACGCTACTAACATGTGCAATCATCTAATCTCATGCATGACGCTACTAACATATGCAATCATCTAATCTCATGCATGACGCTACTAACATGTGCAATTATCTAATCTCATGCATGACGCTACTAACATATGCAATCATCTAATCTCATGCATGACGCTACTAACATGTGCAATCATCTAATATCATGCATGACGCTACTAACATATGCAATCATCTAATCTCATGCATGACGCTACTAACATGTGTAATTATTTAATTTCTTGTATGACGCTAACAGCATATGGAGCTATCTAATCCTCTGCACGTCGCTTCTAACTATGGAATTATCTAATACTCTGCTTGCTGTTACATACACACCCTCTCAGCATCAAATGAAGCATGATTGATTGAAATCAGTTGATAAGTAATAGTGAGGCTTATACAGATAAATAAATACTCCATATGCCTAAGTCAAAACATATGTGTGTATCTTACATCATATCATATGCCTACTGAGTAAATATTAGTTAATCAAATACATAGAAATTTGTACATGAATTTAACCACAATTTCATCAATTTCGCTAGTAATTGAAGAAAGGTTTTTATTTTTTCTAGATTTGTTTGTATGTTTCTTCTTTGTCAAGCCAAAAATAAGATATCTCAAAAGTCCTTGATAAAGTTTGAACAGTTTCTTCAAAGTTACATTCCAAACAAAATGAGAGTTACGAGTTAAAGAGAAAAAAAAGAACTAACAAACTTAAAAAGAAAATCATCAATAAGTTCTCACAAAAGTATGCGATAAAAACAAATCGGCAACCAAAGATTCTTATATGGCATTGCGCACAACATACAAAAACTTTCTAAGTGAGTGTGGTGATTAAAGAGGCTTTTATTAATGGGGCAGAATAACTTTTTGGAGATTTTGAAAATGGGAATGAGATGGTTCCCGCTATCAGTTTAATTTCACTACCTAAGAGTTACTATTGCAAAGTATTACAAACTTGGCTTGAAAAGTTAAAATACTTTTATTTTTAATTGGACGAGTCACTTGATTTTATCAACATACCTTAGCTTTGTAATTTGATCAAAATGTGTTTTCGTAGACTGCTTTACTTAGTATTAAATTCTTAACATCCTTTAAGTTAAGGGGAAAACAAAAGAGGAAGATTTGAATGAGGTTGTTACAAAAGAAGTAAAAAAGGAAAATATCTTCAGAACACACCTGTTTCTATTACCGAGTGAACCTTCCTTAATAATAATATTAAACCAAAAGAGGTATAGTACATTATTCAAATAGGATGGTTCATCTCAAAATATTGTCATAAAATATCTCAGCAGTATGCGCTACAAGCTCTTAAACTAATAAAAGAACGTTATTGATCAAATATAATCGATTTGAGCTAGAGAGATTTCTGGAATAGACTTTTCAACCTTTTATTCCAGGATGCTGAATATATTACTACTACACATGGAAGGAAGTCAGGTGATCAAGTTAACATGGAATGGAAGTGGACGCGAGCTAGGGACAGTGTTTTTGCAGTTTTTATGGCAAAACATTTTTTTTGCTAAATAAAAAATATATTGCTCCAGTAAAAACATAGTTTAATTTAATTCACATGGTAATATCCCATTTCCTGAATATCTTTCATGAGCATAGCGGAATTAGATGAGAAACATTTTAAATGAAGATAAAAAGTTTTCATTAAATTTCAGGACACCCTTGACAGATATTCAAGAAATTTTGAGTTCACCATGTGAAGAAAGTTAAACTCCTATGTTTCTTATTCTGAAAATTGAAAAAATAACACCTGGACACGGGAATCGAACCCGGAACCTTTGGCTTAGTACACCAATGCTCTAACCACTGAGCTATCGAGGAATCGTCCCGTGCTTAGGGTCATTCTTCACTCATAATTTAAAAGAGTCTATGATGGGCGCGCGGAAATTGCCAGCTACTAATGTGTTATTTCTTTTATTAAGATCACGAGCTATCAGATAACGCAGCTACCTTCAACTCGGTAGTTGGATTCATGCTGCCACTTGTACCATTATTAATTCCTGGATAGCTCAGTGGTTAGAGCATTGGCGTACTTAGCCCAAGGTCTCGGGTTCGATTACCGTGTCCAGGTGTCATTTTTAAATTTTCAGAATATGATATTTGATGGAGAATTCCTCAATAAAAAGCACACATAATAGCTTCGGCTATTTGATTATTATGTTTATACTGGAGCAATAGTTATATATTTTGGCCAAAAAATGTGTCTCCATAAAAATTTGGAAACATTGACTTTTTCTTCCATCCCCTTCCATTCCACCTAAAGGACCTTACTTCTGGATTCTAAATATGTTTTTAATATAAAATGAAATTTACTAAGGGCCATAAGAATAATTATTTTAAATAAACATGGTATACTTCACCGGCTTGACAAAGCAGGTGAACTAATCAATTTTAAAACAATACGGGAAAAAACAATTTCACATTCCTAGGTTTTCAAAATTTGTTTCAATTAAATAAAAAGGTATCTAAACTAGCAACTGTAAAGTTTAGGAAGATTGATTTTTTATTTTAATATATTTTTATCACCGCGTCTTATTACCTGTTCGGGTTGTACACTAATGTACTAATTATGCTAATAGTTTTAGGGATTAGGAAGGTTATAATTTAAATAAAGTGTACCTATATTTGCATGGAGACAGAGAGTGGAAAATTATTTTGGAAAAACCACCCTGAATACACCCGACCGAGGTTATAATCTCTATTTCCCTGTCATTGGCAGTGTAGTCTATTGCGAGAGTAACGCCTTAGATCATGCGGCCACCGAAGTGGGTACGGTTTTGTTATCAACATTCGTGTTTGTGGTTTGTATTTGGTTAGTGGAAATTAATATGTTTTAAATAATGTTTGTAACGTGATTTATTGTCCTTCGATGTGTTATTCTGATTTAATACTTTTTATTATTTGCTGAAATGTATTATTTTATTTCGTCATCCATCTTCCGACTTTTGGTAGATCTCCAGCCTTCTCAAAAATGAAAAGTAGCTTCCGTTTCTTAAAGGTTTGCTTGCCTCTGTCCGATACTCCACTTATCTTTAACTAGTTGAAGTACCCAGAGTTTCCCGGCAGAAATGTTATTAGTTTAATGATTGTACGTGGAATGTAAATTTAAGGCTGGTGCCGTAAAGCCTTGCATCTCCCGTGGCCTTTTTGCTTCTGACCAGGTTTTTAATTCACTAAACAAAATTGAATCCAAATTATAAAATTTTGGCCTTGAGGTGCACATATTCGCGCACAGGGGTTACTAATTTATAAAATTGCAGTTCGGAGAGTGAGAAACCATTTAATAAAAATCACTCTCAGTGCCCCCGACCGGGATCAAACCCTGATCTCCTCACCTTCGGCAGTCTAGTCCAACACGAGAGTAGTGCGTCAGATCACGCGGCCACCGAAGTGGGTATTTTATATTTATTATTATTACTAATATTGTTCTGTCAAAGAATGGTAAGCACGAACTTAGATGCACCATCCCCATTATTTTCTTAACTGCAATACCTGAAGAAGTACATTTCATTTCACTGGAAAGATAGACGTCTTACATTTATCTTAAAGTATGGTCATATATTATGATCTGCTCCATAGTGTAACCCATAAAAGTAAGTTTTCAACCTTCCAGAGGGAATTGAGTCTATTTATAGGACCTTCGGGATTGTAATATATATAATCAAATATGTAATTAGCTTTTAAATTCTAGAAAATAAATTGAAATATTTAAATTATCAATAATAATTGCAGATTAGCAATCACAAAATAGTATTCATAAAACATTATTGCTAAATTAATCTACCAATTTCAGTTTTTAACTAAATTTATTACGTATGGGCACACGGCCTATGGCATCAACATTTTCTAGTCTGAAATTTTTATGACGTGGAGGTCGGAGTTCAAATCTCTGTGGGTGTACTGAGAGTGGCTTACCTAAATGTATTTACACTCTTTATCCAAGTGAATAGCGGTACATTTTATCTTGAATTCTTCCTTCCTCATCCCCATACCACTGGTGTAATTAAATCTGTACACATGCTTACAACCCAAATGGAGTGAGAATTTGTACAAAGTCACGATTATTTTGTTAAGTTTTGACTCAATTTTCTTTACTAATGTTAAACTCTAAAAAAAAACTCCATGGCGTCAGCCCACTATCGAGCTATATCGACCGAGCGGCAGCCATCATTAGCAATGATAATGCCAACATTTGCGCATAGAGGCTGTTGTTTGGTCAGCACAAATAAACCTACGGCTGTTAATCTCAGTTTTCTTAACAAGAGAGATTACTTATTTATTCAAGTAGCTCTTCATTTGTCCTGACGTGGCTAAGTTTGACCCCATTACAGACCCTCTGCTTCACATAAAAATTCTGAGAACGCCGGGGATCAAACCTGGGACCTCTTGGACCTATAGCCAGTAAATATCTATTTATATTATTATTATTATTAATCGAACCACTAAACATTCAGAGTAAATATTTACTAAGGGAAACACAATCATAATACGCAAATTATCATATAACCTAATATTTAATCTAAATAATCTAAATGGAACCCAATGCTATATAATAGCATATTAACGGAACCAATGACAGTTAAATGCCACTATTGCTCTCTATTATATTAGCCATTTAAGACAACGTCGGTGATATTTGAACGCCACATTTTTGGGGATATTTTGGGAAACAATCATAAAACAATCAATTTTAAAATTAAACTTATACATCAAATACAGGCACATCCATCTACTTTGTTTTATATAACTTCCTATGCAACCTGTTATACACGCATGCTTGACAGCTTTGCTCTCCCATCACTGTGTTTCAAAACTTTGAACACAATTTAATGGTATTAGCATAGTTTTCCTGTACGCAAATGTATAGGGATGTTGTATTAAGTTTGGTTCAAACAAGCTATATGTGCAGTTTGGGCTATGAGTTTCCAAACACCCTATATATATCTACTGGCTTACACTAGATTATTTTATGTGTAGAATAATATTGTTATAACATTTTGGCACATTTTTTGCAAATAGAAATGCCTTATAAAACTTGCCTTGCTTTCATTCCATCAAGAACCCAGCTCATCTTTGTATTTTCTAAAAAGTTATTCCAAGCAGAATCCTACTAGAGATTACTCCTGGCTACACGTGCTGACTATTTAGAGCTGTTTTACAAGGCTTTGAACAACCTAATGGCTTCTCCCAAAACGCATGTTCGTGAAAGTGTGTTTCCTAAGCTCTTATAAAATTAAATATATAAATAAACAGGGTGTAGAATAATATTTAAGGTTTAAGCTATAAACCTTTTCAACCGGCTATATTTAGTTCGAAATCAAATGTCACCGGATATCTCATTAAGTGACTAATTAAAAATATGTAAAATTAATTATTCTGTCAAATATTCTTCTATTTAGGAAATGTATTTGTTTTGTTAATAAATATAGTGTTGTGAATATCAAATTGCATGAGGGAACCGCGATTTTTTAAGTTGAACAGGGAACCTACAAAAAAGAGTCTGGAACAACTGATTTATAAAATTCCTACCTATTTTCAGTGTATGTTTCCCCTACAATATCGTAATAAAAAATTAAAAATTGTATCCTATTAAAAGATGACTGTATCTGTGTGTCTCGCTTTCGTAACTTTTATATTAATCAATGGCTATTAGTCAAATATGGAACACACGCTATACATCCATAAAGACAATTTGGGGAATTTAATTTACTTTTGTCTAACTTTTTTTACGAGCAAGGTATATATAAATTTTATTTATTTATTGAACATTTTTGGACATTTTTGGACATGTTCGGCACCTCAATAACTACGTAAATAATTTAGTTACACTTTTAGAACTATAAAGCGATTCGTAGGGTTTTAAAACTAAAATATTAACCTGTTGAAATTGCACTAAGATACTATAAAATAAAATAGAGTTTGAAACAGGCCAAAAGATGTATTACCAAAATCCATTACAAGGGTTTTCACAATTTTTAAAAAAATATTCACTAATAATGTTTGGCATTCAAAATGTTTCTCAAATTATCGTGTTAAACAAATGCCTTTGTAGGTTTAAAACGATGTTTTAAGTGGGTTGAATGTGGGTCAACATTATCGGTACTAATTACCTGTACCTGATTTTAATAAAATAGTAATACGTCACCATTCTATGATAATTTAGACTATGCAAACCTTACTAACCCAACCAAAGATTCTAAAAGATTTAAAAAAAATGTTTTGAATATTTGACGATCAAAGTCAAAATAAATCTATGAACAACATTAATAAAAATCCTTAAATCAATAAAATAGCCATACCAATCTATAAATAATATCTTTAAATTGAAAGTCAACATTCCAAACATAAATTACCTCCACTTTAATAAAGGTGAATTTTTATTTAAACAACATTCCAAATCTCCACTCTTAAGATTAAGCTGATAATAAAACTTTTGCCAAGCATACTAAAAAAAAGAATTATTTACAAATAAACTTATTTGTTTAATACGTATTTATCTCTTTACAGGATATTGAAACGTTTGACCTCGAAGATTTCAAATACAATTCTGTCAACATGACGGCCTTCCGCCTAGTGGATGTAGAGGATCAACGGGTCCTGGACACCTTGGAGCAGATGGAAAAGTTCCAGCCCATTGGGGCCGCCATCTTGAATAGGAGTGGCATTATACATGTGGGTACCTGGATTCCACCAACAGAAGCTGTAATTAACCGGAATAATAAATAACAACTTAGACAACCTAAATTAACTATCAAATAATAAATTTTACAGCTGGTTGTCCTAGCCCACCGCAAACGAAATTAACACCCTCATATCTTGGATTTTTTAAAGGCAGGTTGGGTGCTTCCAAACTGTTTATTTACATATGGCCGAAGTTGTGATGTTACATTATGGTCGACATCTTCTCACCCTGACATCTCTTTGTTTGTTTATAAAATGTATTTACAATAGCACACAGTATGATATGAAGTATAAATACAACATAGACAATCTCCCATCACAAGCCCCGTTGGGACCTCGTAGAAATGGTCTGGGTGTTGATAGTTAACTAGTAGCCATGTGAACAGTAGACCTCGCTTATTTCATGTTCTTATCGTAGAAATGGTCTGGGTGTTGATAGTTAACTAGTAGCCATGTGAACAGTAGACCTCGCTTATTTCATGTTCTTATCGTAGAAATGGTCTGGGTGTTGATAGTTAACTAGTAGCCATGTGAACAGTAGACCTCGCTTATTTCATGTTCTTATCGTAGAAATGGTCTGGGTGTTGATAGTTAACTAGTAGCCATGTGAACAGTAGACCTCGCTTATTTCATGTTCTTATCGTAGAAATGGTCTGAGTGTTGATAGTTAACTAGTAGCCATGTGAACAGTAGACCTCGCTTATTTCATGTTCTTATCGTAGAAATGGTCTGGGTGTTGATAGTTAACTAGTAGCCATGTGAACAGTAGACCTCGCTCCTTTCATGTTCTTATCGTATAAATGGTCTGGGTGTTGATAGTTAACTAGTAGCCATGTGAACAGTAGACCTCGCTTATTTCATGTTCTTATCGTAGAAATGGTCTGGGTGTTGATAGTTAACTAGTAGCCATGTGAACAGTAGACCTCGCTTATTTCATGTTCTTATCGTAGAAATGGTCTGGGTGTTGATAGTTAACTAGTAGCCATGTGAACAGTAGACCTCGCTTATTTCATGTTCTTATCGTAGAAATGGTCTGAGTGTTGATAGTTAACTAGTAGCCATGTGAACAGTAGACCTCGCTTATTTCATGTTCTTATCGTAGAAATGGTCTGGGTGTTGATAGTTAACTAGTAGCCATTGGAACAGTAGACCTCGCTCCTTTCATGTTCTTATCGTATAAATGGTCTGGGTGTTGATAGTTAACTAGTAGCCATGTGAACAGTAGACCTCGCTTATTTCATGTTCTTATCGTAGAAATGGTCTGGGTGTTGATAGTTAACTAGTAGCCATGTGAACAGTAGACCTCGCTCCTTTCATGTTCTTATCGTAGAAATGGTCTGGGTGTTGATAGTTAACTAGTAGCCATGTGAACAGTAGACCTCGCTTATTTCATGTTCTTATCGTAGAAATGGTCTGGGTGTTGATAGTTAACTAGTAGCCATGTGAACAGTAGACCTCGCTCCTTTCATGTTCTTATCGTAGAAATGGTCTGGGTGTTGATAGTTAACTAGTAGCCATGTGAACAGTAGACCTCGCTTATTTCATGTTCTTATCGTAGAAATGGTCTGGGTGTTGATAGTTAACTAGAAGCCATGTGAACAGTAGACCTCGCTTATTTCATGTTCTTATCGTAGAAATGGTCTGGGTGTTGATAGTTAACTAGCAGCCATGTGAGTAGTAGACCTCGCTTATTTCATTTTCTTATCGTTACTACGCTATCAATATTTTTATTTGGATTTCAATTTGAAACATCTCTTGTAAATTCTTTATGGATTTTAAGTTGCTATTTTTCCTTGATGATTAATTTAGAACACAATTGACTACTATAGTCATAGAGGATAACCATTGTTAACGTGGCGTACAACATCAGTATTACATTGTAATATTTTTTTTAAATAAACACTCTTCGTTTAGCCTATGTTCAAAGAATGTCCCTGCGAAAGTTAGTTAAAATTGGTCCACGCATTTGGAAGTGATTCTGAAACAAATTAAATGCTATAAACGATCGCGTTAAAACAGGATCTCACTCCAATTGATCTTGTCGTCACTAAAAGGGAGTTACGACACTTATATTGAGGGGAATGATGTGAACCATGAAAATAAAACCTCTTGGCCTATATAACACTATTTAATAGTCTTTATTTAACTAACTACTAGATAATAGATACTCCTTTTTTTAATCACTCAAGCACCTCACTTGGTGTTAAAAAAATAAAATAAACATATAGAATCCGCCATCACCAAATTCCTTAAGCTCTGGTGTATTATTAAATTATTACAGTTATTGTAGAGTTCTATACCACCATATGATATCTTCTAGCAGAACTAAATATGTACACTGCAATCTGAGGAAGTTAAATAATAATAATAGAGTAAAGATACTATAATAAAAACCACTGGCACCATCCTCTTGGTTCATGTGGGTTTGGACTCGTTATCCCTCACTGATTGCTAACATTGGGGGGATGAGGAGTAGAACAGGTAAACCCCCTCACCCCCTTCACATACACCCACCCAACACCCCCACATCACCTACCATGCCGTTCTCGAACTTCACCATCTTACCATCCAACTTGGATCGACTACCTTTATAGTCTCGTCTCTTTGATCGATCGAATTCGGGTGCCGTCCTGGCTCATTCTCAAACAGGGGTGACGTCGTCTTCTAGGACATGGTTAGGTCAGTAGTGGGATGTATTGTCAGTATCAGGATGTTGCCAGGCGTGGTGGATGTATAGTCTTATGAAGGAAGTATAGTGAGGTTACACCTTCAGTCTGCGATACTCTCAAACTTCGTGTCTCTGGGGAAGTAATTTATTAAAGGAAATGTATAAGTATGGTTGGATTAGAACCAAAATCCTTGGAGGTTTCCTTTCCCTTTCTTTTGACTAAGTATGTGAATTTTAATTTCCTAACTAGCTTCCGTAGGTGGACACTCGTGAGAAAGTACGTCAGTGGCGTGTAGTGGATTATTTACAGGGTAGGTAGAGCTACAGTAGCCCCATGGCTTCTTTGGTGCTGATGAAGCTCACAGCTGACTTCTGAGAGTCAACATTTAGGTATATACCTAAATTTTGACTGTCAGAAGTGACAGCTGCTAAACACATATTCTTGCAGATCATATGGCTCGGCGTAGGGATACATAATTTGGTCTGGTAACTTTTCAAACACGTCAGCTGTCAGTCATCACCAAGGAAGTCATGGGGCTACTGTAGTTTAAACTGTACCTGAGACATGTTCTAATCACTCAATAAAACCATGGGCCAGTTATAACTTAAAATACTCTCACATTAGGGGTAAGTAGAACATATCCCACGTAAATTGTTCAAATGTGGACCAAGTATGGGAAGTCACAAGTACAGTTTTAACTAGCTCTTTTTACCCAGGACACAGGCCATGCCACTGGAGTAAGTAGGCCTATCCTAAGATGAGAGACGACTCTGTAAGGTAGTCTGTTATTCGAAAGAAGGACAGGCTATCCTCACGATAGTGATAGTATTGTTTGGATTGGTTATTTAATATGAAAGCAAACATCTATTAGGGTGGGTTCACACACTCACCTAAATGCCAGAGTAGAACACAAATATTCACATATGTTGAGCTATAATCAATCTTCAACAGCGCGAGCTTCCTCTGTCCACTTAACGCAAGATGAAATTCAGAAAAGGCTGTTAGATAATGTAATTAAAGTACATAATTACTTTATGATGTATAGTTCGTGAACGAATGGTTCAAATTAAACAATTCTTCCCCGAGAGGAACTAGTTCACCTAGATGTGATCCGATTCGAAATTAATTACAATATATATATTAGACCTACTGTCACGTATTCAAACGTCAATTCGTGGGGTCTGAATTGGCCAATTTTGAGAGATACTATCAATAACTATTAAAAAAATTACATTAAAGTCTAAAAGTGGCTTATTAAATAGACATTTTTATTGTGTCATTTGGTAGCTAATTTACAGATTATAGATTACCTATTGCCATATATATTTTTTTGTTTGGGGGGGGGGGGTCCTTAGAAAAAATGAAACTGTTATGCTCTTTGATGGACAAACTCTCCCGCTCGTTTTGTAATAGTGTACTTTATTTCATTTATGCTCTTTGTAGTGTGCTTTTGTTTCTGTAGGCTATTCTGCCATCTTGTATCACTTAGATGAACTTGGTTTGAGTTGAAAAGGGTTCCGCTAGCTCAATAAGTCAATTTTTACGGAAAAAAAAGAGACAGGATGAAGAAAGTATTGTAACAAATATCACTGTTCAGGAGTACATATAGAGACTTAAACCCACCATCAGGAACTGCACTAATCCAGGGTCCGTTATTTAAAATATACTTTATCATTTATGCTATGATTTTTTGCTTACCTTTACTTTAAAAATAGTTCTTAGTATTTGAACTATGTTTATTTGATATGCCTAGTTAAAACAGTTGAAAAATAGTTGTGCCCGATGTACTTCACTTGTATATTGTGTGAATTATGTAACCAGTCAGTCTTCCAATATGTTTCAGGGGAAAGTCTTCATTATAAAAGTATAATTGTATTTTGAAATGTATTATGTTCAAAATTTAAAAGTTTAATACTAAAACTTCTAGAATATTGTGTAAATATAATGTGTGAGATAATTATAAATTATAATTAATATAACAATAAGGTATTTCGAAATATTAGTAAATGTAATATAACTAACTCTTTTCTCTAAATTTAGTTTTTTAATAGCAAATACTGTTATCTATCAGATTGTATGTAACCAAAATTGTATGTTTTTGTTAAATCAATGAATCATCTTAACATTTTTGTTGTTGATGCGTGATCACCTACCGCAGCCGAATAAGAATTAACGTAGTGCAAAAATGTGTTAGTAAATAAAACAACTCTTTATATAAAGTGGTGTATTAAAGACAAACAACCCAATTTTATTAGGTTCATATTGCCAATTTAGATATACCAACATGGGCGGTAACAAATTGCTGGTATTGTTACGCCTTATGGTAGCGCCTGTTTGAGATACGGTATAGAACCCGTCACACACGTCTGTATGAACTATTGCTTATATGCTATCTCCCGGCGTTTTACATTATGCCCAAAGTGATCGTTTAGAAGTATAGTACAGTTTTCAAATGAAGAACCTTAAGTGATAGCTACGAAAGCTATTATACCTACTGTCACGTATTAAAACGTCAGGTCATGTGGTCTGAATTGGTCACTTTTGAGAGATATTAGCAGTACCCATAAAATAACAATAAAGGATAGTAAAAATGTTATCAATATTAGTCGCAATGTTTGAATTTTCAAAAAATATCTTTATACATACATATTTTCGTGTAATGTGATAGCTAGCTTATAGTTTACTTATTGCCTTATCAATCATATAGAAAAACTATTAATTTATCACTTATTTTATGTAGAAATTTTCTTCAAAATTTCGTTGAAAACTAATATTGATAAAGCATTTTGGCAAATTATCTCGCATAAACTTTTCTTGTGGAGTGATTTTAATATTTTATAAAGAAGAAAACTAACTTATTAATATAAGCTTTAATTTATTACCTTTTAATGTGATTCCATAAAATATGATTGGGGAACAGTAACCTAAAAAAATACAACGTGAAAAATAGGTATATTGTTTAATCTTGTTTCTATAAATCGGGTAGGAAACATTTGATTTGATTCCTACTCTTAGATTTAGCTCAGCGATAGTGTGGTTGATTCCAGCTGGGGAAGTCATGACTATAATCCATTTAGGTTGGATGCACTGTTGTTGTTTTAGGCTATTGCCCATCACCTCCTCTTATTAATAATTTTATATTTATTTAAAAAGCCCCCTGCTCATCTAATTTCACTCAAATTAGTTAAAGTTGCGGATAGGCCGTATGGAAAGTAAGAAGTGTTGCTCTAAACAAATTATGTTCTTTAATTAAATGCACAGTTAACTCGTTTCACTTTCCACCTTCTGAGTATAGTCGTTAATTGTCAGCAGTGGTGATTAATCGGGGTACACGTCTCCCTCGGGGTTAATTATAGTCACCCCAATCGGGTGACTAATCATATAAGTCTCATTGAAATATATGCTAGACTGACCTGCTGATGACGGAGAGATCGAGGTTCCAATCCCTGTTGGCTCCACCGACAATTTTTCTAAAGCCACTCTCCTTCACGCAAATATATGTGGATAACCTCTCAAATACTTTTTGCCTCATCCCTATCATATTAGAATAATTATCATATATGTGTGTAACTTGAACAGATAGGAAGATGCGTTGCAAGTTATATATATACTACAATCTACATCCAAAATAAAGAGACTAAATTGCATCCAAAATAATGTTTTAATAGGTTTTAAATGAGATTTTTTATTGTTTTTAAGTTTACGTTCCTCCTAAGATGTCTTCGCGTAACCCCATTTGAATACCACTGCCCTAAAGGACCTAGCCTATTATCCCCAGCTCAGGTCGAGCAATTTAACCCTTGTACCCACCCATCCCGCACCCCTCTACACAAATTTGTCCCTGTAGTTAATAGCATCATGATTGTGTTTGTCAGGCCGAACCGGCGCTCATGTACGATTCGGTGTACGTGTTCGCCAAGGGGTTGGCTTCTCTGGACCGGAGCCATGTGCTCAGGCCTGCCAATCTTTCGTGTGACCTTGAGAAACCTTGGGGCGATGGCCTAAGTCTCTATAACTACATCAACTCGGTGAGTGGACTCTTTGTACATATTTTATTTTAAATCTGTGTTTTATCCTGCCATCGGCATGGTTGCGTTATTAGCACCCGTGACCTCCTGATTGTATTTTAATGTGGGATACTACTACTTTGTTTAAGCTTAATTACCGTCTCCAAACGGATTTGGTTGGGACTTTTGAGTTTAATGGTCAGTGTGATATTTTAAAATATTTAAAGTTAATCATACTCAATGAACTATCGTTCTGCACTAATTTTCCACTCGCGCCGTCTCAAGCATTTTCTCAACTAAAATTTCCTAAGTATAATTCAAGCATTTTCTCCACTAAAAGTTCCTAATTATAGTTCAAGCATTTTCTCCACTAAGAGTTCCTAAGTATAGTTCAAGCATTTTCTCCACTAAAAGTTTTAAATTATAGTTCAAGCATTTCTCCACTAAATTTCCTACGATAGTTCAAGCATTTTCTCCAATAAGATTCCTAAATATAGTTCAAGCATTTCTCCACTAAGAGTTCCTAATTATAGTTCAAAGCATTTTCTCCACTAAGAGTTCCTAAGTTTGGTTCACTCCTAGTAAAACCTTCTCAGGTCTTCTTTCCCTCGCGCCGTTTCAAAATTTACGATTTGAATTCAACCTTAAATTTTAATATAAAATAATGTAGGAATGAGATCTTTTATTTCGATACAGAGAAGTCCATGCTAATAACAAAAAATCTTTACCGAGCTAACACGATGCGATATGGATTGATATGCACCAACCTAAAAAACCCCAAGCGTTTTGTGATTATTATATAATAATTGCTTTAATCAATTAAAGCCTGGTTTCCCCTAGGATTATATTTTGTTTTATATCTAGCGTTCTGGTAATTATATTATTGAAGTATTACGGAAATATAATTTTGAAGTGAATACCGTCCAATACATCTTGGTGTAGGCAGTTCGCGGTAAATCTTCTGATAGTTGAATTGTTAATAAACGTCACTTCCATATCAATCCACGTTGCAAATATATCCTGCCACGCTGTAAGATGAATTACATTTTAATAACATTTTTGTTAGTGGCCAAATATATTGGAAGGATAGTTGAATATGGAACAATTTTTATAATCTTTTTAACTGTCAGAAAAGGCCAGTTATCGTAAATCCATTATAGAGATATATTTTTAATCCAATAAAATCATTAGAAATATATTTTGTTATTTATATCTGTATAAGTGTATGTATATTTGTAAAAAAAATATATAACTTTAAATGTTGGAAATAATGTATCCCATATTCTTAATTCGGTAAAATCATTTAATATCTAATTCGTTTAAAAATTGAAGTCAAATTAATTTTAGTTAAGTTTAAAAATATAACAATTGAATTATTATTATATTATTATTATTTATTATTATTATTATTATTACCGCGTCCTACCACCCGTTCGGGTTGTACGCACTTACGCTAATGTGTAATGGTAGGGTGATTGTGAGATGAAATGGAGAGCCTACAGTTTAACGTGGGATCCGAACCACGGTGGAGGCCTGCATTCCCCACATTCACAAGATGTCTTTTCAGAGGTGAAGGAAGGGTTTGGCATTCAGATAAATCTGTGCCGGGACCAGGATTGAACCCCGGACCCCCAGCACAGAAGTCTGATACCTTACCCCTAGACCGCCAGGTCACCCTTGAATTAATATTATTACTAATATGTCTATGTATTTTCTCTTGTATTACAGAAACACATTAAATTGAAATTTGAGAACAAATTACTTATAATTTTAGTATGTTGTATCTGACAAAAGAAATCTTCAGTAATTTGGTATATTTTCATTTATTTGAGTATTTAACATCGATTTCTGAATTAACTGACCATATAAAAACAAGACATAAGCTAAATTAAAGCTAGATCAGACACAACACTCAGCCCCCCGGCTGTTAGGTTATCACTGTGAAAGAGGAACCCCACTTTTAACCAATAAAACATATTTCGGCCACGCCAGGAATTGAACCCGGGATTTATATTTTGTTAGACAGGCCACCGACCGAGCTAAAATGTCGGACAACTAGCTATATTATATTGGCCTCGCTTGCATTAAACAATACAGCAACACATTCGACAACTTCAAACGCTATAAAAGAATTAAACTTAGTCTAGAGCATTGTTTTATGAGTTTACTAGATTCAAAAATAAACATGAAGTCACCCTCCCCCTCATCTTGCCCTTCACACCCCAGCTGATTTCACGTTCCATCTTCAAGTACCCGCGACGTATGTTCACTGCTTACTCCCTGCTTATTCGACACTGCTTCACCTCTCGATAGGATAGCGTGATTGTGTATAGCTTACATGTTTTCTGAAAAATAGGATGTACAACTAAAGGAGTCTCGTATTTGTTTGGTGAATAGTCTACTTTTTTTAGTTTACCGGCGACAAACAGACAAAAAAACATTCTAAAAATTGATTATCTGATATTACTATAATTTATGCTACCCAGAAAAAATTCCACAATAATTCGAATGCGTAGAAAAACCTTAGATTTTTTACTATATTATAGTATCTCTGGACATTATAAATAGTTAAAATTAAATCTATTGGCAATTATCAAGTGCTAAAGAAAGTATTTTGAAATTAATTTATTTAATAAGCTAAATTTAAAGAAGATATGTTTGTGTGTGCACCGCGTCTTACTACCCGTAAGTGCTATCTCAATATTTACATTAATTAATTATAGATGAGTGCTAGGTAGAATTTAGTGGAAATACACACGCATTCGTGTGGAAGTATAAAGGAAAAAGCTTTAATAAAAAACCTCCAAGTCCACCCAGCTGGGATCCGAACCTTGACATCTCCATCACCTTCAATATAGTATGTTGTGAGGGAGACTCCTTAGACCGTACTACCACCAATTTGGGCACTAATAATACAATAATTATAACATTACTCTAGTGTTAATTAATAAAATACCAACCAACGATCTGTCCATTTTGTCGAGATAAAGAAGTATAATTATCATATCTCCACCTTAACGATGGATAGATAGGTCGATTGCAATTTGCAAGTCATTTCAGGATCAAAATGAAAAAAGAAAAATCATAGAGGGTGCAGGTGTCTTCATTTTGTAATGACTTTCAAATGAGAGAACGTAGCTAGACGAAAGAGAAAAGACAAAAAGAATAATTGTAATTTATTGCCGTAAAAGAAAGGGTTGAGTAATATCGAACTTTTTAGGAGTTCCTAATTTTTCATCTGAATACAGTTTCTTTGTAGACCTAATGAGTCTTATCGTAGTTTTTTTTTCTCTTCTTTTCAATGCCATTATCAGAAATGAGGAACAAAGTATGTCGGATTCTATATCATTATTTTTAAAACAAAAGTTCGCTATGTGCATATTTTCTAGATACCTTGATTAATATCATGAAATGATATCTTGCACTACATGGTTTTGGAGACATAAGGATGAAATATGTTTATAAATAATATAAAATTTATAATTTATAACCAAATTCACCCAACTGTATTTTATTTATATTTTGTACAAACACATCGTTTAAGTTCGTAAAATATTTTATTGTTTCGTAAGTAGTAAAGTCTGTTACTTTATTTTTTTAAATCAAACCAAATGGATACTATGTATACATATTATAAAACTATAAATTTGTCTGTACGTTAGATTTTCTGTTTCTCTGTTTGTTGCCGGTAAACTCATAAAGTATTACTCAGATCGAGACGCAGCTTTTGTTTTTCAGGGGCCCAAGTAATAGAACTATTATGACACTCTTAGCACTCATAAATACAACCTGAGTGTTCTTGAGGATAATTGTGTAGAGTAGAAAACTTAAAGCGTATCTTCTTCCATCTCGTTATTCGATAGCATTTAAAAAATATAGTTAGTACTTTAGAGAAAATTTCAGTACTAAGGAAAAAAAAAGTTTCCGTATTAATAAAAAAAAATCTATTTTAGCTGATTCTACTAAATTTAAGTAAAATATAATTTGTAATATATCAAAGAAATGAGAAAGGTAATTTGTTCTTCTCGAGAAAATACATATTGAATCAGGTGGATGAAAAATAATGAAGAAATTATTCATCGCTTTTTATTCCTCTTTTTTTTTTCCTTTAGAAAAATGAGAATTCAACTTAATTTATTTTATATTTTTCAATTTTCTTTTTCGATTAGAATTTCAAATAATGCATGTCAACTAATAGTATTCTAACGTCAATGTAATCGTTCAATTCATATTCAATATTTAAAGGCAGCTCTATATCAATATATCAATATCAAAAAACTAGAGAGAATGAAAGGTTTAATTTGGTTTACTTATGAAAGGCATTCATGTCCCATCACTAATTATTGGATAACTTTCAGAAATATCTTAGAGTATTTCTGCTTGGATCTGACTTGAGAGTATAGGGTTCGAAACTTGAGCGGGTGATTACCTCATTAATGGACTGTTCCACTACCTCTTCAGGCAAATACTGCTACACTATCATAAAAGGTCATTTTTATATATTTGAACAAACATTTGCTTTTAGATGACATGCTGGTTGATTGTGATAAATGATAACAAAACAGGGATTTGAACCTTAAAATACAGATCCCGTATAGCTCAGTTGGTAGTGTGGTCTATGTTCGAATCCCGACTGTAGGACGTAATTTCCCTTGCTTCCCAAAGTAACCCGTTTGTACCAATCTATACAGGACTTTGGTGCAGTATTATTAAGTAAATGGAAGGCTCTTTAGAACCAACCCAGATAGCATGTATGGACTAAGATAAACATAATTCTTTCTTTCATTTATGCAAACCTAACTTAAGCTAACCTGACCATGAAGTGGATTCCTTCAGTTTTCTCATCTATAACTTATAACTTAATCTAACCTAACCATACCTAACAATCAGGCATTATCTTTTCTTTTTTGCAGACCTATCCTAACCAACAGTTGATTCTCATAAAGTTAATTTAATCTAACCTAACCTAACTATCAGGGGATTGAAGAGACACTGACTACAGAAGAGAACAATCACACAGTATAGGATTGACCGGTGTTTTCACAACTGCGCCAAACGTCCTATGACCAGCCTAATCCAAACGTCCTATGACCAGACTAATCCAAACGTCCTATGACCAGCCTAATCCAAACGACCCGTGTATTTCAGCTAGGATACTATCAAATCTCGCCAATTATCTGTCCGGGTGTCATTTTTCCATATCAAGTATATTTTAAGGATCTCTTTGATGGACAATAAAGCGCGCAATACAAAAAAAAATTACTAATGAGTACATTTTGTTATTTGAGAGGGGTTTGAGCTGATGAATGAGACATTTTCCAGGAAAAAATATCAGTATGTTATACGCGTGTTGTGCTTGGGAGAAGTATATGATTATCATGGAAAGCAAGACGTATATAAAGTGAAATATACTGTATCAGCAAGGATATGTGCAGCTCACAATATAACAGAGTGTTAAAGTACAATATAACAGAGTGTTAAAGTACAACTATAGTTAAATGGAGGTTTAAAAATTTACTGTGGTAATTTTGGTGTTTTTTAAAGTCCTAATAAATTATTACGCTTCTTTCCCACTGCATCTTAGTAAATAATTAGGTAGTACGCTTACATAAACTACGTAATTAGAACAGGTATGAGGAAAGTATCATTTAAGATTAAATGTGCCTGAATTAGTTTAGTTGGAGAGTGGGAAACCTTTAAGGAAAAACAACCCTTATTGCACGCACTGGTAGTTTGAACCCCGATCTCTCCGTCACTGACAATCCAATCTTTCGTGATATTGACGCGTTTTAGACGATGAAACCACCAATGTGGGTGATTCTTAATATAATGTGTGTTATTAATTAAACAAGTATGGATACACCTATTATGTCCATAGCTCAAACACGCTGACATAAATCATAGAATAATATTACAATATAACCCGCCTGGTGGCGTAGTTGGCTAACGCGCTAGTTGTGTTGAGCTCGACTGCTGAGGACGGGGAGATCGAGGTTCGAATCTCGGTCGGGTGAACTGGGGGTGGTTTGTCCTAAATGGTTTTCCACTCTCCTTCCACGCAAATGCGGGTTCACTTCCTCTAATTCAACCTTACCGATTCCTAATCCATTGGCATAATTAGTACTTAAAGCGTATAACCCGAACGGGTAGTAAGACATGGTGCTAAATTACAATATAATCTACGTTAGTCTTAAACTTAACACTTATACAGAGTGAGGCGGAAACGATTAGACGATCTATACTTAGAAAAGTGTTGGGCAGCCTGCTGAGGTTTGCTTGATGTCCAGTGGAGCTCACTTAAGTGATATTATCTTCAAAAAGGGAAAAAGTGCTGTAGGGGATTTGCTTTTATTTAGCTAGTGAATATTTACTTTTCAATTAAAGTGTTAGTTTTCTAATTACTAATAGTCTCATCCCAACCCTGTATAACTATCATGTGTAGATACGTGAACTTAAGGACGTCAATTCTTGTTCACTGGGGGGAGGGGGGCCATAGGAAGGGGTTAAACCCGACTGGATTGTTCTTCAGATTTTCTTTAAAAATAGTTTCCTACTTTTCTCTGTAAGCGGCGTTCTAATTTACTATAGGACCACCTTCGTAAGAGCCTTTGTGGGATTGAATTTTGAAATACACTTTAATTATAAAACAACAAATTAAATTCAAAAGAATCACGATATCTTCTATTAAAGACAAATATTAAAGATATTTGCATAAAAAATCAAACAAGGTCACTATTCTTATTAAAAATAATTTAAAACATTATGTTTAGCAAATAGTGGTTTATTTATTTATAAATTATTGAAATTACATTTTAAAAAATCTCAAGTTTTAAATTCTAATGCGGTAAATATCAATAGGTAAGAACCTTCTTGAACAAAAGCTTTTTGAGTCTACGAAGGTCAAAAGGTTTGAGAACCGTTGATATAAAAGGAAATATTTCCAAGTGTCGTAGGAACTTAAGAAAAATAATTTCCATTAATGAACAAACAAACATTCATTTGATAGCAAGACTTCAACCACATGAACTTAAGTAGACTACTTACCCAAGTAGATTATTATTTTAGTCATGCAC
Organism: Timema cristinae; assembly: GCA_039000515.1. Taxonomy (NCBI): domain Eukaryota; kingdom Metazoa; phylum Arthropoda; class Insecta; order Phasmatodea; family Timematidae; genus Timema; species Timema cristinae. The sequence goes on along the minus strand of JBCFYV010001001.1, from coordinate 18,873,910 downwards.
TACTTAAATTAAATTCTATCTCTTTCAACTATAATTTTGTCTAGCTGAACATTGGTTCAAGCCCATTCCATCCAATATGTCACAAGGCTAAAGCATATAACATATATAATAATATATATTTATGTAAATGTATATATACATTTATGTATGTATATACAGGGGGCTTAGATTTATGTGGTAAGTAGCTGGAGTGTTGATAGTAGCCCTCAAAACACTAGTTACTATCGTCACATTGTTCAAAAATGAATGGACTAAACGTTAATAGTCCTATTAGTGGCCTATTGGTCAAAGATCCTTGCTATAGATCCAGAGTTCTGGGTTTGATCCTCGGTGCACCCAGATTTTTCTGTTTGGAATAGGGTCAACTCAGCCTCGTGATGACAATTTAGGAGCTACTTAAATAAAAAAGTAGTTGCTCCGGTCTAGAAAACTGAGATCAACGACCGAGGTGTCGCTGTGCTGACCAAATGACACCTTCGATCCGTAAATGTTGACATTATCTTCACCATATAGTTGTTTTTAATATATTATAGTAACATAAAGGGGTAAACAGTTTAATGACTCTCTATTGCTTTTGATGGTTTCTTGTCGGAATTCCGGGTGAATTCGTCATTTAAGGGGGGCCAGATACTGGTGTTTTGGACAACACTGTAAATTTATTTGAGGTATTTAACGTGCACTTTCAGAACCCATTGATTATATTAATAAACGACTTATAAACCAGTTTAAATCTACAACATCAACAACGTCCAGTCCCTCAACTCCATTTATTCATCACGGTGAAAGGGGAAGCCCACATTTCACAAATTTTTTTTTTTTTGTCCATGCAAGGAGTTGAGCCCAGGACCCTTAACTTACTAGGAAGACACGCTACCGATAAAGATAAGATGTCGGACTATAATTAATAAATAAACTTTCAAGAACTGGTAGGGTAGAATTGTTCATTCATTATTAACAAAACAAATTACTGACTAATGTAACGTTGACTCTGTGTTGTTTTTTGTGACATCGGTTTGTATCGCTTCTAGGACAAAAGCGCTTGTTGCTCTGTGACCTGTACAATGAAATTTGATGAGGCAACCGCCGGCTCGGGACGTGACCAAATTCCGAAAACAAGAACCGGGTGACAATTCCAACCCTGGCAGGGGGTTCAATAATACACGGTCGTTATAACAGAAACCAATGAGACGTCAGTCTACCTTAGCTCTTGACACTGCCCTACATACATTTCTACCCGGAACGCGTTTGCCTACTGAGTAAAAAGGTCTTATATTAATAGAATTCAATATGAAAATTATTGGTATATTTGAATGTAAAGACAAAAAAAATTTGTTATGTAAAATTGCAGAGTTTTAATATAGTGAGTATGTGTAGATCAGTTAACAATTATAATAAATTAATACTTTAAAAATTACACATAAGCTATACGAAATCAGAAAATTATTAAAATAACTCATTAAAAATGTGAATCAAGGTCACATACATGACTAACAATTAAAAATACACATGAAAGGAACACTTTAAAATAACATAAATTAAAATATATAGCTAGAAAATTAACAATTGACTAGAAGTCTAATGCTTGGCTGTGTAAAATTAGAAAGAAAAAATTGAAACAAATTGAAAATATTTTAACATTTGATTATAATAAATTTGTTGGTGAAAAAATGTCGAATTATATAAATTGATAATTGAATTCTATTTCTTATCTGGATAATTAATACCCTTGCTCCTTTGTAAGCTGCGTAGAGACAGCCTTGAAAAACATTCTACATGTTTCGGCACATTAACGGCGCCATCCTCAGAACATTTTAATGTTCCTGTATGAGTTTCCCCAGCAAATACCAGATCCAATGTTTCACAGATAAATTTTGTAAGCGCCGGGGTGGATCTGTAGTCAGGAACTTTGACCATAATACCACAGAGATGATCTTTAGTATTTTATAGTATTGAAAATATTTATCAAAAGAGACAGCTGTAAACCACATGACTTGTATGGACATATGAACATTATTTTAGTAGTTTTTTAACTGTCAGAATGTAAGTTTCTCCACACAATTGCACTTGTCACGCTGGGGTCCTTGATCCAAAGTGTCAGGAACTATTGAGATGCTGTTGAAGGTGACCTGGTGGTCTAGGGGTAAGATGTCGGACTTCTGTGTTGGGGTCAGGGGTTCAGTCCTGGGTCCCGGCACAGATTTATCTGATTGCCAAACCCTTTCTTCACCTCTGACAAGACGTGTATTAATCACAACTTGTGAATGTGGGGAATGCCAGGCCATGACCATATTTCTTATTGATTATCTTTTTCTCTTGTTGGAAATCGAGCAAAATTATTGAGTTAAAGTAAAATTTCGATTACATATCAATTTAATGATTATAATTTCCTTATATCTCGTTTGAGTTCGATCCCCGGAGCTTCCAAAATGTATCTGTGAAGCAGTAGGTCTGGAACGGGGTTAAAATCACCCTCGTGAGTAGAAATGAGGAGCTACTTGAATAAATAAGCAGCATCTTCAGTTTAGAAAACTGAGATTAACGGTTGGAGAGCTGGTTGGGCTGACCACATGACACTCTCTCTCCTCAAATGATGGTACTTTCATCGCTGACGGCGACGGCCGCTCGATCGGTTATCTCGCTTATGGGATCACACCATGCAGTTATTTTTACCCCCACCTTTTTGCAAAATTGTTGAAAAGTTCACGTTAAATATTTCCTAAATGGGAACAAACTTTGTATTAGAAGTTGTTAAGTTTGTGGTTGCAAAGTGAAACAAATGTTTGTCACGTGATCTGCTATAGGGCCATTTGTTCCTGCTTTTCTTTGTTGGCATTTAAGTGATTTCCCTTCTGGGCCATAAAATATCGCACTCGTTTGCACATTAAATTACAACAAATTACTATGAAACCCACAAAATATTGCAAATATTAGATATGAATGTAAAAAAAAACTATTTGACGTCATAAAACTTTAGTGCGTTTCTGGGACTTTCAAAATATTTTCCGACCAAAACAGATTACATTCATTTTTATGATTCCGTTCTCTTTCCTATGCTATAAAAAAAAAGCCTGACCAAACATTTCGTGGACTTATTTTCTGTTATGGTTTTAGTAACAATAAAAAATTGCTTATACACATTTTTGTATGAATATTTAAGTTGGATAAACGTTACATTAAGGGGTATTATACTAGTAAAACATTTCATAAGTTAAAGACATGTCATGCTTAACATTTAAATTATGCTTACTATTATAAATGTGTATAATATTTTCATGTTATCTTTAAATTATTAATATTACCTTAATGGTTACTTGGTCTTCTAAGTATAATCAAATTTAACCTCAATCTATACTTATAAAATAACATGTCCTGACTGACTGACTGACTGATTCATCATCGCCGAGCGCAAACTACAAGGCTACAAGCATGAAATTCGGACTGTATATTCATTTTGTTATGTAGGCACCCACTAAGAAAGGATTTTAGAAAATTCCACCCCAAAGGGGTCAAAATAGGGGATGATAATATGTATGATAATATGTATGAAAGTCCGTCATTTTGAAAGTTACATAAACAAAATTTTGTATTTCGGTTATTGACGTAAAACAAATAAATACGTGTTTCAGGAATTTTGGAAATTTATTTAATAAGAGAGAAAAAGGGGTAAAGTTTGTATCGGACTTGCATTATTTTTGATCTGAGGTCAAGTTATGGTCATCAACGTAACGTAATATTTTAAATTAATCTGTAAATACATATGTATATTTTCGTATTTGTATATAATCAACTTACACGCGAGCAAAGCCGCGGGCAACAGCTATCTAGTTTATCATAAAAGTTGTGAATACTTGGTTTCACTGTAGTATAGTTTTGTAACATGTAACCATAGTGTAATCAATGAAAGGAAGACTTTCTTTTAAGCGTAAACCAAATGTATGTATACGGTCTAAATCTTGTTGTACCATAATCACATCTTTCATAAATTGTAAGTGACTAATTTTAAATTTAAAAAGTTTAGTTATAAATTTAGAGTTTATTTGATAAGATTTTTTTAACTATCGTTATATTGTGTTATATTAATATAAAATATATTTTTTATATATTAGAGCAGAACTATTAATTAAAATAGGTACTAAAAATGGTAAATTATTATTTTTTCTTAGTACCCCGCAAGCTTGACTGGGCTATTTGAACCATATTTTCAATTATCGAACAGAGGAGGTCGGTGGAACCAATGGACCCATTCTTAGAGGACGGTTAACTTTGGCTCGGTTACCTCGCCTTCTCCCAGTTGCTTTTTCTTATTTGATTTTCCACCGCTTTATCTAACATTCTCCATTATGTGTCGACATCTTTCACTATAATATCTTATTCTCATTTTCTAGATTTTCTTTACATTTGCAGTACCGTTATTTTTTTTAGCACTACTTCTTACTACTACCCGTTCGGTTTAAACCAATTATACTAATGTGCTAGGGATTGGGAAGGTTAAATTTAGAGGAAGTGAACCCACATTTTCTTGGAGGAAGAATGGAAAACCATTTAGGGAAAACCATTCTCGGTTCACCTGACCGGGATCAAACCCCGATCTCCCCGTCTTCGGGTATACTTCTTTTAAATTCAACCTTTCTTATCCTTATAACATTATCATAATTATTTTATATGCGTAAAGCCCGAATGGGTAATAATACGAGAACCCGCTTCAGTGGACACTTGGTCTAATGCGCTACTCTCAAAATAGATTAGACTGCTGAGGAAGGGGAGATCTTGGTTCGAATCTCAGTCGGGTTTACTGAGGATAGTTTTCCGAAATGATTTTCCACTTTCCCGTCAAGAAAATTGGGGACACCTCCTCTAAATATAACCTTCCTATGCTTTAAACCCATTAGCGTTATTAGTACACAAGTGTATAACCCAAACGGGGGCTATGCACATTGGGTTCCAAGTGTTGTGCCCTTTTCACCGATACGTAAAATGGGTCCACGTGTTATACCCGGCTTTAGCTTGAAAAATATTACTATACTTGCTGAATCTAAGCATTATCTACGATAATAATAATGTTTCATATTTATATAGTGCCTTTTTGTTTGCGCTGTTGGCTAAACAGTGCAGAGCAGTTTTTATCCACTCTGTTGGCCTACATGACGTCATAGCTCAGTTACACAGTACAGAGCAGTCGGTATAATGAAAGCAATTACAAGTCAAAAGAATAAGAAGATGTTTGTATTAATTTATTTTCATGGCTATAAGTTTAGATATCACAAACTTCTTATTGATTATATTCAACGTTGAACTTGCGATGTATCTACATTAAGTGTTCTATTAAACTTAATGATAATAATTGAATAATGGAAAGTTCTAGTGAGCATAGACATGAAAAACTGGGTGAACAAAAAATTAATAGGCAGCGGTTAAGTAATTCCTTAACGAAGAAAGCTCTTGAAGATATTTCAAGCAGACTATCTAAAATTTTACTCACGGAATTAAGGAAGGAGACTAAAAAATATTCTAAATGCGCATACTGCAAATTCACTCTATTATTATTATTATTATATTTTATTATTATTATTATTATTATTATTATTATTAGTATAGTTATTATATTATTAGTAGTATATTATATTATATATATTATAGGTATGTATGGTAATCATTAGTGTAGTATGGTTATACCGCGTCTTACTACCCGTTCTGGTTATACGACTTACGCTAATGTGTAATGGTAGGGTGATTGTGAGATGAAATGGAGGACCTACAGTTTAACGTCGAATCCGAACCACGGTGAAGACCTGGCATTCCACACATTCACAAGTTGTGATTAATACAAGTCTTGTTAGAGGTGAAGGAAGGGTTTGGTAATCAGATAAATCTGTGCCGGGACCAAGGATTGAACCCAGACCCCCAGCACAGAAGTTCGACACCTTACCCCTAGACAACCAGGTCACCAAAAATTCACTCTAACCTACCAAAAATAATTACTGGAACACAAGATTCACAATTATTGATTCATCCTAAACTGAGACAGAAGTAAATAGACAATTTCCATATCACTACGCGAAAGGACCTACATGATTGGTGGAACACTAGTGCAGTATTTTAAACAGACGTGACCGTGTATAGTCAGTACCATAGCAAAGTAGGTCACTGTGCATTTTTGTATGTTTTAATGTTTTTAAACTTCTTGCCCTATATTTACCAAAACGCAGGCCAGACTCGGCAAACGCTATAAATATACGGGAAGCATTCAACGCTCACAACAACTATCACTGAGCACTACCGAGATGAACTGTCGACTGACCATTGCTATCTTGACATTAACTGTACCATGGGGTACATCAACGCTGAGTCAGGAGTTGGTTGGTGTTCGAATATTGCTTGCGAAACTTAAAGTATAATTTTTAAATCAAATTAACGGATGATTTTAGTTATAATGATTTCCTAATGTAATTTTAAAAAAGACGTTTAATACAAAACTTAGAAGGGACTATTTAGTGAAAGGATACCATTGAAGTCCGTTCAGAAGCAAATCAGAATATAGACTTCCGCGTGGCTTTATTTACATCAGGTCTCAGCTTAGGAAGAATCAATAATAGGTAGAATGGCAATACAAAGCAAAGAAGATAAACCATTTATGTTGGTTAATGATAATACCTCAAACATAGTGGTTTTTTCAACCCCATCTAATCTGCAGTTGTTATGTCGGATGTCGGACGGTTGTGATCTTTGTTGACGGAACTTTCAGAAGTTGTCTCAAGTTTTTCACACAACTTTTCAGCATCCACGGATATGTAAATGATGTGTACTTACCACTTGTATTCTGTTTGTTAGCGGACCAGGAAACTAAAAGTTATGCAGAAACGCTTTCTCTCGTGTTGTTATCCTATGCAGAAACTCTTTCTCTCGTGTTGTTATCCTATGCAGAAACTCTTTCTCTCGTGTTGTTATCCACTGCAAACACCAAAATTTCTACCGTTTGAATCCTAAGCAAATATTAATATATATATATTTCGAAACATCTGTCACACCGCTGCTCCTTCTGTCTGGCCCTCCATCAAAATAGGATGTCGCTTCCATTTGGGGCAAAGTCGGTGACGAAAAATCCAGCATATAGGACTAGAAAAAATAATTTAAAACAAATTCAGAGACCGTCAAATTTTTAAAACTAATTGTTTGTAATTCCTTTTCTTCAGAAGATGTCGAAGACTTGATGTCTGTTATACCCACTGAGGAGAATGTTCTATTATTTACTGACTACGTGTTCGATACCTACATTTCACATGCAGTATTTCCTCCCACTATTTGGGATGAATTCGTAGCAACAACCAATCGCACTACAACCGTTGAGAATCATTTCATTCAATACTGAATACCAAATTTTATAACAAACCCCCCCTCGGTGGCGTAGTTGGCTAACGCGCTTGTCGTGTTGAGCTCGACTGCTGAGGACGGGAGATCGAGGTTCGAATCTCGATCGGGTGAGCTGGGGGTGGTTTTTCCTAAATGGTTTTCCACTCTCCCTCCACGCAAATGCGGGTTCACTTCCTCTAATTCAACCTTCCTAATTCCTAATCCATTAGCGTAATTAGTACTTAAAGCGTATAACCCGAACGGGTAGTAAGACGCGGTGCTAAATAATAATAATAATATATAATAAACAAACCCTATAATATTTATAATTATGTTGAAATCTTGGGACATTCAATCTAATATGAGCGTTTTATCAAGAATTACAGGTACTAAAAAGAAGCGTACCATGGTAAAGGAGCAATTTCCGAGACAAAAAATGGCTGAGTTCAAGACTGGAAAAATCACAAGATCTACTTTTATCTAAACAGTCTTTTTTTTTTCAGTTTTTACCAGTTGATTAATAATTAATTCTGACGCGCAGCAAGAGCTGTCAATATTTCAAAATGATTAGAAGAAAATAAAACAAATTTTTGGAGGACTAATCCTAGATAGCAATATTAGGTTGACGGAAGATCGGGACCCATTTTACTATTACCCTTTTTTCTAAACGGGACTCATCTTACTATAACCTTTTTCTAAACGGGACCCATTTACTATAACCTTTTTCTAAACGGGACCCATCTTAACTTTAACCATCTTACTATAACCTTTTTTAAACGGAACCCATCTTACCTATGCCTTTTTTATAATCGGACCCAATATGACATGATTTTGGCAGAAGGGACCCAATCTACCAACCCCACCCAAACTGTAGACGCGGTACTAAAAAAAAAAAAGTAAGATGAGTTGACAAAAATAGGACTTATTTGTTGAGGATACTGTAAGTATTAATAATGCAAATATAACAAGATACATACATACAATATACATTGTTAGAATCTAAAACGTCCATTGTTTTACCAAGAGTTTTAGCAGCAACTATTTCTTCATATTTGGTACTTAGAAAGGTATATTTGTCGCAGACAACTCTCCGATGATTGATTATGACATTTAACCATTTTAATCAAGGTAATTAACACCAAAAACAAATTATTTTGGAAAAAAGACATGACAGTTTTTACTAGGTTTAAAACTCTTAAAGGTAAATTCTCCAGAAATAACTAAATATTATCTTGGTTCTTTCAATTTCTTGAAACGTGCAATTATTTGTGAATAAATGGCATAGCATATTTTACTCATATTTAATAGTCATAATATTCTGCCAAAGGCAATCGTCGTAATAAAAAAAATTATCAAAAAATATAAATACAGATTGTATCTAAATTAGTGGACATAAAATTTATATTTTATCAATTTTAATTACTTTGATCAAATCTCATACATTTTGGGGTTGATGTATTAAAAATATATATTTAAAATATATCCCACAACTTATCAATAACTGCCAACTGGGCAAAATTAAATACATCATTATATAATTATGTATACAGATATTCCAAAAATTAACGAATTTTGTTTTAAAATGTGTTTATTTTCTTCTTTCTTGCGCATGAATAGTTTAGCCGACATTCATGATATTCAGATAAATTAACAAATATTTGAAAAGAACATAATGATTGTATATAATTAGTAGGGCTAGGATTTTGATGATTTTGCATATTTTTTTTTTTTTATTTTTTTTTGCAAACCTGGAACGTTGTTCAAGTATATACAAACGTGTTTCATAAGATACTTCGCTGATTTAAGTAGCTTTGTTAAGGCTTTTTTTTCGTGTTTTTACGTGAGTATGGCATTTTTAAAGGTTTTTCGGTCCTTTTTTTTATATCTTTGCGTCATTTACCCATGATTAGAACATCTCTGCACACGTCATAGCAAACGGTGGTGACAAGACTGCGGTAAGACTACTTCCATCCCTCCCCCGTCCCATCCTACAAGCCGGTGATAGCTGGATAGCTCTTCTTCCCCCTCCCCTTTAGCATAGTGGTGCTCTAAATGAACTCGTCTAAACTAGTCTGAGCAAGTTTTGCAGATAACGGTGGCTCATTGTCTCTCTACATTTCTCGGAAGCTACACGTGTTGTTTATGTGAATTTCAACATTCAACATGCCTAAAGTGAAAGAAAGTGCCTCACATGAATTAAAACTTTTCTTTGCTGAATATGGCGAAAAATTATTCTCTAACGATGGATAGATACCATATTGCAAAATTTGTGAAGTGAGAGTTGCCTCAGAAAAGAAATTTACTGTGCAGCAGCATGTCAAGAGAGAAAAACACAAACTAGGTCATCAGCGATTACAGGATGAGAAAATACTACAGTAAATGCTCCTTGGCCAAACCAGTGAGTCTTCAAAAAATTCTGCATTTTACGAAGAACTGTGCAAAGCCTTCATTTGTGCTGATATTTCCTTGATCAAAATTATCAATCTGAAATTGTGAGGCTTTTTATAAAAGCACACTGGGACGTCTTTGCCGGGCTCCTGCACACTAAGAAAAAATTATGTCAGCCATTGCTATGAAAACACCATGAAGAAGATACGAGAAAATGTAGCAGAAAATAAAATATGGGTGTCTATGGATGAGACAACTGACTCTTTAGGACGATATGTATCTAACATATGGTAGGTACGATAGAAGAAGATGGCCCTAGTGAACATTTTCTCATCAATTGTGAGCATTTAAAAAAAAAGTGAATTTTTCTACAATAAGCAAACTCTTTTATAGGTCCTTAAGCTTAATATGGCCTGATGTAATCCAACACGACAATGTCCTGCTCATCATGACTGATTCTGCACCTTATATAATAAAGGTTGCTAATGCTCTGAAAGTGCTGTACTCAAAAATGGTGCACCTAACATGTCTGTCACAGAGTTGCTGACGAGATACGAGGGCAATTCATCGAAATTGACCAGCTAATTGGGTGTGTGAAGAAAGTTTTTCTGAAGGCACCATCTTGAGTGGCATCATTCATTCAAGTCGGAGGCCCCGAACTTTCCTTTGCCACCGACTCCCATTTTAACCAGGTGAGAAATTTGGATTGAAGCATGGAACTAATACTGTGAGAACTTCCAAATTGTGAAAATGATCATCCACTCATTTGACAGCACTGAAGCGATCTCAATTACAGTTGCGCAAACACTTCTTTCTGATCCTGAAATTGCAGATAAGCTTTCCTACCTAAAGTCAAATTTTGGATTTCTGCCTAGGGCCATTACTTCCTTGGAGAAGTCAGCAGTACTATTAGTGGATCAAATAGATTTGATAAAGAAAGTTGTGAATGACCTAAATATTGTGACTGGAAAAGTGGTAAAGGCTGTACAAAAGAAAATTGCAAGTTTTAATAAAAAATGAAGGCTTTGAAATGCTGTGTATAATTGCAGATGTGCTAACAGGCAAAAACTTTTCCCTTGGTGAAATTTCAGGAGATTTTGAACAAAGCGGCGTAGTTTATTCCAAGTATGCTCTTTCGAAAATCTGCACATGAATTTTGTTATGTATTGCAATTCCGGACTGTTGAAATAAAAACTCTTAAGTTTGCCGTGTCAAATTAAGTTGTCACAAAATATAAGTTGAATTTTTATGTATTTTCCTTGTTTTATTTTATATGGAATATTTTTTCTTGGCAATATAAAAACTTTTAGTTTGGCACAGAAACGGAACGTTAAATCACATTTTAAGGTTTCGTTTTGGTTTACTTGTTTTAGTTAGGAAGATAATTAATTTTTTGGTAATTTTGTTTTTTGTTTTAAAGAACTTTTTTTTAACTTTTGTGGTCATAAATGCATTTTTAATAGGGCATTTTATACAAATTTTTAGGTCATAAAAATCCTAGACCTAATTAATAATTATATATAACATTCTATGAAAGGTGAATAAAAATAAAGCACAATAAGATAACTTAATAATCTGAGCAAGCTAGTAAATTTTTTTACGCCATATGTACTTTTTAAAATATAATACATGCTATATTAAAATATTTTAGTACTAGTATACGGCAGAGAAATAAATATTATCTTTATGTGTTAAATAGGCTATAGCCAATTATTTTTAACGGAATCAACTTCACGTTTCCGGAGCAAATATCTAAAATAACTTTTTTCTTATATACTTATATTTTTCCTTTAAATGTTTGTATCCCTGTTAACAACAAACCTAGTTTATTTCTTGAACATGTCGTATCTGACAATGAACTTACTCTCCAGGTCTGTTCTTCGTAGACTACCATCCTAAACATATTTTATTCGATCCCACACGACAGTTGAGACATTCATAATTCTTTTGATTTCGGTAGTTCAACTATATAACAACAACAAAAGTGTTAAAAAAAGAAAAAAAATGAATATCAAGTTGAAAACTTTTTTTTATAGTGTCCCTAGACAAATGTTTTGTTGAGCATAGGTTAGATAGGAAGGAGTATAGGGGGCAATTTGGAGGATATTTATATTTTTGAGGAAGGGAGATAGGTGGGGGGAGGGGGGTAAATGTTTGTTGAGTTTTGACACGGTGCGTTCAGGTCGAGGAAACTTAAATACATGGCAGTTTTTTTTTTTTCTTTTAGCATGTGAGTAAAATAAGGGATAGGGGAGGTTGTCGTGTTATGGGTGCCGTATGAAAGGGTTTAGGAGTGCACGAGGGAGTAAATATGGGCTAGGACCCCTTACCCCTCACACACCTCACACACACACAACACACACACACACTTTTAGTAACATCTCTCGGGACAGTCAGGTGAAATATCTGAAAGGTAAAAATATTGTAAAAACTTTCAACATGAGTGCGGTGTGCTACACAAAATATATTTGTGAAAATATAATAGTATTTTGGTAGGAAGGATCTTTTGTATTCAACATTGATAACATTTTATTATATTATTTGTATTAGTTTATAGGTATTCATAATATGTATCAAAAGGTAGAGCTGCATATCACATGACTCGACGTATAAAAAGTGAAAGTACAGGGTGTCTGAAAACTATACTTACAAACTTGATGCTAAATAAAAAATCTCTTAAAACACATAAAAATATCAATCAAAGAAATTTAGGTACAGAAAATCCAAAGCTTACATTTTATTAAAGCAACTAAGCTACAAAAGTTCAATATGAGTACCGTTAGTGATTCGCATAGTATTCAGACGTTAATCCAGATGCTTCAATTGAAAATATTGTTTTCGTGACAATCCGTTGATCCGGAACAGGGGTGACGAAACTTTTACGACCAGTGTGTTACTTAAGGATTAACTGAATTTGAACTAACTTAGTGTGCTACCTCTCACATGTATTTTTATGAGTATTTAAAGATTAAAACTTGTTGGCCAGGTCAATTATTAAATGTAATGAATAACTAAAATCAATTAGTAAATATTTTAATAGCACCCAAATATTAAAGAAGAAAATTGATTACACTGTCAAAATGACTGTCTTAGACAATGTTAACATCAATAACTTAAATAAAATCATTTAAAGTAACACCTTCAGGGTGGTAGAAATATTATTAAATTTAAAAAAATTGTCGTTGCCAAAAGTTTTTTTTTTTCCATATCAGCGTGCCACGCAAATCTGTGGCGTGCGTGTCATGGGTTTGCCATAATAATCTAGATAGGTATTTCTTAATTAGAATTGTATTTAGGTTAATTTTATATCACATTAAAGATTTGTTGAGTGAAAGATATGTTTGTACTACTTAAAACCAACTTTAATATTAGTATTGAACGAACAAGTGATTTACTAATTATTTTAATTATTAAGAGAGATTAATTGGTTTCTTGTTTATAGTTTGAGCGCTCAATCTAGTTTAAATTTATATTATAATTATTTATTTGGTTGATATTGTGTTATTTTATATTTAGCACGCATTACTATTATTTCTATGAGTATTTTTAAATAGTTTATCTCACATTTGTAACTTATATATGAAGATGTTTTGCTTGAGTTACATCAATCATTGCCAGATCTAGAATTAAAAAATTACACCAAATTAATTTATAATGTATATATTCACTTTTTATTCGACTGTGAAATACGTTTTAAAACATGGCATTTAAATTTATTACTATACTGTATTTCACAGTTATTTTACAATATTAATGTATTATTTATTTTATTATTATATTATTATTATTATTATTATTATTATTATTATTATTACTATCCGTTCGGGTTGTACGCACTAATGTGTAATGGTAGGGTGATTGTGAGATGAAATGGAGGACCTACAGTTTAACGTGGAATCCGAACCACGATGGAAGCCTGGCATTCCCCATATTCACAAGTTGTGATTAATACACGTCTTGTCAGAGGTGAAGGAAGGGTTTGGAAATCAGATAAATCTGTGCCGGGACCGAGGATTGAACCCCGGACCCCAGCACAGAAGTCCGATACCTTACCCTAGACCACCAGGTCAACCTTAACAATATTAATATACTGTATTTCACAGTTATCTTACATTATTAATATACTGTATTTTTATAGTAATAGATTGACGTCCGGGGGGTTTTCTGTGCTGACCACATTACACCCTTTATCCGCAAATGTTGGCACTATCATCGCCAACAGACGGCGGTCGCTCGGTTGGTATAGCTCGCTTGCAATCTGACGCCATGGAGTGTTTTGGTAGTAATATTATTTTATTTTTTCACAGCGTCCTAGAACTCGTTCTGGTTACATATATTAATTGCAATAATGGAATATAGTACACCCTACAGGGATTTGATACCAATTTTCCTATCACCGGCCATTCAGTCCAATTCTAGAGTCATCCTTTAAGACTATGTGACCATCGATGTGGATATTAATATTTTTGTATTGTTATTAATACTATTTTATGCTTTTCCCTTGGCGTTCAGAATATTTTTTTCCTATCACCGCATCTTACCACCCGTTCGGGCCTATGTACTAATTAATTTAATGTGTTAGGGATTAGGAAGCTTTAATTCAAAGGAAGTTCAACCGCATTTTTTTTTAAATCACCCTCATTGCACCCGACCGGAGTCCAACCCCAATCTCCCCGTCTTCGGCAGTCTAATCCAAAACGAGAGTAGCGCGTTGAACCACGTGGCCACCGAAGCTGGTAATATTTGGTTTAATAAGACTGTAGATCTCATGAACTGTCACAATCTGAGTGTGTTTTTGAAGTAGAATATTCTTTTCCCTCGGGCTCGTCTCTTTCTCACGTGCGTACACACACACACACACACACACACACATGCATGCGCTGCTGGCGTATGTAGGCCTGGTCATGAATGTGCGATTGGAAGAGGAGGGGAGAGAGAGAGAGAGAGAGAGACAGGGTCGTCGTGCCCCCCCTCCCCCTTTTGCCAAAGTTTTGGGCAAAATGGCCCAAGATAACCTCTTCCAGAAACGTTGGCATCGTGGCAGGAAACCTTATATCTTCCGACCTCACGCTTCTCTGCTTCCCACCCACACCCCTTTTCTCCTCCAAACCTCCCATCCCCTGAAATAAAAAAAAAAGTTTCCAGGGTCCCCATCCCTTTTGAGTCGACATTTTGCCAGTGTTTTCTAGACTAAATCTCTATGTACACAACTTGATCTCATGCCAAAGTTGTTGTGTGTTTTTTTTTATCATTTTTCTCTCTTTTCCTTTTTTCTCATCTTGCTAAAGTCGATTGTGGAATTTTAAATGAGCATATCGATATACTTTTTTTCTTTAAATAATAATTCTTATTTGAAGGCTAAAAAATATATATTAATAAACTCTGTCCAAAATTGAGAAGTTTAACTGTATTGGGCAATGTTTGATTTTTCCCAATAATGTCTCAAAGTCGTTTTTGGAGCACTAATGAAAATGTTTTTAGTGAGTCATGTCTTACTATCCATTCGGGCTATCTGATATTTACACTAATAGAATAGGAAGAGAGAAAAGGGAATATAGAAGGAGAAGAAACAAAATTTCTGTAGAGGGGGAGTGTGAAAACATTTAGTAAAAAAACCTCAGTTCACCCGATCGGGATTCAAAATCATAATCTCCCTCATCATAGGCAGTTAAGTATTTTTATAGAATATAGAGCAATTCCTTAAGCCACGTGATCATCAATAAGAATTTTTTTTTAAATTATATATATTTAGCACTGCGTCTTGTTACAGTTTCGGGCTGTACGCCTACGTACTAATTAAGATAATGGGCTAGTGATGAGGATGGTTTAACTTAGAGGAAAGTGTTCCCGCATTTGCGTGGATAAAGAGTGAGAAACCAATTATGAAAACCACCCTCAGTATATCCGACCAGGATTGAACCACGATCTCCCCGCCATCAGCAGTTTAGTCTATCGCGAGAATGACGCCTTAGATTAGGCAGCCACCTAAGTAAGTGGCAGAAATATAATTATGGTGTAAATTCAATTTATTTATTTTCTATCTGAAAATATATTTTTAAGAAATATTTTAATAAAATAATATAATACTAAAATAAATGTTACAATAGATTGAGCAAATAGTATTTGTTTAGGTGATTAAAATTAATGTAAGCCACTTGATCCTGTCATTAACTTGCTATACATTTTTTAAATAAAATACTAAATCATATTCAATATTAGTATGCACATATCTTGTATTAAAGTAAAGTACTCATTTTAAAATATTATTTTAGAAAATGATAGTTCGCTTTAAGATTAGTAAACACCGAAAAAACATTTTACATAAACTTTGTTTGCAAACATCTCTCTTTTTCCGAATATTTTCTTAGTGTTTTTCGGAAACAGTTTATAAAACTGTTTGAAACCCGTTCGAAACAAACTTACCTGTTTCCTTTGCGTTTCATAAAGATAAAACAACGTTTCTTGTCATCCATTACAAATAGTCACAAAAAATAAAGTCTTCGTGTCTGAACGTGTTTGCAAACATTCCCTACAACAAGAAACTTGGTAAACTTTTATAGTTTTAGGGTAAAGTGCTCGTGGGATTAAGCCCAGCCGGGGTCAATGGGTTTTTCGTGTGTGACAAAATTCTGTAGCACAACTTCCTGTCATTCACGTGTCAATTGTGGAGTGTAAAAGAGCCCTGGAAGGTGTGTGAACATTTTCCAGTAAATTTGGTAGATCCTTTCACTCTTGCTCATAGAAATTCTGCTGTACTTATATAATCAGTCGTTTCAGTCTTACTATGCTATTCACACAGACCACGCCAGTTCCTTATTTTTCCATTTTGTTCTAGTTTATGTCTTGGACATCAGACCAACTTATTTTTAATACTACAAAAATAACGTCATGAAACGAACTGTTTTAAATTAAATCGATGAAAAGTTCTCAGTTAGTGCTAGTTAGGTTGGAAAAAAGTTAAAGCTCCTTCGTGTGAAGCTCTGTATAGAGAATAGGAATTATTTAAAATCGCTGTGAAAAATTGGACGGAAAACAATGTTTGATCATTAAATCCAGACGCGAAACAATGTTTATTTAACTATTTGCGAATAATGTCTCAGCAATTCGTTTCCCATGTTTGCATACTGTTTCCCCTATGTTTGTGAGTAGTAGGAAACATTTTCTGAACAAAGTTTGCAAACAATGTTTCCAAGTGCATACTAACCTTTTAGACTACAGGTCTTTAAAATGTAAGCCATGACCCTTCGGGGCTCACAGAAAGCATTGACTAACGTGTGTGTTAGTTGAATGTGTGTTGTAGAACTATTGAAATTATAACGCAATACAGTTTTTTATTCTATATCTTTTAGATTATAAAATTATTATATTGCAGAACATTTTAGTTGTCAATCGTATAATTAACTAAAATAAACTAATGGTTTCCCTTGGTTATCTGAAAATATATATATAAAGTGTGTACATTATACAAAATTAATTAACAATATCAAATATAACTGCATTCATGCATTTTTTTTAAATTAACATGTTCATTATTTATATTTCCCATTTGAACTAAAACTGCCCAAAATCTGCCACTCGAGTCTACAATAACTCTTCTCAACCATTAATACCCTGATTCGCTAATAATATTATCTTTGGTAAAGGGGTCACGAATATAAAAGTTTAAGAGCCTGTGCTTTAGTTTACGCGTGACCTGGCGTTCTAGGGGTAAGGTGTCGGACTTAAATGCTGAGGTCTGGGTTTAAATTCTCGGTCCCGGCACAGATTTATCTGATTGCCAAACCCTTCCTTCACCTCTGACAAGAAGTGTATTAATCACAACTTGGGAATGTGGGGAATGCCAGGCCTCCACCGTGGTTCGGATCCCACGTTAAACTGTAGGTCCTCCATTTCATCTCACTATCACCCTACCATTACACATTAGCGTAAGTGCGTATAACCAGAACGGGTAGTAAGACGTGGTGCAATAATAATAATAATAACTTTAGATCACGTACTGTGTTGAGCATCAAGACTTTGTGCGACATAGACCTTTCTTACATAATGACTGGCAGTGGTAAGTAGTGTCTGTAAGCGCCTGTCGTTTCATGGATACTGCCCGCATATCACAATTGAGTGATGGATTGCCCGAGGCATGGCGGCGGTGTGATTATCGTGCGAAGAGTGATCACGCTGGACCAATAATATCACGCTATTAATAGCAGAAGAGTCTACTGTTTCCGCGTGTAGCTCAGTTCCTATGGATGTACTCTACTAATTTTATGAATAGAAATATATATTTCTATATAGGTTGTTCCGGCTTCCTAAATACTATAATTACCCTTTTCAGTGTCCGAATTGGTCTAAGGTTTCACTCTCGCGTTAGGCTGGCCTGCTGAAGACGGGGAGATCGGGGGTTCGATTCCTGGTCGGGTATACTGAGGGCGTTTTTTTCTAAATGGTTTCCCACTCTTCCTCCACACAAATGCAGGTATATCACCTCTAAAATACTTCCTCATCCCTACCCCATTAGAATAATTTAAATATATGAGCATAGCCTGAACATATATTAAAGACGCGGTGATTTAAAAATATATATAATTCCTCATATTAGTGTATTTATTATTGTAATGAGTAATGCTTGGAGATAAAATATGTAAAATTAATAGAAGTATTTAAATATATTTGTGATCAAGGGTTCTCGCCGTATTTAATAATCTAAAACCAACATAAAATGCACGCATCTTACTACCCACCCGGGCTATTCGTATATTTTTTAATAACATGGCAGCGATAAACAATGTACCCGCATTCACATGGAAGGAGAATGATGAACAATTTAGAAAATTAGTACTCGTCACATCTAGTTGGGATTATAATCACGACCTCCTAGTCACTAACAGTTTAATAAATTGTGATTGACGACGTGGACCTTGTGGCCACCGATGCTGGTAATATATTTAGTATTCCGAGGAGATAATTTTGATGAGCTGATTCAAAGGAAGGTTGCTTTGTTTGCCTTTTTTAATTTGAGACATCTAACGTACACTTCTAAACCAACTGATTATATTAACACAAGACACAACATCCAGTATTCAGCCATTAATTTACCACTGAGAAAGAGGTGGCCTCAATTTCTTACTTACGTACTTATTCAGGTACTTAGGCTACTTACTCTATGACATTAGGAACTATAAAGCTCATTTCCGCACTTACAAAAGTACGCCACCTATACCTATCTTGAGATAATAATATCCAGTCCACCTCATCACACCCTATCTCTAGTTCTATCCATTCCACCTCTTTACACCCTATCCCTATCTTGAGTTAGTTTATATCCAGTAATAACTATCCAGACTCTATTCTTGAGATAGTTCTTTCCAGTCCACCTTATTACACCTTATCCCTATTTTGAGCTAGTTCTATCCAGTCCAACTCACTACACTCTATCTCTATCTTGAGCTAGTTTTATCCAGTCCACCTCATTACACCCTATCTCTATCTTGAGCTAGTTCTATCCATTTCACCTCTTTACACCCTATCTCTATCTTGAGCTAGTTATATCCAGTCCACCTCATTACACCCTATTTCTATCTTGAGATAGTTCTATCCAGTTCACCTCATCACACCCTGTCCCTATCTTGAGCTAGTTATATCTAGTTCACCTCAATACACCCTATTCTTTAATTATAATTGTTTCAGTCATCCCTGGAATCAAACCTAATACCTTTGATGCATAAGACCGGTAGACATACTCGCTATCGACTGAGCTAAGGTGTCGGGTCATATGAAAGTTAAATCCTCGATATTTAATCAACGTATGAACCCCAAAAGACCTCCTCTATGGTCTAGTGGTCAGCTTTCCTGGTTACAGGTCCAGCGGTCCCGGGTTCGATCCATGGCGCTTACAAACTTATCTTTGGAGCAGTGAGTCTGGACCGGGATCAAACTCAGAGTTGTCAGGACCAATTAGGAGCTACTTAAATGAAAAAGTAGTGGCTCCGGTCTATAAAACTGAGATTAACGACTGGAGGTCTCAGTGTGCTGATTACATGACACCCTCTATCAGCAGAAGTTGGCACCATATTCGCCGACCAACATATGGTGGCTGTTCGGTCGATATGGCTCAATTGAGGGCCAACGAAATAAAGTTTATTTTTTTATAAATCCCAAAGTTAAAATACAATATAGCACCCTTTTACGGTCAAACTTCTGCAAAAAAAAAACTACCGCATTAAACGAATCTTTGGGAGCAGTAAGATATGTAGTGTAACTGGAAAAAATGTCTCTCAATTTACTTCTGTGGCTCCTCGTGTAGTCTCGGCTGGCTCCGCTCCCGTTCGTAATTGGATTGACCGTCACTTTTTAACGAACTGGCAAGGTACCAATATAATTAAAATACTACTTTTAATCGCTTCCTTGCAAAAAATAAAATGTCCCCCCTTTCTTTTTAATTTATAGTCTAAGTTAACCTACTATGAAAAGTAAATTATCAGTCATTTTGGAGTATCCAGGATTGTAGCTATTTTAAAATAGTGGAAGTATATTCGATAAATGGGTGTAAAAATTTATCATGATTCTGAAGATTTATTTTGTTGCATACATCATTTCAAAACCATATAAGCTATAATTCTAAAAATTAACATAAAAACCAAATAAACATGAAACCACAACTTAAGAATAATAGAATAGAATGATTTACGTAACGCACAGTGCCAAAGAAATTCTCAACAGAAAACTGAAAACAAGTGAAATTATATTTTTAATAAAAGCTTTTTGAACACGTCTAACAGTAGGTAAAAGTCAGATTATCACCCTAAAATTCACTCCTCTGACCACCACCTCAGTATTGAAGAAAGCTGACCCCTGACAGAGTGAACCTGAAGAGCTGTCGCCCGGTGTGAGGGATTCAATCTCCTTCATATAACCAACCTCTCCATGGACAAGGGAATAGAAGAAACACCGCACTGTGATCTTCCGATAGTTCAGGATAGAGTGAATCCCCTGTTGCCTGTTTGCACTATAAACACCGCACTATAATCTTCCGATAGTTCAGGATAGTATGAAGCTTCTTTTCCCTGTTTGCATTATAAACACAGCACTGTGATCTTCCGATAGTTCAAGATAGTGTAAATCCGCTGTTGCCTGTTTGCACTATAAACACAGCACTGTGATCTTCCAATAGCTCAAGATAGTGTGAATCCGCTGTTTCTTGTTTGCACTATAAACACAGAGCTATAATCTTCCGATAGTTAAGGATAGTTAGAAGCCTCTTTTCCCTGTTTGCACTATAAACACCGCACTGTGATCTTCCGATAGTTCAAGATAGTGTAAATCCCCTGTTGCCTGTTTGCACTATAAACACAGCACTGTGATCTTCCAATAGCTCAATATAGTGTGAATCCGCTGTTTCTTGTTTGCACTATAAACACCGCACTATGATCTTCCGATAGTTCAGGATAGTATGAAGCTTCTTTTCCCTGTTTGCACTATAAACACCGCACTCTGATCTTCCGATAGTTCAGGATAGTGTAAATCCCCTGTTGCCTGTTTGCACTATAAACACAGCACTATGATCTTCCGATAGTTCAAGATAGTGTAAATCCGCTGTTTCTTGTTTGCGCTATATGACTAAACACAGCACTATGATCTTCCGATAGTTCAAGATAGTGTAAATCCGCTGTTTCTTGTTTGCGCTATATGACTAAACACAGCACTATGATCTTCCGATAGTTTAAGATAGTGTAAATCCCTGTTCCCTGTTTGCATTATAAACACAGCATTGTGATCTTCCGATAGTTCAGGATAGTGTAAATCCCCTGTTGCCTGTTTGCACTATAAACACCGCACTATAATCTTCCGATAGTTCAGGATAGTGTAAATCCCCTGTTGCCTGTTTGCACTATAAACACCGCACTATAATCTTTCGATAGTTCAGGATAGTATGAAGCTTCTTTTCCCTGTTTGCACTATAAGCACCGCACTGTGATCTTCCGATAGTTCAAGATAGTGTAAATCATCTTGTCCTGTTTGCACCATAAACACCGCCCTATGATCTTCCGATAGTTTAAGATAGTGTAAATCCTCTATTCCCTGTTTGCACTATAAACACCGCACTATGATCTTCCGATAGTTCAGGATATTGTGAATCCCTGTTTCTTGTTTGCACTATAAACACCGCACTGTGATCTTCCGATAGTTCAGGATAGTGTGAATCCCTGTTTCTTGTTTGCACTATAAACACCGCACTGTGATCTTCCGATAGTTCAGGATAGTGTGAATCCCTGTTTCTTGTTTGCACTATAAACACCGCACTGTGATCTTCCGATAGTTCAGGATAGTGTGAATCCCTGTTTCTTGTTTGCACTATAAACACCGCACTGTGATCTTCCGATAGTTCAGATAGTGTGAATCCCTGTTTCTTGTTTGCACTATAAACACCGCACTGTGATCTTCCGATAGTTCAGGATAGTGTTAATACCTGTTTCTTGTTTGCACTATAAACACCGCACTGTGATCTTCCGATAGTTCAGGATAGTGTGAATCCCTGTTTCTTGTTTGCACTATAAACACCGCACCATTATCTTCCGATAGCTTAAGATAGTGTAAATTCCCTGTTCCCTGTTTGCACTATAAACACAGCACTATGATCTTCCGATAGTTCAAGATAGTGTAAATCCGCTGTTTCTTGTTTGCGCTATATGACTAAACACAGCACTATGATCTTCCGATAGTTCAAGATAGTGTAAATCCGCTGTTTCTTGTTTGCGCTATATGACTAAACACAACACTATGATCTTCAGATAATTTCAGTTCTGCTCTAGTGTTTCGACGAATGTATGAATCTAAATAAGTCTGGTGTAAAACTCATGTTTCGGCGCATCTTATCAACCCTTGCTCCATGGCAGCTTTCTTTAGCTCTTATTCTCATCTTGCACATGGCAGGAACAACCCCCAGACGAGTCGCATTGTGCTGTCTTTCTTTTCTTCTCTTCCATTTCCGCTTTCCTTGTATTGTCTGTCTGCTCTACTCCAGCCGCTTCCGTTTTATTATTCTTTCTTTTTTCCTTTTAAACTTCTGTAGGGCGCGGATTTACTGTTTATGACTTCACACACACTCGCTGTCGTAAAATTAAAGTGATAAAATGGTTTTAGTTGGAATTTCAGCTGCTTTCGAAACTATCACGAAAATATTTTTCGTTACTTTATTATTGCGTGATGCTTGTTGTTATTTTTTTATAATTTTTTCGAGTAATTTGTGACTTCTGATTCACAAATTTACGAGTTCTTAGTATAATTTATTTGAAGGGTTTTTTCCTCCCTCATTTTGTGAAGTATATATTCATAAGTCAACTATAAAATACTCTGGTAGAAAACTTTACGTTCGTTATATCGCACGTAGCTTTTAGTAATCTACACGCGCAAGCAAACGTATATATTATATTCACTTTATGGAATAGCCTTTATTCACAATATTCATCTAGAAAGTTGTTGAATAAAACTAAATTTGTTTTTGTGAGCTAAAAAGATATGAATTCATCATAGTAAATCCTTTTTACAATTTACGTAATCTCAAATGGAATCTTCTCACCATCATTTAAATCCAAATTAACTTGTTCCCAAGTTTTCTTATAATATCATAAACCCGCTACAGAAAATGTTACTCCCACACTTGCATACATAGGCCTACATACATACATACATACATACATACATGCACAGACAAAGGCGAAGGAAACGTTATTACAAAAAATTTGCATACTCTCTTGATATTATTAAAATTACAAATTGTTTTTGTTACATAGTAAATACGACCAAATTATGCATATACCATATACGGGAGAGTATAGTAAAGGTTTTCAACATAAAATGATATTTCTCTCTGTCTATATATTTTGTAGCCTCACTCTCGCCTATAGGGGTAACATCTGGTGGGGGTGGATTGTAACTAACTTCAGTAAACAATAAATTGATACACTTTTTTTTTTCAATACTCGTTGAATATTTTAAATATACTCGACTCAAAATTAGTAATTATTCGTATTATTTAGTAAATAAAACCTGATGATGATTTATGTTTAAAAATGGACCAGAACTCGCCTGTTAAAAACACATTCTAGTTCAATCGGTTGAAATCGAAACTTGACCAAGTGACACAGAATCATAAGTGCTAATTGCTCTTCAAGTTTGGTTGTAATCAAAACATGGTGCATTTTTAATGTCATAAATTCATTTCTTGTATTTAAGGTCTGTATTTTTGCAGTTTTTAACACAAAAATTCAATTTTGGTAATATTAAATAAAATGTTGCTTCAGTTGATAAGTTTAGCTTAACTTTCTACACATATTAATATCAAAAATTATTATAAACTGTTGGTCAAATTCCACAATTCCCAATACAAATATTCAAGAAATGTTAAGATTTATTAATATGTGCCGAAAATTAAACTGAATGTATATACTGAAGCAATATTTTTTTTATTTTGGGAAAAAAAAGGTTTTTTTGTAATAGAAACTGTAAAATATTAATTCCTGTTCCTAATCACTCCATCTTAATTGGATTAGCAATAACCTCGAAATAGTTACTATGTTTAGGTCCATTTACCGCTATTTAACGCGCAAAAAAAAATTGAGAAGTGTTAAGTAAAATAATATATGAAAATATATCTACTGAAAAATAATCACAATTTTCGAAAAGTTGAAACATGAGAACGGAATTCAGACGCCTGAGCTTTGACATATGGCCTGTGAGTATCTGAAACACATGTGATACGTAACTCTTTTGTTTTGTAAATAAAAGTTCCAAAAATCTCCAAAATAGTTGATTTTTTTTCAACCTTGTGCTCATATTTTTTTAAAAGGGCATAATTCTTTCAAGTTTAAAATTTAAATTCAAATCAATGGATGGTTCTAAAAATATTAATTGAAAGGGGAGCATCAATGTTGTGGTAAATGAACAGGTAAAATTAACAAAGTAACACATTTTCATCTTTTAAGGGTGTTAAGTTGTTGTTTTTTTCCTTTTCCTGTAAAATTTGTTTTTGTGATTGATGCCCTTTTAAAAAATACACGATTAAAATAATTCTACCAAATGGTATATGCTTGTCCGTCTCATATCCAGAGTGATTTCTTACTGATTGTTTGAAAACGGTGAATATGATCTAGTAGCATCATCGGTTTCTTGGAAAGATGGACGGTCTCCTGAATATAACATGTCATTTACCCACATCGGGGGGCACGGGGGATAAGGTAGCCTGCCTGTTTTTACCAGTTAATAGGAGGTCAGAGTTCGAGTTCCCATACAAATGTGAATACATTTTCTCTAAATGTTTTCCTTGTAACTACCCCATCGGTGTAAATATGTGGCTCGCTCACTTGGATGGTAAAACGCCGTGCACACAAAAAATCAAATTTGATTGTGATTTCGTTTTCTTTTTTTTATATATAACTGCGTCTTACTACCCATTCGGGTGTTGGGTATGAGGGAAATTCAATCTAGAGGAAGTGTATCCTTAGTTGCATGAAGGGAGAATGTAAAACTATTAAGGGAAAACGACCCTCAAAACGACATCACCTGGATTCGAACTCCAATTTCCTCATCATGATTATAAAGTTGTAATAACCTACAACTTTATTGGCATGAATATACCCAGACCAAGTTATCGTGGTAGCAATTGTCGCTACACAGAATATCATCGATGAGGGAACTGCATGGTTACTATTGGAAACATCGTTGTCATTCTCTCGTTTTCGTGTGGTCAATCTCCCCTCAAATATAAGACAAGTTTCGCAACGCTAGTTAATCGAGGTTGCCAGTAGCTCCTTCTTACACCAGCACACCACCTTCAGACATAACTGAGAGCGAGGAGATTTGGCAACAGTTGACTGAGAGAGGGAGAAGATAAAGCTCTACTACATAAGATCTGCAATTCTGTCAGCAATGATTTTGGGTGTAGAATCCATTTATAGTGACTAAGGCTCTTTCTAACATTTTAAAGATACAAAAAATATACAGCGTGTTAGTAAACTCACAGCCCAAACTGCGCATATAGTTTGTCTGAGCCAAAAATAATACAAAATACCTATACACTTAATTACGGAAAGCTATGCTAATATCATTAAATTGTGTTCAAAGTTTCGGCGTACAGCTCCGTGAGAACAAAGCTGTTCAAGCATGCGTGTACAACAGGTTGCATAGAAGCTAGGAGTGCCACACTGCACATGTAATAATGACAAGCACTTTCTGTGATGTAGGACCGTTAATAATGACCCTCAGAACGCATTCGCGTTTATATATGACTAATGTGTTGTTTACTATTAATTATGTTATGGTCTTCTGCCGTGATCCAAGATGTCAATGTGTGTAGTGCCGCGCGCCTGGCTCCTATGCAACCTATTGTACACGCATTATTCAATAATTATTATGCTATCCCGTCTCTGTACGACGAAACTTTGGACACAATTTAATGATATTAGCATAGCTTTCCGGATGTAAGTGTAAAGGGATTTTGTATTACTTTTGGTTTAAACACGCTCTATGTGCAGTTTGGGCTATGAGTTTCCGAATATCTGAATGGTCACGTTGTAAAGTGATGTAAATTTAATTGACTCGTCAAAATCGAGCAAAACGTACCCCCACTCTAGATCTACGTAACGATTAGATTCACTTAATTTGTCAGCACATAAAGATTCACTACCTCTAATGATGTAACGAGGAATACACTAAAACACCAGAAGAACCTGGATAGCTATGTGGTAAAGAGTTGAAGCCAAGGTTTCAAATATCTTGTCAATACTGTTTAAAAAATGTGTTATATTAATTCATAAAGTATTTCCTTAATCTAACATTAATTACAGTATTATAAAATCAGATAATTAACTAAACATTAAACTATGTACAGTGGGTTTATTTAATATATTGTGTTATTACAAAGGTGTTTTTGATAAATTATATAATGGTTTTAAACAAACACATCCCATTTCAATATTCATATTTTAAAATGGTTTATTTTTTTATGTTTAGTTATATTGACTTAAACAAAATATTTATACTAGCAATTGATATAACATATGTATTTCTCACAAGACATTATATAATGTGTTGAATCCCATAAGGACAGCAAGAGGATATACTGTGGTCATGGCTTTCCAGCTAATAATATTTATAAATAAATATTTATCTGAGAAATATTTTTCTTGCGGAAATAGTGTAATATTATTATTTGAAAAATGTTACAGTGATTATTGTAAGTAGATGATATTTTATTTCCCTTATGAAGGTCTGTGTGCTTACAAGTTGTATTCAGAGGACTGACAGTCACCTAAACTTGATGGTTGTGAAGAATTCTATGACGGATAGTCCTGTGTTTCCAGGCTGGATTCCATGGTCTGACAGGTCACATAGAGTTCAACGAGGGTCGCAGAAACAACTTTAAGCTGGATCTAATCAAGTTGAAGAGAGAAGAATTGAAGAAAGTCGGTTATTGGACTCCGGGTAAAGGCATTAACATCACAGATCCCACCGCCTTCTATGAGACGACTGATACAAACATCACCCTTGTCGTCAT
Organism: Timema cristinae; assembly: GCA_039000515.1. Taxonomy (NCBI): domain Eukaryota; kingdom Metazoa; phylum Arthropoda; class Insecta; order Phasmatodea; family Timematidae; genus Timema; species Timema cristinae. The sequence goes on along the minus strand of JBCFYV010001001.1, from coordinate 18,846,630 downwards.
GACCAGAGAGGTACAGTCACTAACCCCAAATATCAACACAAGTACATGTGAAACAAAAATTTCATCAAGTTATCCGTGTCTTTAAAATTTATATTAAGAGTCATAAGAAATATTCATATCGTTAATAAATAATAATGGACAGGTATGTTTTATAAAGCTGTACTTAAGTTATAATCATTAGGTCCTAAACTAGTTTATTAGGGGTTATCATAATATACAACTATTTTCTAGATAGATAAGTTTGACTTACAATGTTACAGTCCGATTTCATTAGGAAGAGCATTATTTGTCAGTTAGCTAAGCTACTATATCTATCATCACGTGATCATGTGCCAGGGATAGGGTATGCCTATGCATCTGTAATTTTTTATCTCTATAAATACCTATAAAATAACACAAAGAATATGTTAAAATGTGATCAATGTTGACCTTCCCTCCCAAAATAAGTTTGTAATTTCTAAAAGGTTCTTCGTACCAAAATCTAACTATACAATTAATCACTGTTTGAATATCTATCAAAGAATGCACGATTTATTCGGGTATTTATTGCTTTTTTCTTAGTAGCAAGAAATTACCTCAAGGTGCGGAAGAAGGGAGCGCAAGTAATTTTACAGTTTTTATAAGATTACATTTTTTGGCCAAAATAGATAAATATTTCTCCAGTAGAAACATAATTTAGTTTTCTGCACACTCTAATATCAACCGATCTTGGATATCTGTCAAAGGGGTCCTGGAATTTTGTCAAAACTTTTTATCTTTATATAAAAAGTTTTGACAAAATTCCAGGACAACCTAGAAAGATATTCAAGATCTGTTGATATTAACATGTGCATAAAACTAAACTCTTAGGTTGCTACTGGAGAAATATTTGATTTATTTTTGTAAAAAAATGTATATTCTATAAAAACTGTAAAAATACTTGCGCTCCCTTCAGCCGCAACTTAAATTATATATTGTTGATTTTATTTATAGAGGCAATATTACAAAAGGTATATAGAATAGTCCGTGTTCCAATGCTAGATAAAAATGTTATACTTGCCATCTTTCAAAGTTAATAAAATGCTCTTAGAGATATCTTCGGATTCTAACTAAAACCACAGTGTTTGAAAATAGTATTTTATTGTGATGGTATTACTTTATAGGAAAACTTCAGTTGCGTTTTAGGTTTCTGTACTGTTTACTCGAAAGTCTATGGAACTTCAACACATTAGGCCTCATACAAAGATAGTATTAAAACATTGTTTTAAAAACACATAAAGTTGATGCAGTTGATGCTACACTGAATATCACCTTTGAGGGAACTGAATATCCTATGATGGAAAGATTTATCTTTACTCTCTTGAAAACTATACAGCATTGGCTCAAGTAAGTGGCGGGAGTAATTTTGTCACAATAATTACATTTATAACTTATTAGGTATGAGAGTTTTATTAACTTTCCTTCATTTCCTTAACATGCTTCCAAGCTTTTCTGTATAAAACTTTTGCTTACTCATAATTAATGCACAAACTTTAAGGAATTTAATACACATTTAGGTTTAATACTAATTTGACTCTTAACAGTACTCTACTTATATCATTAATACAAAACTCCATCCGTGGCCGCATGGACTAAGGCGTCACTCTTGTTTTATACTAGACTACCAATGACAAAGAGTTCGCTGTTCAAATCCCGGTCGGGTGTATTGAGGGTGGTTTATCTCCGGTCCCCTTTGTGTAACTTTAACCTTCCTCATCCCTAGCACATTAGCGTAATTAGGATTTTTGCGTATAGCCCGAACGGTTAGTAAGACCCAATTTTCATATACAATACAATTTTTTTTTTCCTGTCCACGTTGATAACATTTTATTATTTTACTTGTATTATTTTTATAGGTATTGATAATATCTATCAAAAGTGGTAGCTTCAAATAATATTACTTGATGTATGAATATGCGAAAGTAGATGTATTAACTTTTCTACTTGTGAAAATTGGATTATATTGAATAACTGCTTTCCAATAGAACTTAATAAATGTGGAAACAGAATCGCTACTTACTAATATCGAGATTTTCTTTTCAATACCGATACTTATTTACCCAATAATTTTACTCATATGAGTACTTGAACCCTGGTATTGTATCGGTACAAAAATAAACATTAGTTTGGTAGTAATTACTTTCTTTGTCTTAGTAATGTACAATTTTTAATCCCACAATCTTAAATCTTGATTAAAATATACTGTTTATAAATAAGATAGGAGATACATTTATTTTGCAATAATATGAATATATCATACTTTTTTTATTTTCCCGCTGTCTGACAGGTAAAAGAGGTGTGATCGTCGAAAAAATCGAACTCGAGATTTTGATAAATTTCAATGTTTCATGACCCTCCCCCCCTCGCATTCCAACCACCCCTCCGAATCCGAAAAATGTGTTTTTGGATTTCCGCCTGTCTGTCTGTCTGTACCTCCAACTAGAGCCTAAACTATTTTGTCGATCGGGCTAAAACTTGATATCTAGGGTTTTTGGAATTGGATATCTAACCCTAAAATTAAGGATAGTTTAATGTAGGTTAAAAAGAGAAAATATCGATTTTCTCAAAATCGGCTCTTAACGATTTTGATTAAATTTCATTTCTAAGCATTCACCAACACAACACAATGGCTACTCTCATTTTTTTCTTCAAAATGACTTTAAGGGTTCCGGTCTGATGAATAAATTCTCTTTTTTGTTAATCACATCTCCGAAACTATTTGAGATATGAAACTACTTATAATTGCAAATATGTAAGTCTATTTATAATACAAATATTTTATTTGAAACATATTTTTATAAAACCAATAATTTTCAAAATAAACGCAAATATAGATTTTTTTTTAACTTTTTGAACAATATAGGTCAAGTATTGCGAACTTAAAAATAATCTAAACCCAGATGTTGATGGATGTCGACGTTTCATGACCCCCCGAACCCTAAAAAGGGGTTTTTGCAATCCCGGCTGTGTGTGTGTGTCTGTTTAACCCTAAAATTAAGAGTATTTTAGTTAAGTGCGAAAAAAGAAAATAATCGATTTTCTCAAAATAGGCTCTGACTACTCTGATTAAGATTAAGATATTAAACAAAATGGCCATTTTCATTTTCCCATGAAAATGACTTTAAGGGTACTTCACAAAAACATAAATTCCCATACCTTCGCAACTATTGGAGATACTAAATATAACCTATTGTTGCAAAATTGTTGCACTATTAAAATTAAAAAACTTTTATTTGAAAATAATTTTTATAAAACCAATAGTTTCTGAGATATTGGCAAATATATTGATACAATTTTGTGAGCTGTAGTTGTAAAGAGATATTACTTAAGTTTTAACGCAATAATTCTCCAATGCCATAGAGTAATTAAATATAAGTAAGTCTCTGAAAAATTTGTCATTTTTCCTTTAAACTATTAGGAGAAATGTTTTTGCAACAATGATCTATCTCCTTCATTTTAGACTCGATAGTCAATACTAACATTTTTTATTTGTCAAAATCTATAAATGAGGAATTTAATAGCAATGCGATGACCTGAAGATGTGAAACACCTAATAAAATTTTAAAATTTAAACCGGAAGTTGAAATTTTAATACGAAGTGTTGACCCTTGTGAGCCCAATATCAAACTTTTTTTTTTATTGGTCCAAACATACAAATGAGGACATTAATTCTTAAAAATATATATATATATATACATATAAAATTTAAAACCAGGACTCAAAATGGTTGTACGTACAAGCTTAGTGCAATTTATTCTTGGGTTTGCTAGTGTATATTATTTCGTTTCGGGTGACCTGGCGGTCTAGGGGTAAGGTGTCAGACTTTTATGCTGGCGGCCGGGGTTCAATCCTCGGTCCCGGCAAAGATTTATCTGATTGCCAAACCCTTCCTTCACCTCTGACAAGACATCTTGTGAATGTGGGGAATGCCAGGTCGCCACCGTGGTTCGGATTCCACGTTAAACTGTAGGTCCTTCATTTCATTTCACAATCACCCTACCATTACACATTAGCGTAAGTGCGTATAACCCGAACGGGTACTAAGACGCGGTGCTAATAATAATAATAATAATAATAATAATATTTCGTTTCACATATATTACGAGTTTTGATTATATATCTCCATTTTTAAACAATAGAGCGAGAAAGTTAGTGCGGAGTTCCGTACAATTTATTTTAGAGGTAAAGAGAAAATTATATAAGAATGCAAAAGTTATATTTACTGTTTCTAAGTAAGTACAAAATCTTTAAGGATGTATACAATTAAAGGACTAAAAAACATTGGAATAAAATTCTTACTTGTTCTGTTGATTTCTATATGTACTGTTATCAATACTTTTTTTCCTATACGAGTACTACATCGATATTTTTCTTTCTATACAAGTAAAAAATAATTATACTTTTATTTTTATGCAAATACAACATCGATACTTTTCTTAATATACAAGTAAAATATCGATACATTTCTTTCCATACAAGTACAATATCGATAATTTTCTTTCCATATGAGTACAATATCGATAATTTTCTTTCCATACGAGTACAATATCGATACTTTTCTTTCCATACGAGTACAATATCAATACTTTTCTTTCCATACGAGTAAAATATAGATACTTTTCTTTCCATACGAGTACAATATCGATACTTTTCTTTCAATAAGAGTGCGATATCGATACTTTTCTTTAAATAAGAGTACAATATCGTTACTTTTCTTTTCATACGAGTACAATATCTTTAATTTTTTTTCATACGAGTACAATATCGATACTTTTCTTTCCATACAAGTACAATATCGATACTTTACTTTCGATACTACATCCCTAGAGTGCAATTGCGCTCAGCCCAGGTTGTTTGCTACTGTACCTCTCACCCTTCCTTGAGTCGGGCCAACCAATCTGTTGACCGGTGAAGTGCTGTGTTTATGATATGTGGGCGTGCATGTCTGACAGGAGAAACCCTACGTGATGGTGAAAGAAGACCGCAACCTGACAGGAAACGCCCGCTACGAGGGTTTCTGTATCGACCTGCTCAAGTGGATAGCGACGCAAGTGGGCTTCCATTACGTCATCAGGCTCGTGCCGGATCACATGTACGGTGTTTACGATCCGGAAACCAAGGAGTGGAACGGCATCGTCCGCGAACTCATGGAGAAGGTACGAGCAATTATTTTCATTTTATTTTTACAGCGTAGAGGGGAAAGGGTGGAACCATTTAGGGAAAACTATCCTCAGTACATCCAACCGGGGTTTGAAGTACAGGCCTCCTCATTAGTTGCATGCCAGACTCAGGGGGTGGGAGGTTCTAAAGTAATTTTAAGAGAGCGCAAGTGGCAGTTGGCGATAACTAACTGATGTATTTTTAACTAGCTTTATTAAATTTCAACGAGCAGGCTTAGACGAGGTGGCAGCACGCCTGACTATGACCCTAGGCCAGCGCGCTACTCTCGTGTTGGAATAGACTGCCGAAGACGGGGAGAACGGGTGCACTGAGGGTGATTTTTTTCCTAAATGGTTTTCCACTTTCCCTCTTTGCAAATGTGGGTGCATTTCATCTCAATTAAAAACTTCCTAATCCATAACCCGAACAGATGTGGTGCTAAATAAAATGATATTGATGATAAAGGTGGAAATGTACCTGCATTTGAGTGAAGATAATTCGAGAAACCATTTAGGGAAAACCACAGCCAATACACCCATTCAGGATTCAAACCCTGATATCCCTGTCGTCGGTAATCCAATATATTGAAAGAATGACGCCTCAATGTTGTCACCCACTACGGTGCGCTACGTGGCCGGAAAAAAAACTGGTGCAAAGTTTCATATTTAAACACGATAGGAAAATAGAGAATCACATTCCACCAATGAAATAATATACACTTTTACAGAAACATTGAGAAAAGAGCAACGAACATCTCTGTCCACCAAAGAGTATGACAATAAATTCACCCTTTTCAAAGTACCTCAATTAAAAATATATATATATATATTTTTTTTTCTTGTATCACGGAAACTTTTGGCCTGATAAAAATATATTAATTTTTAATATTACTTCAACTTTACAACGGTAAGTTATTTCGTATCTCAAATATTTGTGGAGATATAATTAAAATTAGAAATGCTCTCTAATGTCAAATAATAAAGTAATAATCGCTTCTTCTTTTATATAATGTTAAACAATGCCTAACAACAAAATGTAAGCAAAATCACTAGAGCGGAATTTGTGAAAATTGATTAGATCTCGTTTTTCCCATCAGTAAACTACCCTCAGAAAAAAAAGAAATCGAAAATATGGCTTCACTAGGTTCTGTCCTGTGGTCTAAGTATGCAAAGTTTCAGCATTTTAGGTCATCCAGGGGCTTATAGAGGGTGCAGGAAGACTCGTACGCACACACACACATACATATACACACATTAGGAAATTACAAACAGATATATTATTGAAGAAAGCATCACAAGTCATCTTCAAAATTATTGTTTGACATTTTGGTTATGAGCTGGAGTAATATTTATTATTTGTGATTGTATTCATTATATTTATTAAAATAGTAGATATCTGGGCTTTTAGAGTTTCTCTTTGAACCTCGCAAATAAAAATGAGGCATAACTACAGTCAAATTTTCGGCTATACAGCTTACAGTTATAAAAGTCACTAGATCCCATCTTCATCATCATCATCAACTATTTCCATCTTATATCCGGGGTCAGTTTAGTAAAATGCCTCCATCTTTCTTTGTCTTTCCCCATTCTTTCGCCTTTAATTGCTTCCATTCTTCTCCTATCGCCCCTACACTTTGTTATCCGCTCCTCCCGTCTCTTTATTGGCCTCCTTTGCGGTATTTTTTCTACATACTTCACTGCCAACATTTTCTTTGACATCCTCTCTTTTTTCCATTCTCATGACATGGCACTACTATCTCAGTCTTGCTTCCTCTAATAGCTCATACAATCTCTCGCACTCCCTTACTCTCACGTATCCATTCGTAAACACGTGTGATCAGCAGCTGTCACTTTGGATATGGTATTATCAAAATAGTTCCTATATTATGAAGTCCTTCAACTCCCGATGGGGAGTATAAGGCTGCAACCAAACCTCGCTACTCCTGTTATTCCTTGTTACATTATTATTATTAGCACCGCGTCTTACTACCCGTTCGGGTCGTACGCACTTACGCTAATGTGTAATGGTAGGGTGATTGTGATATGAAATGGAGGACCTACAGTTTAACATGGAATCCGAACCACGGTGGAGGCCTGGCATTCCCCACATTCACAAGATGTCTTGTCAGAGGTGAAGGAAGGTTTTGGCAATCAGATAAATCTCTGCCGGGACTTGGGATTGATCCCCGGACCCCCATCACAGAAGTCCGACACCTCTCCCCTAGACCGCCAGGTCACCCTCCTTGTTACAGTTTCTGTGATAAGTTAATTTCAGGTGGAGTGGGTTACCAGCTCACTCCTCTCTTGGATTTCCATGACAGAGCGAGAAATAGTCTAACCAAATCACGCGACAATCGACAAGGGGACCGACGGCTTTATTTCCCACGAAAGGAAGTTGTGCTCAGGATTGTTATCGCCCAGTAAATATCTGTTGACGTCAGCTGGGTTTGAACCCATCAACACTAGGTCCTGAGGCGAGCACTTTACCCCGAGGCCCCCCAAAGTCGACCCAATACCTATAAAATAATCCCAATAAGATTTTATCTGTTTTGGATTCAAAAAATATGTTTGTATTTTCTGAAAGACCCTTCTTATTAAAATTGGACTGTACATGGTAGAAACCCTCTGACGAGCACGATACCTTCTCTCTCCAAGGAGTTGCGAGAAAGTATAAAGTTAGTCTGTTATATTATTTTGACTCAATTTATTTCCTGGTTTAAATAAAATAATGTTTTGTGAGTCGGGCCATAATTTTACTCTAGCAATTAAAAAGGTTGAAAATCAGCCCATTCGCTCGAGATTCCAAATAAAATAACTTGTATAAATGAAAGTATAAATAATTATTCATCATCCAAAAAAAATGGAAATTGTAACTGGAACACATAATAAAGGGAATTTATTATCTTCTTTTTAGTAGAGTAAGTGGAAAACAAAAGTAATTCGTCGTGAACGATGTAATTACAAAAGTTATAATGACATGCTAACATAGCAAACCCTGGCTGGGAGCATCCACACAGTGACGTCATGTTGGGACGTCCTGCGGTGGATGTGTGTGTTTTAAGGGGGCGGGGGGCTATAGGAGGTGGGATGGAAAGAGGGGGGCTTATTCACGGCCATTACACAACCCCACGGGAGTCTGGAGAGAGAGAAAGGAGGGCAGGACGACGGTGGTTGCAAAATCTAATTTCGGCCCTCCGGCGTCTCCCCGCCGCAATATATTAAAATAATGTGATAAAAATCCGCGATGGCTTGTGGGTAGAGGGGTAGGAAAGAGTGGGTAAAAGCTTTCCATCCCCTCCCCCCTTCACCCGTTCACAGCCAGTTTTCCGAAACCATCTTGCTCACTCAAGTAATTAAATGAAAGCATCTTTCTCTTTCTATCTGGTGCGATGTAGGTAGCCCGTATTATAGATATGATTGTGGCCCTTGTAAGGGGCTTAGGGGATACTAAGGAAATTAAACTTCTTTTTTTTGTTCCTTATTGGTTGTGAGTAAAGCTTAAAGTTTCTGTCTGTGACTCTGAAGCATATATTAATATCCTGAAAGTCTTCAGCTTAGTCTTAGGTTAGAGCATACAACTCGTTAATTGAAAATGGAGATGTAAAGATAACGATGTGCTCATACCTTAGTTAATTTGTGTGACATAATAATTATTAGGTATTTTCAGATGTTGTGGAAATCTTTATCCTTACTGTGCCCTTGACACAAACAAAGGTAAAATAAGAATTTCGTTAGTTTTGGTTAAAATTCGTAGATTTGTTAATCTGTATCTTTGGCAAGTAGTCAAATGAACCTTTATTTTTTTACATGTTAAGGAAATTTAAAAAATAAACTTTTGTCTAATTATTTTAATTTTATTGCTTATGTTTAAGATAAGAGCTAAAGAACTATAACCGATTTAATCTGACACATCGTTAATATAGGGGCAATTTAGTGAAGCCCGGATTAATATGATTAGATTATAGGAACAAATTTCAATTACAATAATATATTTTTTTTAAACACTCTTTACATCTTTCCATGAATAAAACCCAGCCTCACTGCCAAGAGAGACCAGGTGCAATGCGTTTCACCCCTCGGCCAAATAATCACTTTTGGAATAAATATCAGATTTCTTGATTTGTATTGTAATGGCTACCAATAATAATGAAGAAAACCTTTTGTTTTATTACATAACAGGTTTTAAAATATTAATTAAAATTTATTGATATAATGTCACTTGAAAAAAAACTGTATATAGGCCTATACCGTGAAAGTTGGAAACGTGACGATTTCCTGTAACTGATTTCCGGGACTCGCCGATTTACGCTAGTGGATATTGGAAATGAATTAGTTTCTAACGTACACCGGGGATTTTCGGAAGACGTTAATTGCACCCTGCGGATTTTGGAGAGAAAAAAATATAATAGCGACAATATTACTTCACTGTAGTTACCTGGAAAGCAATAATTGAAACCTGGAACCAAATGCCCCATTATAAGAGAATTTGCAAATAATTATGCCACAAGATGTCTTTACAACCTTACCCAAAACAAAGTTAGGTCACCATAGTTTAAAATTATTTAGATTAAGTTAGGTTAGGATAGATGTTAGGTTTACTACACAATTCATTCTCATTGGTACACAAACACACACAGCACAACTACAAAAGCACGCTGTCCCAAAACCACGTGGTTTCTGTACGCTGGTAGGTGCGCACGCAATCTTCCTTTATTTCTAGCTTACAAAGGTGAACCCTCACGATTACTGGTATTCGCCATTTTGGATATTTTGACCACGGATACACGCTGGTGTAATACTGTTAGAGAAATTGAAATTCCAACATCTACCCGTGTAAACCAGTGAATCCCGGAAATGCGGTATCATTTATATCAATAACGCCGTACTATTTATTTTCTGCATATTCATTATATGTAATAAAATTGATTATTTTAAATTTAAATTTCTAATTTTAATGGTAAAAGTGTATATACAAAATTTAAAAAAAATAATTTTTTCTTGAACATTCAAGAGGCAAATTATAAGTCAAGATAGTAAGATATTTGGTAATAAATGTGAATTTTGATAAAAGATTGTGTTGATCAACTAGTCAGATGCAAGCAATTAAAATAGTAATATAAATCTAATAATTTATATTTTGTGTTCTCTTATCACGATCAGGCGGTCAGTATTAATAAAGTATCATCTAGGGCCAGTACTAATAGACTGATGGCCGGACTGACTAAAATACTGATGTGATCTGAATTTTCTGATCACATCAGTCTCAGTCCATCAGTCTTGCAAGTGGTGGGAGAGACTGACAGTAGAACTGACTCTGTGTGCTCGTCAGTATTTCCTTCAGTCTCAGTAGCAAACACGGACTGTCCACACCTTTTTCTTATCGTCCATGTTGTTGCACGCAGGAGTTGAGACTGATAAAAATAATGACACGAAGACTGACCGTGTACGGTCTCGTAAATACTGATGCATACTGACAGTCAGATTGTCAGTATTAGGACTGACCGTCTGATGATGGGGTAAGGGCCCCATTACTGTTATTGGGCGAAGCTTCTATCAGAGCCAACTCTTATTGGGACGACTACATTTAAAATATGTTTTCATGATGTTTTGTCAAACAAAAATAATGGCTCATTTTGATTTAATAAAACCGACATTGCCATAAGGTGTATTTTTAACGCCTAAACATTTCCTTAAGCTTTGATAAAAATCCTTTATAAAACAAAGTAGATCCATCAAGATTTTCTTTGGATTTTCTTTATTCCACCTTAAATGATTTCCTTTTTTTTTCTGCCATTGCTCCGAGTCAAAGTAAATCCGTGGTTGTCTGTGAGGGTGAGGAAAGTAATGTCTTATTTTATGTATAAGAAATATGGAAAGCGCAATGGTGGAGCGCGGAACATTGTTAAGAGGATATGGCGGGGAGTTAAACCGCGAACCCCTCAAGTCAAGTGTAAGCTCACGGATGAGCGACCCCGAATAAGGGGATGCCTCGCATCGAGGCGCGACGCCGGAAGAGTTGGATGAGTGGTTAAGTGCGAATTTTAAGTCGGTAGCATCCAGTTCGAGGCCCGGTACAATGCATGGTTGAACCGATTCTGGTGCGGTTTCTTACAAGGGCGCCCATTTGAGTTTTCCAAATGGGGGACGGATGGGAACCCCGTTTACCGAAGTGTGATATTTCCTCCTCGAGAGATAATTTCAGGAATTTAATCTTTTGTAAGGGAATTTGAGAGCATTTGAATTCATTTTGAGCTAATTATATGATTTTCAAGAGCCAATTCTCGCAAAAAATAAAATGTAATGGCTGAACCTATTGAATAGAAACACATTTTTTCACAAGTTATAAACCAGAACAAAAAGAAAATAAAGCTGTGAAGAGAGAATGGGAGGAAATCTACATTTTATCATTTGTATCTGTTATCTCGGATATTGATTATTCTAAGTTGTTAGTTATCAAATTGCAGAAAATCACAAATATACAGTTTTACTGTTTAATGAAAATTAACACAAAAAAGTAAATATTTCAAGGGATGAGGAAGGATGGACACCCGTAGTCGCTTGTACTATTAAATATTATTTTAGAAATTCTACCCTTACACGAGGTGGTTTGAAAAATAAACACAGACAAGTAAACTGTATTTTAGTTCATTTTTTTAAAGTAGGGGAAATATATATATATATATTATTATTGGTATAGAAACAGTATGGGCTTCTAAACTAAAATCATTTTAAAATAGATAATACTCTCAATGATACATAGCTATAACGGAAATGTATCACTGAAAGTAGGCCTAAATAATATTCTAAATTTGAATCCACATCTTGTGAAATTTAATTTTTATTGTGATATTTTGGTAATATTGCTAGGTTCCTATTGTTTCATAATTATTATTATTATTATTTTATTATATATTGCACCGTCTTACTACCCGTTCAGGATATACGCACTTACGCTAATGTGTAACAGTTTAACGTGGGATCCGAACCACGGTGGAGGCCTGGCATTCCACACATTCACAAGTTGTGATCAATTATAATTAAAGTTTCATGACCGTACGACTATACAACTCAAAACGTTTAGTGATTGAACTATGCAAATATTTATTTTTGAAGTATTTACTGACCCCCTCTGTTATCTAGTGGTCAGAACTCTTAACTGCATATTTAAAGGTGCCAGGGTTCGAACCTGGTACTCCCAAAATGTATCTGTGAAGCAGTGGGTCTGGAACGGGGTCAAACTCAGCCTCGTAAGGTACTACTTTAATAAAGAATTAGCCGCTCCGGTTTAGAAAACTGAGATTAAAGGTTGGAGAACTATTTGTGCTGACCACATGACACCCTATATCCGCTAGTGTTGGCACTATCATCGCTAACGGTGGCGGCCGCTCGGTCGATATAGCTCGCTTACGGGCTTACACCGTGAGTTTTTTTTAAGTGTTTACTGGATGCGACTGTATTTGAAACCGTATGACAATGGCTTATTATAAGCCGATAGCGTTTATACGAATTTTTACATGGTCCTAAAATAGTTAACTAGAAAATAAATAAAGATTAATAACTTTTTTTTTGAGCCTTTGCTTGTTTTCGTGACTATTTCTTTTAAGACAATGTAAAACTTCAACAACAAAACCTCACTCGTATAAAGTAGCAATGACTAAAACCAAACCTTGGTAATTTGGCTTATTTATATTTTCAATTTGTTATTTCGTTACTATATTGGCCGATTTTTTTTAGCTGTTTTATCTATTTTTCGCATCTTATTGTCTGCATTAAGACTCTTAGAGATATTGTAACGTGCCAAATCATGGAACAATAACCACAGGAAATATCAGCTACCGGTACTTAATTTTTCACAATACATTGAAATGGACATTTTGGATGGATGGTTTTCATTGACAAATATCAGTGTGCGTATGTATGTGTGCGTATGTGCGTGTGTGCGCGCGCGGTTTTTCAGTTTTGGTGGCTGTCTTTGCATTGGTTCAAAAGTTATTGATGAATATGAATAACAAACAAGTAGAACGCCCTTCATTGGGTTTTTTTTAAATTAATAATAAAGCTAAAAATATGTCATTTTGAGCATTATCAAATATAAGAACTAAGTGTTTCGTCTGTGATATATGTGATATATTACTTAATCAACAACATGTCAAGCTAATCCAAAGAAAATGAACTCTTTAACTGAAATATAACTATATATGGTTTTCTAAAATTAAACTGTGAACAAAAAATGCGACACTATCTTATCGCCATTGGCCACGATTATATTTTTGTTGAATACTGGTTGAATAATGTCAATAGTTAAATCCTTGATTTATCCACATTTATTTCAGTTAATGTAGATTTGAACGTATGTTTACTTTCTCTGAACTTTTTTTTTTTAAACAAACGAAAATTTGTCATATAGCTGTATAAGTATACCAGGTTCATGAATGTAATTTTCATTTTCCAACACTAAACGGTGCTGGCCAAGAAGACTCTTAGGCAACTTACTCTATAAAAACTCTGTAGATACTGTATATGTAGTCTGTCTGTGAAGTAGTGTCCTTAGATCAGAGATAATAATAATGACATGTCTTGTATCTCCATAAAACTATTTGTCCTGTGTGGTTTGCAGAGGGCGGATCTGCCGTAGCGTCGATGACCATCAACTACGCCAGAGAAAGCGTCATAGACTTCACAAAGCCATTCATGAACCTTGGTATTGGGATCTTGTTCAAGGTAGATAATACTAGTAGTAAGTTAATAAGAAATGACCATCAATTACGCCAGAAAATGGGTCGTAAACTTTAAAACAAAGTTTGATCAAATTCTTTATTGGGATTTTATCACATTATATAACACTAATGGTAAAGTATAGTATACCTTGATTTTCTTATGAATGAACATGTGGATTACCTTTTTGAAAATACAACTATATTCTCTGTGATCAACAATGATAACATTATACTAAATTATAAGGATTGTTTTATAGGTATTGATATCATCCATCAAAAGTGACAGCTGCAGATTATATGGCTTGACCTATGAATACGTGAAAGTATATCTAGTATCTTTTTCCAGCTGTCATATATGTCCATTCGTAATAAAATTGAGCTAAAATGTTAACAATTTATGCTCATAAATTATGCCAGAAAGTACTCCATACATTTCACAAAACCTTTCGTTAAACTTGGTATCTGGATACTGCTCAAGGTAAGTAATGAACGATAGCAATGTCAGAATGGCTCATATACGTCACAGAGAAAGTGACAACTACTTCAACAAGGTGTGAACCCGTGTTTTAAAATCCACCACCTCCTTCCCCGCCTCCCTTTCAAAGTGACCCCAAATGTTGTCTTGTAGGTCCCGACGAGCCAGCCGACACGACTGTTCTCGTTCATGAACCCTCTAGCTGCTGAGATCTGGATGTACGTGCTAGCAGCTTACCTCCTGGTCAGCTTCACCCTGTTTGTCATGGCGAGGTTCTCCCCCTACGAGTGGAACAACCCCCATCCCTGCTTGGCCGAGAGCGACGTGGTGGAAAACCAGTTCTCAGTCTCCAACAGCTTCTGGTTCATCACTGGCACATTCCTGAGGCAGGGTTCGGGGCTTAACCCCAAGGTAGATCACACATCTACCTAAGGTTAGGGGCAATTACTCCGACGCAATAGCATTATGATATTAATCACATTGAATATGGATATAGGCTTAGCCTCGAGTTAGTAAATCTATAAGCCTTTGATCATAGCCTTACCTCAGAGTGATTATTACATCAGTCATGAATTCAGATTTGGACCTCAGACAGTAAATCTATCAATAATATTGATCGTGATCTGAGGCCAGTATTTTTGTAGTTTTCTTAGCAAAATATGCGTTTGTCCAAGGTAAGTAAAATATTGCTTCAGAAGATGCTTATAGTTTTAATTTTCTAGACACAGCAATTTAGCTGTCACGAGGAGGAACAATATTAGGAAAGAATGGGGGCACAGGGGGTACATGAGATAGTAGAGGAAGTAGATTGAGATGGTATGGGCATGTAACGAGGATAGACAGTGGCGGATTTAAAATATTTGCGCCCCGAGGCACAATTATAATATGCGCCTCCCTCCGCCCCCCAACCCATTTTTTTTTATCCAGGGCTTTAGGAAGTTTTGGAGGAAAGAGGTGTTCGGGTGGGGATGGGGCGGAAGTTAGTATTCGAGAAAAGATTTCTGCGAAAGATAATCAGACAAGTACATGCCCTACAGTAGCTTGAGTTAACATTATGAAGATGGGGAGACTGAAGTCAGTTACAAAGCGAACGCAAAGTACAGTTATTTGAAAATAAATATTGTCGTTATGACCTTAATTTGAACTATTTCGACAATGTTAATCAATAATTTTCAAACGTAATAATTATAATCAAAATATTATAATAAATAAAAAAAAAATATTTCATCCAAAATGTACCGCTCTCTAAAAACCCCCGTGCCTAGTGGGCCTATAGCGTAAAACCGCTTCTGAGGATATAAACAGAGAGGATGGCAAAGAAAGTGTTGGAAATGAAGTATGTAGGGAATATACTGCAAGGGAGGAGCAGATAGCAGAAAGTGTGCAAGTGAGCGTGAGGCATTTATAATTCATTCACGAGCTAAGTTTACTTGGATGACAGCTCAAAATGTTACTAGAAGTAGTCCCTAATATATCACTACGCCAACAGCTGACATCACTTTGGATTACTGTAATAACAACAGATGGTAATATATTACTGTGATAGTGAACCATAGTAATTTAGGCCAATATTATTTATATATTTATTTGAGGATGGACACAAAGTTTATTTATGGTTTTATTCCACTTTAAAAAAATATTCACACCACTTTCACAAAAACTTCTAACGAACATAACTTCAAAATGGCGGCTGACGAATCTAAACCACATGATTGAACATGACGGTAAACAAGTTTTTTACAATGATGCAGACACGCAGTTGATGAAAATATTTTATTCAGTTAAAGATTTCAAAATAAGATAAAATAATCATAAAATCATTTATTGTATGTACAAAAATGACAACAATTTTCTCTTTTCCAAGTAAATACGATGCCTGTATTAAAAGGTATTGATGTGTGCATTATTTTACAGAAAATCAGTAACGTTCCAAAACGAAAAATAAGTACTTTTAATCATGTTTAAAATATTGTTTCGAGTTGAATAAAAAGAATTATTTAAAGAAATGAAATAGTATGGGAAAACTTAAGTTTACGTTATTTTAAATGTAATATATATCATGTAATTAAATTATTATTATTATTAGCACCGCGTCTTACTACCCATTCGGGTTATACGCATTTACGCTAATATGTAATGGTAGGGTGATATTGAGATGAAATGAAGGACCTACAGTTTAACGTGGAATCCGAACCACGGTGGAGGCCTGGCATTCGTAATTAATGATCTTTACATTTATAACAAAACTGTGATCTTTTACAAATATTGGCGACCCAAAACCTAAACATATGATTTTCGAACTGTCATCCAGGTAAAAAACCTATCGTGAACGGACTTAACAATACTGACCCGGCCATAGTCTTAAAACAATTGATGATGATGATGATATAATAATAATTTCAACCATTCCTAAATATCTATCATTACCATCCTTGAATTTAATGACAACATTTTCTCTTCATGTAAAATGTTTATAATCTGATACTACCATGCTCATGGCAAATATTCAAGAACGGTTTAGATTGAGTACGAAAATTTTAGATGAACGTGTCTACCGAAATAATATTTTATTTAGTTAGGATCCAAGCAAATGTTGCCTTGAAAACTTCTAAAATATTGGTCTTAGCTTCTTCCCTTTTATCCCACCTTAAATCTCTGTATTTTTTTAATATATATGTAATGAACAAAATGTGTTAAATATTTGGGTTTCCCATACGGTTTATATATTATAATGCCTTCACAAAACACTTTTTAAAGTCTCGATGAATAAAGAGATCCCATTTCCCGTGTTTAGAAATGATTAAGATCTAATTTTAAAAATGTATTCTAAATTAGCAACAAATAGCTACTAAAAATTAATATTTACCTATTTCTTTATTTACTCATTACATCATATTCAAACGTATTGAGCATACAAGTATTGTATAACGCTGACGGGGAAGGGGGGGGGGATTCATAAACTTGCATTTCCCATTGAGTGCTGGCTAAATTTTTGAGACAAGATGTAAATTATTTTAAGAAATAAGTATTTCAGTGTGTGTGACCTATATACTCAAATTGTTTTTCTATTCAAATTAGTTTTCTTAATATCATGCTGCTTTGTTTTATACTATTAGCTCAACTAATTAAATACATCTTCATTTTTTTAGAAATAATCGAATTTGCCAGTTATCAAAATAATAGCGATAATAAACAAACAACTAAACGATCAAAGACAAACGAAGGGCTAGATATATTTGTTCTAAGTTGGGTTGAAATTCTTTTAAATCTTATTTATTTCTTTAATCTTCTATCGTTTTACACATTTTAAATATATTTTAAATTAGTTTATTCACTTTCTAAAAGTTTGTTAAATCATACCAGCAATGATAAATGTAATGTATTGATCTTAACATACGAATGAAATAATTTGTGTTGTTTTTTTTAATTCTGAAAACTATACCATGCATAAAAGGGTCCGAAAGATTTTTTTTAAATCCAAACCGTAGTTTCCATTTAGATATTAGCATATTTTGTCGAAATATATTCAGTAACAATTATTCAAACCTCAAGATACACAAATAATGTTGTATTTCATCTGTATTTTTAACACCGCGTCTTACTACCTGTTTAGGTTATTCACATAGGTAATAATTATGCTAATTAGCTAAGGATAAGGACAATGGAGCTTAGAGAAAGTGTACCCGTATTTGCATGGAGGCAGAAGGGAAAATCATTTTATAGAAATCATCCTTAGTACACCCGACCGGGATTTGAACTCCCATCTCCCTGTTGTTCACAGTCTAGTCTAACACAAGTGAGATGCCTTAGACTAAGCAGCCACTGAAGCAGGTTTAGTTTATTTTGTTCCTAGATTTTAAAAATAAGAAACGGTCTTAAAAAAAATACATCACACCGTAATGTAAAAAAAAAAAATCCCCCGCTTCTGTAGCCGCATGCATAAGGCAGTAGACTAGACGGCCTATGACAGTATGGTCGAGTTTCGAATCCCGGTCGGATGTACTGAAGGTGGTTATTCCTTAAATTGTTTTTTTACTCTCCCGTACACATAAAAGCGGGCACACTTCCTTTAAATTCAACCATCCACATATCTAACTCACTAGCTTAATTATTAAATATGCTAAGAACCTGAACAGGTAGTAAGACACGGTGCCAAAAATAAAATTAAGAATTAAAGAATGGTGAAAGTTATTAGTCAGTTATTTATACAAAACATTATAACGTCTTACATTTGCTATTGTAATTATTGAATGTAATAAATCAGTTAGAATGCCATAAGTGGTTTAAATGGGTTAACTACTACACATAAATTACAGCACACTATTCACAAACTATTCTTAACCTAGGACGTCTTAGATTAAATCTAAATGAGATCCGTAATTTTAAGTTTCTATAACCAATAATATGTATTTATTGCCAAAAAAATTATTATATTACTTTAATAAATACGTTTAGTTAATTTCCAAGGTAGTAATCTAAGTCTTTATTGAATATTTGTCATGAATATAATGGCAGTTGAACCAAAACAAAAATTAAATCAAGGTAAAAATTTATGTTCAAATTCCGCGAAGCCCGTGATAAATTTAAAAAGAAGAGTTGAGCTTACTTAAAATAATCAGGAAATTAAACTAAACATATCTTCTGAACTAGGGCGCAGAAAGGAGTGGTTGGGGGGGGGGGAGAATCTGGAAACCCTTTGAATTTGAACAATCTCCCTAGTGAGATCCATATATACATATACAAACTTGAATTGACTATACGGATATTACAAACTTTCTAATGGAATCCCCCCGGAAAAAAATAGCTTTCCACGCCTTTGCTACTGAAGCAATATTTTATTTATTTTGGATGGAAATATTTTGTTAAAAAAATCAAAATTATTTACCTTAAATTGCTTTTCTTTCGTCCCACCTTAATACTGTACAGCTAGCTCTATCTCACAACATTAATATCTATAATTATATATCAGAACAAAACGAATTACTTGTGTTAGCACCATACAAAATCTAATTATGTTATTTATATTTGTAATAAGCTATTCTAACCCTTATATACGGGGATGGTAAATATATTCAGTTCAAGCTAAATAATTGTATCTAATAAAAGTTCAAGTTCATCAACTGTTATGTGTTGGCTTTAATGTCCATTATTAATATTTTATGACCATATATTATTCTCCAGGATATAATCTTATCATAAAAACCGTTTTAAATTTATTTAAAACTCGCGTTTGGTTGGATGGAACTATCAGACCAAAACTTATTAAATGAAAAGCAAATTAATGCTTTCATAGTAATTTAAACATATTTTTACATTTTTGCCGAACAAACTTTATACCATAAAAAAAAACAAGATTTATTTTTAATATCATCATATTTTGAAACGGATTCAAAATGAAATGTGACCACTGAAGAAGCCAGAAGCTGATGACTTTTTTTTTTCTCTTTAAGATTGATAGCCCTCATTCCAACAGATGACAGACGAGGCAGCGTCGTGTATCCTTGTCATTTCTATATACTCCTCCTGCCCGATGTGTAGCGGGATTCACAGGTACTTGCGCGAGACGGGACCGACTGCGGTTGCCACCGAACATGCCCCACAGTTTATTTTTTGTCAGGACACCAAGGATTTTGAAACGTTACTATAGTTTTGTTTGACGACTTCTGATCGGTTGTATTTTTCTCGCTGAGTGCATTCGAATCCCTTAGGTGCAGGAAGGGTGTGTTTCTTTAATATATGACCCACCTCGGTGGCGTAGTTAGCTAACGCGCAAGTTTCGTGTTTAGCTAGACTACCGAGGACGGGGATATCGAGGTTCGAATCTCGCTCGGGTGAACTGGGGGTGGTTTTTCCCCCCAAATGGTTTTCCACTCTCCCTCCACACAAATTTGTATTCACTTCCTCTATATTCAACCTTCCGAACGGGTAGTAAAACGCGCTGCTAAGTATTATTAATATTATTTAACATATGTTTAGTTAATGTTGACCAAGCAGTCCAGGGTGTTAGACTCGTATTTCAGCTGATTGAGGTGTGATCCTATCACCCTAATGCTCGTACATGTCTTATTAACTATACTCCTCATCATGAACTCCTAACTTATGATGTTATCGTTAATGTACCGTGTCTTACACCTTATCTCACCGCTTCTGTCTATCTATTTAAAAGTACAGATCTCGATACCCGATATTACCGCGTTATTCTTGGTGAAATTGGGACTTCCCCTTTCACATTAGGGGAACTGGGTTTATGTTTGTTCTAGACAATAGTTAGTTTGTAGTTTGATTGGAAAAGTTGACAGTAAATATTGCTGATAAATGTTTAACTTTTAAATTAATTGTAAAGTCTTTGATATCAGTTCTATATGTTTATTTAGGTACTTACCTTGTGTTTGCGCGCCTTTAAACCCAAATTATAAGGAAATTAGTCCTAAATTAAAAGAGATACATTTTCAGCTCCGCCAGAAATTGAACTTGGAACCTGTTGGATTAGAGTGCAAATGTTTGACTGAGCTCCGGTGTCTAGCTGTACAGTGTTTTATTGAACATCTGACATATGTATTAGATTTTGATTGGACTAGGCTTTTGGTCCATGGTCGTGCACTTAATTTAAATTTAATTCAAAATAAAATACACTATAAGTGGACACGGGAATCCAACTTAAAACCTTTGACCTAGCACTCGGATGCTTTTACTACTAAACTAATTATTCGAGGAGTGCGAAGCTTCGAGTATTCGTCAATATGGCTCTCACTTCAAAAAGATCTTGCTTAGCCGATTAAAATATAATATTGGTGGCTTAAAATATACATTAATGTTTAATTTGCTTCCTTTTTGTAAGCTAAAAGTTAGAGTTCACTTGAAAAAAAAATTCTGCGGTAATTGAGATCCATGTTTTGATATTTACTTGATTTATCCTGCTTAGGCTAAAATATGCTATAATATATTTGCAATAAATATTTTGTAAATCCTATTTATAATATAAATCTGTCTAAATTTTCACTATGTATAAATATATATTTATATATTATATAACATTTTTAAAAATCCATACTTCTATTCGGCTTCGGGAATATTTCATATAGATCCTAATTCGATTCTAATTAGCTTCAAAATAAAAAGTTGATTTCACACACCCTATTACCTAGTATCGTCTCAAGATTCGAGTCATGGATCACTCTTTATACTAGACTGGGTGTAAAGGACTATACTGACTTTAAAGATAGTCAGACCCGCTTCGGTATCCGCGTGGTCTAACGCGCAACTCACGTGGTAGAATATACTGTAGATGATGGGGAGATCAAGGTTCGACTCTCGGTCGTGTTTACTGAGGGTGGTTTATTAAAAATAGTTTTCCACTCTCCTTCCACGCAAATACGGGTGTACTTCCTCTCAATTAAATCCTTATAATCCTTAAGTCATTAGTAAAATTAGTATATAGGCGTAAAACCCGAACGGGTAGTGAGATGTGGTGCTTGAAAAAGGTAAAAAAAAAAACGCATGAGTAGGGTTGGAAAGATGTATGAGATTTAGGGGAGGTTCAGATTAGCAAGACCACGCTGTATACAGTATGAGTATATTTGGAGGGTAGCTCTGAGTATCAGCTGATCCAGTGGAAAGAGCATTGGGGCAATAAACCAAAGGTTACCAGTTCTATCTCGGCATCAAAGTCTCATTTTTAAACTTTTATTCTGACTATGGATGTGTTTTAATTATTCTCTAACACACAAGTTGGAATGTTTGGCACAGAGGTCGTCAACTTTTTTTTTTTGTCCAAGGGCTAAAGATTTTCATGGTCTGTAATACTGTACCGACAATATTCGGATTGAATAAGTATTAAAATATTTGTATTAGCTCATTCTTATTCACATATACTCACACCAGGAACTAGACCTGTCACTAATAAGTGAAAATTTGTATTTCTAGTGAAGTATTTTCTCTATTTTATTTTTTCCTATTTTTATATTTTTCATAGTAGGACCTAGCGCGAGCTGTCTTGTCTAATAGAGCTGTCATTTGCCGGTTCAAAGTACATTTGAATAAAAACGTAATACCTTTCTTTACGTAAAAAACAAAAAAATCATTTATGAAATAATGTAAAACACATATTTATTTTATTAGTTGATTATATGAAATATATTTGTTTTTGTTTGTTTTTTGTTTTTTTTCTTTGAAATAGCTTTATATTCTTTATGAGCAAAAGGGCTGCAAAAAAAAGTTATCTCAGGTGGCAAGTGAGGGTGGGCCGCGGGTTGTAGACCCCTGGTTTATCACCTTGGACTGCACGTATAGAGAAGGGCATCTAAATTCATCGCGTATAAAAAATAAATATGTATTCCTTTCCTCTCTCCCGGGGATTCAAACCAAACACTCTTATGTAGGGTGTTGACAGCGGGCGAAATCTATTAGAAGTTGTCAAAAACTATATCAGCCCTGGTGGCCAAAGAGAGGACTAACGAGCTTATAGAATGTCTGGACGAGTGAACCACTTTTTCTAATTAGTTTTTTTAAAACAATATTGTTGATTGGGGTGGAGTGTACAATTATATTTTGCTTCGAAATTTGACTGTAAGTTGCTCGTTTTCTTACATATTGCCTATTGGTTATCCTTGCATATATCTATGAATTTTAAGGAAAAACTCTTTACAGATTTTATGTAAAGCGAACTTAACTTTGCCAAAATCACAATAACTCAATAACAAGAGAGATTTTATTTTTCTTAATCTCGTATTCTTAAATTTTATCTCTTGCATCCAGAGTTCTACTCTATCGAACACATTGTCTCAAATTGTGGTAAAATGGAGGTACTATTAAATACTATATATTCCGTATCCGCAAGGTACAAAAGTACGTAAGAAAAGATCCACTCCACAGTAACTGAATGCTCTGCACTTCAAGTCCCGATACGTAAGTCCGTAACCCTCCGCATAAGTGGATAAACTTTTAACTTTCGTAAGAACTGTCGCTACGGACGGCTACGGAGAACTATTCAAAGTTAGACAAACAAATTAACATCAATAGGTGAATCAAAATTAAATCATCAGTGATATTAAAGAAAAAGATCATTTTCTAAACTTATCACTTATCGATACTTAATACCAATTACCAAAATACTTTATTAAATTAACGGTATCGTTATTTTGACAATATTAAATAAATAATAAAATTATTAAAATGTGTATCGAATTTATTGAAATAATTTTATTTCATCAATTTCAATTGGGCAAATAACCATATTTGTTATATAGGCTGATACGAAATCACGTAATTAAGGACACGAAATGTGCGCACAAAATTAAGGTGTCATTCATGAACCAAACAACTCTCTTTTCTTGACTTTTTTTTCACCCTTAAGCCCCTCCATATAACACCATGTATACATTTATCCTGACCCCCCCCCCCCGATCCCCCCACCAACCTATCTCACGTAATTCTAACATGAAGAGTGAATGTCATTATTTCATAGAGAAGCTTTTATGACATTAAAAAATAAAAGGAAAAAAGATATACTCAACTTTATTACAACTTACAATTCATATTAAATCCTGAATTTAAATGATTTAAAACTTTTTATAACAATATTTTAGTATTTTTATTTATGAACAGTAGAATTATTTTTAAATATTAATTTAAGTATAAAATTTGTTGAATACATACAGGTTACAAATCATTGTAATTACAGCACTGTCCTTATTGAGGGGACCAATTAATTTAAATTAGTTTTTAAAAAATTACACGGGAATTGAAGCCGGAACTTTTGCCAAAGGTCCTGAACTTGATTACAATGACCAGGTGTCATGTTTTAACTAATTTAAACTATACAAGAATTGTGTCACTTAAGGACGTTGCATATCTGTGCAGGTCAAGATAGGATTTCCCATGTTAATGAATTAACGTGTTACTCACCGATTTTTAAAAATGTTTCATTGAACTAAAAACCATAGATTTTTAAATAATTATAAAAATAGTCTTACAGTGTCACAAAATTATTATTTTTATATCTAAGTAGTTTTTTATTTTTTATAAATCATCTACAATTTAGGATATTTGTCTTGGTCACTAAAATGGCATGTAGGATTCTTCCTGCGCAGGATGTGGATTAAAAAAAGTCCGTGTAAGCATATGTATATCTATAATAGGAAACAAGAAAAAAAGCAAGTCATTGTTTTCAAGGCGCATATATTAAAGTGACTGTATAAACTCGTCACAGGAAGAGGGAAATAGTGATCGGCACATATTAAGGTGAACTACTCATTATCATCCCTCTTCATTTATTTCATACATTAGTGTCTAAGTGCGATAGTGCTTAGACAACTTAGGTAAGTTAAGATGCAACCTACTTTGCAAAATAGCTTCGAAAGATACAAGTGGGCAACGTCGTTAACACTGTGGTGCATCCCCTCTCCCCCTTGTAGCACCCTGTAGACATTAGAGCTAACCCCCTCCCCCTTGTAGCACCCTGTAGACATTAGAGCTAACCCCCTCCCCCTTGGAGCACCCTGTATACATTATAGGTCACCCCTTCCTCCTTGTAGCACCCTGTAGACATTAGAGGTCACCCCTTCCTCCTTGTAGCACCCTGTAGACATTATAGGTCACCCCTTCCTCCTTTTAGCACCCTGTAGACATTATAGGTCACCCCTTCTTCCTTGTAGCACCCTGTAGACATTATAGGTCACCCCTTCCTCCTTGTAGCACCCTGTAGACATTATAGGTCACCCCTTCCTCCTTGTAGCACCCTGTAGACATTATAGGTCACCCCTTCCTCCTTGTAGCACCCTGTAGACATTATAGGTCACCCCTTCCTCCTTGTAGCACCCTGTAGACATTATAGGTCACCCCTTCCTCCTTTTAGCACCCTGTAGACATTATAGGTCACCCCTTCCTTCCTTGTAGCACCCTGTAGACATTATAGGTCACCCCTTCTTCCTTGTAGCACCCTGTAGACATTAAGGCTCACCCCCTCCCTTGTAGCACCCTGTAGACATTAGAGCTAACCCCCTCCCCCTTCTAGCACCCTGTAGACATTATAGTACCCCTCCTCCTTGGAGCACCCTGTAGACATTATAGGTCACCCCTTCCTCCTTGTAGCACCCTGTAGACATTATAGGTCACCCTTCCTCCTTGTAGCACCCTGTAGACATTAGAGGTCACCCCTTCCTCCTTGTAGCACCCTGTAGACATTATAGGTCACCCCTTCCTCCTTGTAGCACCCTGTAGACATTAGAGGTCACCCCTTCTTCCTTGTAGCACCCTGTAGACATTATAGGTCACCCCTTCTTCCTTGTAGCACCCTGTAACATTAGAGGTCACCCCTTCCTCCTTGTAGCACCCTGTAGACATTAGAGGTCACCCCTTCTCCCCTCTCAACAGAGTTACGTGGTTTATTAATGACCCCTAAATGTATCCCGGGCTTGAATATTATACATGAAATGGAACTTATGAATTATGGAGACGGGGCTTATATAAGTGAGAGCTTGATTAATAAACCATTACAAGGAAGGCACCTAACGAATGTACAATTAATTGTACATTAATATCGAAGCTTAGAAGATGGAAATTATTTTTATTTATAAATTTTAAAAATTACATATGTACACAGTAAATTGAACTCGGGACCCTTGGCTTAGCATGTCAATGAGCTATCCAGGATTCGTCCTGCGTTCAGGGTCATTCCTCACGCATGAATCATTACGTTTGTTAGTGTATTTAGGCATTTAAAAATTAATTAAACTTTGATCACGTTAAAAAAATAAAAAAGTTAGTCCTCTCTTAAGTTGCCAGTGAAAACTAACAAATGGCTATATATTTAAAGAACCGCCGGTAAAACGATTCTGTTTGTTCTTGTGTCCTGGTGGGTGTTTTCCGAAGGTTTCCGAAAGCATGCCGAACCGCTTGTTCTCGTTTCTGAACCCACTCGCGGCGGAGATCTGGCTGTACATGCTCGGGGCTTACATGTTGGTGTCTGTCACCATCTGGGTGGTGGCTCGCTTCTCTCCTTACGAGTGGTTACCTCCTAGCCCTTGCGGCGCATGCATGGCTAGCAGCCACGTCCACGTGGACTATCATCAACACGCCGCCGCCACCACCACCGCGGCGCTGCTGGTCATCGAGAACGACTTTACCTTGGCCAACAGCTTCTGGTTCACCATCGGCACGCTCATGCAGCAAGGGTCCGACCTCAACCCCAAGGTACCGTGGAGTCGCCAGTCCACCAATCACAGTCGCTCTGCTCTTTATTCACTACGTAAAGGAGGATCTATTCGTATGATAACAATAAAAACACATCACTTCAATAATTATTATTACATTATTTATATCTAGAACCTATTCTATAAATCGATTTTAAAAAATTTTAATAAAATAATCTTATTAGGTATCAAGTTAAAAACATTTTTTATCTTGATAAGTTTTTTAAATCATGAATGAAAAAACTTTATGTATTTAATAATTGTATATTCTTTTAAACTTAGAAATGACACCTGGACACGGGAATCGAACCCGGGACCTTTTGGCTTAGGACGCCCGGACTTGATTCCCATGTCTAGGTGTCATTTTTCAATTTAATTATATTTATATGCGACAATAAAAGTAATTAACAAATATAATAGCTTTGCTAGTTAATCCATTATTAAATAATTGCTGAGCTAATGGTGGAATAGAAGGTATTTCGAATTAACGTCCGTATTTACATAGTTTGTGTAAGAAAAAACTTTTTGGACCAAATTTTGCTTCAGTGGAAAAATTTACAGTAGTTTAATTTCATACTCATATTAATCTCAAATGTTCTTATATTATTGTCATGGGCATCGCAGAATTTGGACAGAACATTTTGTCTTCATTTAAGAAATGTTTGGCACTTCAGCGATGCCCTTGACAAATATTTAAAAGCCGTTGAGATGGTTTTGATTAAGTAACAAATTAAACTAAACGTATATACTAAAGCAGTACTTCATTTATTTCTGCCATAAAAAGTTTTTGGTCATGGAAAATGGCGAAAATACTGACTTTAATTTCGTGTTCTCTTCATCCCATACTAAAACGTTTATTTTCTAACACTTGCACATTTATTTTCACCAAAACTTATTGTGCCATTTGACCAAATATTTGAGTACTTGTGTTCGATATATATATATACTGATCATCAAACACTACTAGTCTTTATAATACTGGTCGAATAGGACTGACGATTTGTCGTTTTTCTAAATTAATTGGTATAATTTAAATGTGTGACATAATTTTTATACGTAGGCCTACATTGTTTATATCAATGTATTATAAAAAGAATTAAGTAAAACTGTGATTGCTGGACTTTTTATGACCTAGTGCCTTGTATGGTCTACTTACTAGCAGGCACTAAGTCAAATCTAAATTAGTTATGAAACAAGGAAAAGAAAAAAAAACGAGGCTATATTTTTTCTATTTAATAACTTATGATATAATTATGATCAACTTCCAAGTGATCAATTAAGATTATTAACTGTTTCGGTGACAGCATGTTGTAAGTAGTCACTCTCGCAATAAACTGGATTACGATTATAAGAAAATCATGGTTTGAATCCTGGTTGGTTGAAATGATTTTTTCCTAAATATTTTCCCATTCTTCCTCCACGCAAATGTGGGATCGTTCTTTCAAAATTAAACCTCCCTCATCTCTAGTCCAATAGGTTATTAGTATATTTTTGCGGGTAAGCCAAACAAGTTGTAAGAAGACAAAAGAACAACAAAAGCTGATGGAATTAAAGTGTAAATTAATTGATTTTAAAATAAATCATGCTAATAGATTCTAGTCAAAGAAATACAGTGTATGCTTGATATTTTTAATATATAATTCCTTTCTTTGTTAAATAATCATTCCAAAGTATTATGTGTTTAAATTCATGTTCCTTGGTTCAAACTAATTAAGAACAAAAGAGAATAAGCACCAATTGAATAGGTTTTAAAATTTAGTATCAAACTGATACACGACTTAAATTTTGTATAATTCTCTTTTTACTATTTTTTTTTTACTAGATTTACATTTTTATTCATAAAAGAATTGTAAATTAATTTAAGTAAATTATTTAATCAATTATAAATATCTCATATTAATTTACGCAAGAATGTTAAGTTAATATTATAATACCTAAAGAAGTAATTAGGCTTGTGTTTAAAATGTTGACTTGTTTTCCAAGAATGTATGTTGCTTGCAAATAATTTATTTTTTGAATGAAGCATTCGTTTCGTTTTGATCACTACTCATTTTATGTAGAGTTTACTTATTTTAGATCCTGTATTTATTTGTGCTTGTATATCTGTTAAGATATATTTATTTTCTTCTCTATACATACCGACTGGTTTTTTAAAAGTTAAACTAGAATAAATTATCATGCAAAATTGCTTGAATGTTTTGAAATGCATGTACGTTTTTAGAAACATTAGGACATAATGTGGCTTAAAAAGAAATCAACATAATGGAGAGTGAATAAGGTTAAATAATGACGAGTTACATACCTTGTACTCCATACAAGGAATTGTAGGTATAGTAAAATCTCGCAGGTTATGGTAGCTGAGACATGCGGCGTGAATGGAAGAAAATAAAAACGCGTTCAAAGAATTGACTGGGAAACTCAATGGGAAGAGACCATTGGTAAGACCTAGACGCAGATGGGAGGACAACATTAGAATGGACCTGAAAGAAATAGGGTGTAATGAGGTGGACTGGATAGAACTAGCTCGGGATAGTGATAGGGTGTAGTGAAGTGGACTAAATAGAACTAGTTCAAGATAGGGATAGGGCGTAATGAGGTGGACTGGATAGAACTAGCTCGGGATAGTGATAGGGTGTAGTGAAGTGGACTAAATAGAACTAGTTCAAGATAGGGATAGGGCGTAATGAGGTGGACTGGATAGAACTAGCTCGGGATAGTGATAGGGTGTAGTGAAGTGGACTAAATAGAACTAGTTCAAGATAGGGATAGGGCGTAATGAGGTGGACTGGATAGAACTAGCTCGGGATAGTGATAGGGTGTAGTGAAGTGGACTAAATAGAACTAGTTCAAGATAGGGATAGGGCGTAATGAGGTGGACTGGATAGAACTAGCTTGGGATAGTGATAGGGTGTAGTGAAGTGGACTAAATAGAACTAGTTCAAGATAGGGATAGGGCGTAATGAGGTGGACTGGATAGAACTAGCTCGGGATAGTGATAGGGTGTAGTGAAGTGGACTAAATAGAACTAGTTCAAGATAGGGATAGGGCGTAATGAGGTGGACTGGATAGAACTAGCTCGGGATTGTGATAGGGTGTAGTGAAGTGGACTAAATAGAACTAGTTCAAGATAGGGATAGGTCGTAATGAGGTGGACTGGATAGAACTAGCTCGGGATTGTGATAGGGTGTAGTGAAGTGGACTAAATAGAACTAGTTCAAGATAGGGATAGGGCGTAATGAGGTGGACTGGATAGAACTAGCTCGGGATAGTGATAGGGTGTAGTGAAGTGGACTAAATAGAACTAGTTCAAGATAGGGATAGGGCGTAATGAGGTGGACTGGATAGAACTAGCTCGGGATAGTGATAGGGTGTAGTGAAGTGGACTAAATAGAACTAGTTCAAGATAGGGATAGGGCGTAATGAGGTGGACTGGATAGAACTAGCTCGGGATAGTGATAGGGTGTAGTGAAGTGGACTAAATAGAACTAGTTCAAGATAGGGATAGGGCGTAATGAGGTGGACTGGATAGAACTAGCTCGGGATTGTGATAGGGTGTAGTGAAGTGGACTAAATAGAACTAGTTCAAGATAGGGATAGGGCGTAATGAGGTGGACTGGATAGAACTAGCTCGGGATAGTGATAGGGTGTAGTGAAGTGGACTAAATAGAACTAGTTCAAGATAGGGATAGGGCGTAATGAGGTGGACTGGATAGAACTAGCTCAAGATAGGGATTGGTGGCGTACTTTTGTATATGAGGCTAAGATATTTCGGGTTCCTAATGCCATAAAGAAAGTAAGTAGATATTTTATTAATTTTTCCTACCCGTCTCGGTGGCGTAGTTGGTTAACGCGCTAGTCGTGTTGAGCCCGACTGCTGAGGACGGGGAGATCGGGGTTCGAATCTCGGTCGGGTGAACTGTGGGTGGTTTTTCCTAAACGGTTTTCCACTCTCCCTCCACGCAAATGCGGGTTCACTTCCTTTAATTAAACCTTCCCAATTCCTAATCCATTGGCGTAATTAGTACTTAAAGCGTATAACCCGAACGGGTAGTAAGACGCGGTGCTAAATAATAAATAATAATAAAAATTAATTTTTCCTGGATATATTTTGGTACAACGATGATTCTAATATCCTAGAGTATAATTTCGACACTTACAAATATATTTGGTTCAATAAAATAAATACAGATACATTAAAAAAAATATTGGTTTCAAAAAAAACTTTCTTTAGGCTTATTACTTGTTTTCTCTGGTGACCATTCTTTCCTATTTTCACCAATTTCTGAATGACTTTGTTTGTTTAAAATTGGATTGAATTCAAAATTCTTGAATGTTTTGAAATGCATGTACTATAGATTCTTATAGAAATAAGCACCAAGTTTGGTTTCGTTTTTCTATGACAAAATAACGATAGCTATAATTGGAAATGTAAACTACTTTCAGATATTAAATGTCATGTTTAATTAACGTTTTGGATTAATAGCTGTCAGTGATGTCTGCTTTCGTGTTTTGGTGTTGTTTTTATATGTTATTTTAGCATGTTTAATATTCATTTTTTTTTTTGTTTGTACTGGTTTCAAAAATATAATAATAACTATTGAATCTTCCTTAAATAATTAACACAATTTTAAATTTAAATTAATTTTTCCTGGTTTGAACCACATCATACATTCGGCTCAAGGCCAAAAATATTATGTTAAGTTCAAACACCGGTCATGAAAAACTTCAAAATTAATACAACTTTTTTGAAAATTATTTTAAAAAATAATATAAATACAATCAAATAAGTCAAAACTACTATATAAATAACATTATACTAAACAATATTACTGCATTTTACATCCAAAAAATTGTGAACTAAGTTACAAGAAAACTTAGTTTATAAAATTGAACTTTTAAATAATAATTATAATAATAGTTTTATTAAAAATCAGATAAATTAATAAGTTATTCTTATTAAAAAATGTCATCATATTTAATTACTAATTGAATGTGCACTTCACCAAAGAAGGATTTGTTGTAAGTAAAAATCTCAATGTGATGAAGAAAAAAAAAGTAGACAGTGTCCATCCCTAAGTGAATTTTATTAATAAGTATGTCTTTAGTTAGTACAAGTATTTATGTTACATAATGACTAAATAATCTTTTATAAACGACAAAACTGGTTTTCTTATGTTGAAAACTATACAATGAATCTTAATATCATTATAAATGTACTATAACAAACTCCTTGGTATTAAAATCCCAAATGTATCATATAAAAGTATTAATATTGGTGCTTATTTTCATGACTCTATGGTACAGGCGGAACCTTTTGCATGTGTTTATCCAGTGGTCTTAAATAATTGGCAATAATCATCAAGATGACTACTACTCATAATATTGAGCTAGTGTAAAATTATTATTATTTTTTATGTATCTATAATTTAAAATGACTTATTTGGTTTCTTACGCCTTAACCACGAAAGCAATTAAGCGACACACACTCAACTATCGTTTTTAACTATTTGGAAAAAAAACTAATGTGATACAAATTTTGATTGTATTTACTAAGCTACACATATTATCCCTGTAATGTTATTATAGTGGAAACCTCATGGTTTTATCCGAAGTATTTGAGCCGGTCGTAATCATATTAAAATACTAGGTTCCATGAATACAAGCCTAGGTTGAGTCTGCCCAAAATTGTTGAATTAAGTTTATTTAAGCATGATTATGATCAACTTAAATCGGACATTGTATTGTATAATGATATGCTCTTCCAACCCTTTCTATCACCTTATCTTCTGCATCTTCTAATCCATCCAGATACGATATTCACTAATATTGAATATTCAGTCATAAAATGAAACTATATCCTGTCAACTGAATAAAGTTAATAGTTATTTATAGCTCAATATCTCTCTTTAGTGTTACAATTTCAGTCGTGGATGGTATTTTTATAGTAGATCTATAAACAAATCTTCAATTTGTTCCACATTTATACTAGAGGGATATCATCAAAGGAAATATTTAAACTATTTTAACCAATTTGGCACAAGTGCAGACTCCCCTTTGGTGATTTGATCATGTACATATTTATATTTAAGTCCATAAATTTATGCGTCAGAAATGATCAAACTTATAAATAAAATTCCGGGAAAAGTATTATCTAACTGTATCAGACGTTTCTTTTAACAACATTCGAGAGTAAATACTATCATACTCTTTGAAATGTATCCAAGAACAACTCTAGTAAATATGCTACCGTTAAAGCAATAAATTAGTTAATATGCGCAATGACCGGTTGTTTTCCAAAGTAACCGATATTAGGGGTTAATGCAATAAAATACATGCAATGTACTATTTTAGTCTGTTATTTTACATAACGACAAAATTTGTTCGGCTGATGTGATAAATTATAATATTCTGAAGTTTAGGTTAAGTTAGGTAAGGCTAGGTTAGGTTAAACGAACAGCTACCATATCAAGATAACACCATACGTCCGCAATCAATCTAGATGGACCTAAATTGATATGGACAACATAAAACACGTAGGCCTCAGACAGGGACTCTGACAGGTTCAAACTTTCACAAAAGTGATATTTATCACTTTAACCAGAGGGTGTTTGTTGTTGTACATAAAAT
The DNA here is from genome assembly GCA_039000515.1 of Timema cristinae. Lineage (NCBI taxonomy): Eukaryota > Metazoa > Arthropoda > Insecta > Phasmatodea > Timematidae > Timema > Timema cristinae. The sequence goes on along the minus strand of JBCFYV010001001.1, from coordinate 18,813,446 downwards.
CCTGTGATTATGTATATTAGCATGATTTATCGAATTAACAGTAAAATATATACCATAAGACTATATGCGATGTATCTATTAACAACTTTCGAGGATAAATACTACTAACAATCTTATTAAAACTAATTTACAGAATGTATAAGGTGTTCTTCATTCTCATTGAAAATAGAAGGATAGTTTCTAGAAGCAAGGGGTGTACAAACACTTTCCCCTACAAACCTGGCCAAAGATTGGTTCGTTCATGCCTCTTTGGGTCTGTACAATGTGGAAAGTAAATATTTTCATATCTTAAGAAACAGTTATTATTAATGGCATAGCCAAATTAATTTGTTTGTAAAATATATAAAAATGTTAGTTGACAAATTAGTTTGGTAAGGAAGGTGTGGCAAGAAGTGAATACTTTTATTAGAGGCTGGCAAGGAAAGAGGATTAGAAGTGAACGCTTAAAAGGTTAAGTATATGATCACACAGAGAACACAGATTGGAGTCGATAATTTAGAGATCATTTAACAGGGTTAATGAATGCAAATATTTTAAAACCATATTATCTAAGAATAACTATATTAAATTGAGAATTAGGCAGGGGGGTAATACAATAGGGAAATGAATGCTATTACTCGGTCAGTTAGATGTTGATATTTCACCTGCTGTCAGGGAATATAAAACTTAAAATATACAAAATAATTATTTTACCGGTTATTCTTTATGAGTCTTATCGTATGACTAAAATATATCCAGTATGTTTGAAAACAAGGTGCTTAGGAAGGTATTTGGCCCCCCCAAAAAAAGAGTAGGCTACTTGGAAGTGGGGATGGTTACATAATGATGGGTTACATACGCTTTACTCCTCACAAGACATTGTTAAGAGGATCAAGTCTCGTAGATTACGGTGGGCAGGACATTTGGCGCAAATGGGCGACTATAGAACCGTGTTCAGGGTACTGACTGGCAAACCCAATGGTAAGAAGCCATTGGGAGGATCTAAACGCAGATGGGAGGATAACATTAGAGTGGACCTGAAAGAGATAGGGTTAATTAGGTGAACTGGATATAACTATCTCAAGATAGGGATAGGGTGTAATTATATTGACTGGATAGAACTGGCTCAAGATAGGGATAGTTGGTGTAATTTTGTAAGTGCGGCAATGAGCTTTCGAGTTCATAATGCCATAGTGAGTAAGTAAGCAGACATTTTACAAGCGTTGAACATCTGTAGATATAATTGTATTTTATGTTTGATAAATATATTAAAATTGTTACGTATTAGACCTATACTGAAAAGTATTCAGTAACTTAATTTATAAAAGAAAATTATAATTCATGTTGATGTATTTCTATTCCAAATGTTGGTGAAAGTGTAATACTTGACTCACTCACTCCCCGAGCAAACCTCAGCTACTAATGCCTCACTCTACTTGTGGTCCTCCATCCTCCTAGGCTACCTCGACGCGCATAGTGGGCGGCATCTGGTGGTTCTTCACCCTCATCATCATCTCGTCCTACACCGCTAACCTGGCCGCGTTCCTCACCGTGGAGCGCATGATCACACCCATCGAGAACGCTGCCGACCTAGCGGAGCAGACCGAGATATTGTACGGGACCCTGGAGGGAGGCTCGACTATGACCTTCTTCAGGGTGGGTCTCATTCAGAACAGTGATCGGTTAACTTCAAGGTCTGGATGTGTCTTCCCTTTAACCTGACTGGTCTTACCTTGCTTGATTCCGTTATGGTGTGGTTTATAAGATAGCGTCATAGTGTAATCAGTCAATTTAAGATCTTTTAGTGTAAACAAACTGTAGATAGAGGTAGGATTTTAAATATTCTGAGCTTCTGGGTATTTTAAGTTTAACCTGAACGGTCTTACCTTGCTTGATTCCGCTATGGGGTGGCCTACAAGACAACGTCATAGTTTAGTAAGTCAAATTAAGACCTTTCAGGGTAAACGGATTTTATATAAAGATTGGATTTAATATGTCCTGAGCTTCTGGGTATTTTCAGTTTAACCTGAATGGTCTTACCTTACTTGATTACGCAGCTTAGGCCCTAGAAGATAGTGTCATAGTGCAAACATTGAAGGTAGTACCTCTCGGGTTATCTACGTTTCAGCCTACATCCAGAGTTATTCTGTATTTAAAAATAATTTGAAGGTTGCAATTTAAGCACCGATAGAAAAGTATAACCATCTCCACTTAAAGCTTTACTGTTATTTCTCTACATAAAATATAATTAACGATACATTAATATATTATAGTAAATGTGTTTGTATTTTTCTAACAGCTATTTCCTATCAAACGCTACTTTGTATTAAATATATATCCAAGGTTCATAAGTCTTACTCTTCAATTAACTGGTCCCGTAATGTATTGGTCACTGAACCTGGCTACGAGCCTAATAGGGTTCAATTCCCGACTGATAGCTTGGGTATTTTTCTCGAAAGGGTAACTACCCCAACGGTCACCAGGTTTAGGTTAGTTAGGCTTAAGTTAAGTTTAAGTGTTACTACTGGTTCCACACCCTCATACTCACTATCACCCTCATACTCACTATCACCATCACCTCATCTCATCGGGACATGAAAGAGCCTCCATGGAACGGATGTACGATTTGTACATTTGGTGTTACCGGGACAAGGGTACGTTAGTACAGGATAATATTCTCACAAACTGGGTTACGACTGATTTAGCCCATGCGGGCATTATTAGTACTATTATTATTATAATTCTCTTCAATTTAAGGTTACTCATGTGGTTGGTTCGAACCCGAGTAACTTGTCAGTAAGATTAGTTTGAATGAAAGAAAACTCAAGTAGATCAATATTTTTTGAAGTGTTTATAGCAAAAACAAAAAATTGTCACAATAAATAAAATATTGCTTCATTACATGCGCTTAGTTTAATTCTCTATGTACGAGTATATTAATTTTAATCTCAACAACTGTTCTTGAAATATATGTGAACTCTTTCTCTTAATTTAAAAAGTTTATGATTAAATGCCACCATGCTCATGACAAATATTCAAGAACAGTTTTAGATTACTATGTATAGAAATTTAAACTAAATGTATATACTGGACAATAAATAATTTATATTGATCAAAACTAAATGTATTTACTGAACCAGTATTAATTTATATTGATCAAAACTAAATGTATTTACTGGACAATTATTAATTTATATTGATAAGAACTAAATGTATTTACTGAACCAGTATTAATTTATATTGATCAAAACTAAATGTATTTACTGGACAATTATTAATTTATATTGATCAAAACTAAATGTATTTACTGAACCAGTATTAATTTATATTGATCAAAACTAAATGTATATACTGGACCGTTATTAATTTCTATTGATCAAAATTGAATGTATATACTGGACCAATATTAATTTATATTAATTTATATTTATATTTTTTACATGAAAACTGTAAAAATACTGGCCTTAACTCGCGTTCTTTTCTTTCCCATCTTAAATATATGTCGGTGTGTTAATTGGCTTGAAAAACATATAACTAAACTAACACTGTGTCGAACATAGTTTGTCACTATTCTTTATCCACCTCCATATTTTTACTTTATCGTGAACCCTCGGGTATATAAGTATTGTGATCTTCCAAAAAAAATCGACCTCGAGATTTTGATGGAAGGCGACGTTTCACGATCCCCTGAGCCCGGAAAAGTATTTTTCCGATGTCTGTTTGTTACTGGGACTAAAGACCAAAAAAATGTGTACCGATCTGGCTAAAACTTGGTATCTGGGGTTTCCATAAGGTTCTTCAGAGGTATTTTTGGAATTATCTATCCAACACTAAAATAAAGGAAGTTTAACTGGAGGGTTAAAAGAGAAATAATATATTTTCTTAAAGTAGGCTACGACGATTTTGATTAAATTTTGTATCTAGGCACTGTTTATTATTACAAGCAAAAGGGCAACTCTCCATTTCCCATGAAAAAGATGTTGAATGTACTTTACTTTACACGAGTTGAAATTTCCCATTTTGATCATATCCACATAATTAATAGAGATACGAAATAACACATAATTTAATAGTTGTATTACTCTTAAACATAAAAAAAACTTTTATTTGGAATATACTTTTATAAAACGAATATTTTCTGAGTTATTGGCAAATATACTTTTTTTAATTGTGGTCTGGGAAATTTATCGTTATAATCTTTGGTGAACAGGATGCTACTTTTTTTTATCAATATGTTCTGTAACTGTGTATATTATTTCGTTTATGATCTTTGGTGGAGAGTTTCTGCAAGCAATGTGTTTAATTTCGTTTCATATATATTAACGAGTTTTGAGTAAATATCTTCATGTTTAGGGAAAAGGGTGCACAGTACCATTTATTTTCAATAAAATACATATTTCTTACAACAACCTGACCTGTCCATCATCGGGTTCTTGATACATACGTGTGTTTGTGTCAGGACTCGAAGATCGGCATCTACCAGAAGATGTGGCGCTATATGGAGAGCAAGAAACCGTCAGTGTTTGTCTCGACGTACGAGGAGGGGGTAAACAGGGTGTTGGAAGGTAACTACGCCTTCCTGATGGAGTCCACCATGTTGGACTACGAGGTACAGAGGGACTGCAACCTCACCCAGATAGGGGGGTTGCTCGACTCCAAAGGATACGGCATCGCCACTCCTAAAGGTACGGTGCGATACGTCTCGAGGATTGGTCTACTAGAGTTGAGGATATTCATGGGTATCTTGGCCATGCACTTGGACTGGGGAAGATTTATTTCCACTTTTAGCTTGTACACTCCGTTTTCCTTGGAAGGTAGCAATAATAAAGACGACTCGCGGCTGGGGGGTGGTAACTGACAGTTACTAATAGTTACCAGATCTACTCTCATGTATCCATTCGCCGAATTATCTGCAAGGCCATGTGTTGAGCTGCTTGTCACTTTTGGCGGTCAAAGCCTTCACAACAAACCACAATCATCATCATCATGAACTGTTTCCAACCTGTGGTCGAGTCCATTTAGTAAAATGCCTCATTCTCCTTCTCTCCTTCCACCATTCTTCCTCCTACACTCTCTTCCACTCTCCTCCTCACACTTGCTGCCATCTGTTCCTCCCATCTCTTCCTTGGTCTTCCTTGTGGTCTCTTCCTTACATACTTCATATCCATTCATCTTCCTGGAATCCTCTTTCCTTCCATCCTCATTATGTGTCCATAACATTTCATCCTTGCTTCCTCAACTATCACATGTAATACAACACACCATTTGTTTTTCAATGTGTTTTGAATTTAACAGTTTGTTTTTTTACATTATTGGAACATGAACGTATGAAAATAACAGTTTGGATGTTTCTTTTTTTGTGGAAGTAGCGTCTGTGGTTTACTTAATAATGCTTTACTAACGATAGGTTCTAAAAGGATGCATTCTCTTTATAAATTAAGATGATGAACCAGGCCACCAGCCGAAACAAGGGTTGTTGAGGACGTAACACAATTTTTTTTTCTGTTGTGTTCATGAGCACGTGTTTACAAAATAATAATGGTTTATTTTAGTGGCCAGTTATAACAAGATAAAAGAGTGTGAACATAATACTTTTTAATTTATTATTTCATGTACTAAAATATCTCATTGTGACACAACCACGAAACAAAATAATATGATAGTTTTATTGTTATATTTTGTTATTTTTTAATATACGAAAAAGAAAATCATAACGTAATCCTTATGGAAGTATTACAAAAGCGTTTACTAACACTTTAGATTGATAATGTAGCATTCCTAAGAAAATAACAATTTTTATATGTAGGTTAATATTAGTGACATTCGAAAATGTTTGTAATACAAAATCTTTGCTAGCTGTCAATTATCACCATATCCAATGCCGAATGGACTCTACCTTTAGGGTCATCCATAAACCACGTAACTCTGTTGAGAGGGGTTAGGGCGCTAATAATTACGTGGTGTTACATTAAAGCGGGAGGTTAAAAAAAAAGACAAAAAAGGATTAAATAATTCATGGATGATCCCTTTGCGGATTACACCACCGTGTAGGTTTATAAAACAGGGCATAGTGTAAATCCATCAAGGTTAAGTCTGTCACCTTTCGAGTAAACCTAGTAGAAAAAATGACTAGATCTACCTTCGTATAGTATACGTCAAGTCATGTTGTGTACTGTGCTCATCTTAATTGACATTATTATTACTTATAAAATAACACTTATAATATAGTAAAATGCCAAAGTTGTTGAGCTTAAAAAATATGTTTGTATTTAAATGTTGTATCTTGATGGCAAACAGTTCAGATTGCGAACGGGCCAAATTCATCCAAATTGCGACACACCCAAAATGTTATGGCTACCTAAATATCCAATGTCCAGATTGAGAACAATTACATTGCAACTCACGGAATTCCTAATTGAGAGTGGTGACACGTGTGTAAGGGGTTACGGGCAATACCACCTGCCACCGGGGCTTTCCTCTTGACCAAGCTTACCCTAGCCTAGCTTAATCTAACCTAACCGAACTTAGCCTAGCCTAATCTAACCTATAAATACTCGTATTAGTCCCCCGTGGGCCGCCCCTATTAGAAACAAGATGGCATCGAAACATGGCGTGTCCGCGATCTGGAATCCTCCCCATATATCAAAAATCTCATGTTCGCCAAACAGAACGTTACCTTTTAAAAGGTTATTCATATGACAGTTGGACTATGCTTTCCTTTATTTAATGACTAGCCTAAATCAATATTAACTATGGTACGCTTCCGCCTTACTCCCCCCTCCCCAATAGGTAAGAGAACCATTTCAGGGTATTTCAACGTGCCACAGAATTGTATTAATCATAATATTAATAGCATTTGTTTCGATTATATTAACTAATAATCAACGTAAATTTATAAGTGATGTCGTGGATTTCAAAAGTATCTCTTTCCTTCTTGTAACGGCTTTGTTTATCCATATTATGGCTTTATTGCGGCCCGACTTCATGAAATGAGTTCTCTCTCGTGTTCCAGGCTCTCCGTGGAGAGACAAGATATCGCTGGCTATCCTGGAGCTCCAAGAGAAAGGCGTCATCCAGATTCTGTACGACAAGTGGTGGAAAAATACGGGAGACGTCTGCAACAGGGACGATAAAAACAAGGAGTCCAAGGCCAACGCTCTAGGCGTGGAAAACATAGGTAGGGGATTGTTGCCAGCGGTCGTCTGGGGGGACAAACTTGTTCTTACCATCAGTATCTTAGCCGAAACGCTATCTTAGAGGATAACAATAGCAGCCACCAGCCTCGGTGGCGTAGTTTGACTAACGCGCTAGTCGTGTTGAGCTAGACTGCCGAGGACGGGGAGATCGAGGTTCGAATCTAGGTTCGAGTAAACTGGGCCTGGTTTTTCCTAAATGGTTTTCCACTCTCCCTACACGCAAATGTGGTTCACTTCCTCTTAAATTCAATCTTCCCAATTCCTAATCCATTAGCGTAATTAGTACTTAAGCGTATAACCCGAACGGGTAGTAAGACGCGGTGCTAAATAAACAATAGCAGTCGACTGTAAATTTGGTCCTGGCCGATTGGAGATGTTATAACCATTGACGTCAAGCAGGCATAGCTATTTATATACATGATACCCGCTTTGATGGTTGGATAGTCCGAGGCGTCACGCTCTCAATAGGCTAGACTGCCAATGACGTGAAGATAGTGGTTCGAACCTCTGTAGGCGTACTGAAGGTAGTATTTTCTCATGGTTTTCCATTCTCTCTCTCTCCACGCAGATTCTGATACACTTCCTCTAAATTCAACCTTCCTATTCCCTAATTAGTAAATTCGAGTACAACCCGAATGAGTAATAATACTGGGTGTTATTGTACCTGAATTTACGTGGAGGGTGAGTGGAAAACCACATTTATGATAACTATGGTAACCGTATTAATTGTCGCGTTTTCTAACGCGTCAATCTCGTATTAGACTTGAGTTCCGCTGACGGAGAGATCGGGGCTACGAATCCCGGTATTGGTTGTACTGAAAGTGGTTTTTTCATACATGATTTTTCACTTTCCTTCACGCAGGTGACGGTAAAATTCCTATAAATTCTACCTAATTTATCTCTATTTCAATATTGTAAATATGCAGATCTCTCGAAAGGGTCTTAAGACACGGGAAACACGAGAAACTATTGACGGTGTCTGACTGGTTAAGGGGGCATTACTATCAAAGGTATAAAACTACCAAAAGTAGTAAACCAACAGCAATATACAGTATCAAAAAGTACCATACTAATGAAAAGGATCAACCAAGATAAATGAATAGTTGTTTGGGGCCAACCAAAGTACGTGTCTTTCTGAAATAATTGTTGAACCAATAAATGTATCTATTTCTTATAAGTAATCAATAGGTTTCTAGCAGATACGCGTGTTTAAATCAATGGAACTACCACAACGGTCACCAGGAGTTGGTTGTTAGGTTTAATTGTTTCCACTGGTTCCACACCCTCATACTCACTATCACCCTCATCTCATCTCAGCGGGACATGGAAAGAGTCTCCACGGAAAGGAAGTACGATTAGTACATTCGGGCATCCACTGGTCAACAGTACATTAGTACTGGCTGATCTTTCAACTACTGGGCTACGAATGATGTAGCTCAAACGTGAAATTATACTACTATAAAGCCACATGGCTGACTCACTCACTGACATTGTTTACCCACTTCCAAATGAACTAGAAACTTGAGAAATCTAGCAAACGTATAGCTTCTAGCCTGTAACCGACGGGAAAATTTCAAAATGTAAAAAGAAAAATCAACCCCCGAAAAAAACGTCGGATCAACTTCACTGTCGGTGCGCACCTTTCTTTGGAGGTCTCTTGAGGTCTCTTGTGGCTAAACGGTAAGACCTATCAAAAAACTGCTCTGGAATTACATTTTTTTACATCCACTTGCAAAGAAAACACACTAGGGGTTTGGGGTCGTAGCCCCCAACGAGCAAAGCGAGTATATATTATATCACTCTAATTGTCCACTTTAACTTCTATATCCTCCTCCAGAACCACATCTCAAAGCTTGCAAATATTCTTCAAGCTCTATACAAAGCGATAATCCTTCCACACATAACACCTCGCCAGTTTATTACTCATATCCGGGTTCAGTTTACTAGTCTTCTTACTGAAAGCAGCCTTCGCCATTTTAAGCGGAATAGTTGCTGGCTAAATAAGAGCAAGAATAATAATTTGGGAACACATGAAAGTAAACCGAACACAAAGGGGAACTGAAATTAGGTTGTTATCGGACACTTATTGCTATTATTTAGTGACCAAGTATTCCGCTTAATGGCTATGGGCCGATAATTATCGCCATAAAAGAAAATGCATGCATTTGCTTCTCGACACCAAATATTCCGCTTAAATCCATTGCTATTTTTACTGTATTTCCCGTTTACACTGTGCGTCTGTCGCAATTAATCTTCCTAAATATTTTAAATTCTTCACATTCTCTATCCATGGATTGTCTGCCACAATGTTCAGTGGGTGGTACTCAAACAATATATATTTGTCTAAGTGGTGTAGTAGGTTAACCAATGTATGCTCCAAATTCATATAGATTGTCACCCAGTGTATGATACTGTATATGCATGTGTTTTGTGCGACCAATTAAGGTGTTCAACCAATGTATGTGTTTGATTTAAGTGCTAGATATACGTATGTGTTTAAATGAGAACCTACTGATTTAATGGGCAAACAAATATGACATCAATTGAAGAGTACTTGACTGACTTCACACTGACCCAGTCCAACTGAGTAAAGTTCACATCAGTCAAGGGGTTTCACATCGAATCAGTCGTTGACTTGACTATACTGAGAGAAATTGATACTATTATTTTATTCAGTGAACTAGTTTTGTAAGAAATGGATGGGGATGTAGATACGTTCATTATCCTTCTCAGGAAAAATGAAAAAGACAGAAAATGAAATTATAGGCTTAGTCTATTTATTTAAAGAGACAATCTTTCGGTTCTTTCAACCATCTGTTTTCTTATATACTTGGTGATGTAATCGAGTTTTACAACTACTTTCGCTTATAATGGTTTATATCTTCTGATATAGGCTAGAAAAAGTTGTTACTTTCATTAATATGTCTCAATCTCACATATGACTATGACACACATGAAAATGGAGGAGGTATGAACGATACTAGTAATAACATTCAATATACAGCCAGTTTTTGTTATGACTGGAGTGAAGGTGTTGTTGCTTGTAGGGTCAGTTGGTATATCTGGTGGGCCTCGCAGAATGATGTGTAATAGTACCTTCTTATTCAGTGAGGAAACTGGAAAGTATCTCACTCCTCATTTCCCTAGTACTCCTCTTCAATGCAACCTAGGCTTTAGAGCTGACGGTGGAACTGTTGAGGATCCAACCAACCTTCAGGGTGATTGTTATAGGATACATACATTCGGCTACTTTCCTATGAGCATAATCAGTTGTTTAAATCTAAATGATATTCTAAGTGATGAAATGAAAAAGTGTGAAACATGAACTTAAGCGGGCTGTGGTTTATGTTGGTAACAGTTGTAAGACAAAGGTGGTGGAAACCATGCCACCCTCTCCACTGAATATCTGTTTGATTTTTTTTTTTTACTTACAATAAATTAAAAACAAGAGAGAATTATTGTGTTTTATTTTTCAAGTTTATTCTTTGAAATACAAACATTTTAAATGATTACAATAACATTCATTGGAATATCTAACGATGAAGTTTCTAAAAACTAATAAGGTAGTTAGCTATTTTTTTTTTCTTGTTTGCTTGGGGTTTTTTTTTCTCTTATTTTTGTTAGTGGGGGTCCCACGGAAACCACGCTGCGCCCGTCAATGGTATGAAAACTTTGACCGAAATGAAACAGAAACATTAGTGAAGTAAACATAAGAGACACAAAGGAATGACAGAAATTCAACTGGCCTAGTCGAGACCAGTCTTGAATTGACAAAATTGGATTGAACGTGACAACTTATGTTTGAATACACGCGGTGCTCATTTCTTTAAGATAATATTTAACTATTCAGCTGAATCTAAGAGTGGGTGACGTGACTGAACTAGACTAGACTGGACTGTTTCACTTGACCCAAGGTACAAGGTGGGACCGAAACAATTAGACGACTAGTAAGTTGAAAATTATCACTTTAATTGAAAGGTAAATATTCACTAGCTAAATAAAAAGCAAACTACATTATACACTGTTTCACTTTTTGAAGATAATGTCACTCAGGTAAGTTCTACCGGACGTCAGCCCGTTGTTCATTATTTTTCTCGGTGTTTCCGTCCCATCCTGTATATACAAACGAGAAAAAATGAGTCAATTTGAAAGCTATCTCTCCTGTTTAGAAGGTGAATATCTAATTTTTAAATAAAGTTTGCTTTTGTTTTTCAGGGGGAGTGTTTGTTGTTCTTTTATGCGGTCTTGCCTTGGCCATCTTGGTGGCAATCCTAGAGTTCTGCTGGAACTCAAAGAAAAATGCTCAGACAGACAGGGTATGTATTGTCTGTTTTAAACAAAATAGTTATCTACTATAATTATGAACACCTAAAAGGAATGGACAGCAAATAAAATCAATTTATGAGTCGGAATTATTTTAACTGTTTCCAATTCATAAACTGTACTGAGTGTACATTTTTTAGTTTATATAACTACCTATTTAGTTTGTTATTAAAAGATTTTATTTCTACAAATCGTTAAATGTTGGGTTACATATTTGAAACATTCACATTAAATTCACACACAAAAAAAGAGGATGACCAGACAGTCTAGGTTAGTGAATAGTTGGCCTATTCCTAACACCTACTTTTAAAAAACTGGTATTTAACCCCCTAACGGCTAGTTTTGGGTTATTGTGTTAAAACTTTTTTTAATATCCCTTCAGCTAACTGAGGGCATCATTAGTTTAAAATTCACTTAGAAACATTGTGTTTTTTTAATTAGATGGATTCTGATTCTGATAATAATTTGAAATTCCTCCGGTGACATAAAATTATATATTTTTATAATGTACCCAGTTCAGGATTTGAATTCCTGTTAGGTCGTAATTTTCAGATACAATGATATTGCGTAAGTTCACTAAAAATGATTACTAGGGGATCAGGGTTCGAATTCTGGATAGGTGTACTTAGGATATTATATTGCTAAAAGGTTATCCATTCTCCCTCCACCAAAATGCGGCTATACTTCCTCTTAACTTAACCTTCCTCACCTCTAATACATTAGCGTAGTAAGTACATGTGCATCTGACTCAAGTACGCTCAAGTTTTCATAATAAACAAGTGTTTCTTGTATTGGTAGTAATTGAGTAAAGTGATGTAATCAGCCTGGAAGATTCTTATATGTGTGGCCGTTGCCATAGTACTAGTATATTAGTATAAATCAGTATATGTTTACCGATTGTTTAAAATAATTGTTCGTGCACTATTATTTACACCGATTAATCCCGATTATCTATTATTTATTAATAACTATTGAAAAATATGTTTAAGAGAATGATAAGCGTTAATGTAATTAATACAAAAATATTTGATGTAAAAATCAACAGTTAAAGCTTTGATAATCTTAATTATTTATTAATATTTGCATAACTGATGAAAGTTGGAACAGATTGTTAGTTTTATCAACGATATGAACTTATGTTTCTTTATCTGATTATGTAATGCTTTGCATGGCCACAACCCAGATGAGTATATAAGTGTGGTTTTTTTTTTTTATTTTGTTCACCAAACTCCTACCTAGAAAATTTTGATTTAATTTTACTTTTAAAAAAATGGATTAATCGGCAAAATAATAGCCGATTACGATAAATTGCTAAGCCACTAATAATCGCCCGATAACGATTCATCGGTATCAGCATCGGTACATCCCTAATTAGAAGGATAAAAGGTCTTACAGAATGGTATTAGCAAGTTTGTTCGCTAATTACCGCTGAGACACTTGGAGACGTCGGGAAAAAAAAAAATATATATATATAACATAACATATCATTTTTCTTTTGTCTTCCCTTTAAGAGCGTTCATCACATGCCCATCAACTCTGTGATACAGTTGGCTAGAAATCTTGAATTTACACGAGCATCATTGCACGTTGATCAGTTCTGATTAAACATTAATGGAGATAAATAGTTAATAGAAGTTACTAATACTAAACATTGTTGAAATATTAAATGATATTTGGATTTTTTTAATGCATTCAAAAGGCCGTTTTTGCCCATTTTAGAATGGCTTCACAGCTAAGCACTGTGCGCAAATACTTATTCTGTCTTAGTAAGGAAGTACTGTAGTTATTATTAACAAGAAAATTTATCGCTTTGTCCCCCATAGTCATCGTGTAAATATTTCGAGTAATCATTCAAGTACGAATGCACTGCACACATTTCTGGCATTTCTTGGTCTTCCCTTCTCCCACCAATTAATTTCTATACCTCGCGCTAAACGGAAGATGAGTTGTCCCTGCAATGATGAACGCTCTTAAGTGCTCAATCCTAATATGGTCGGAACAGTATGACGACCCGTGAGCCAACTAAAGACAGAAATTTGGGGCTTTGCACCTTAAAAGTTTGAAGACCCCCAGCGTCTTCCTGCCATACACAACTGTGTCTTATTCAAAGTCCTGAAACTGTTTCTGTTATGATTCACAGCAATCACTGTGTTCCGAGATGGCGGAGGAGTTGAGGTTCGCAGTGAGATGTCACGGATCACGACAGCGTCCTGCTCTCAAGAGGTCCTGCACGCGCTGCTCTCCAGGGACCACATACGTACCCGCCGCTCTTGAGATGCCACACATCAACGGGGTGAGTGGTAGTCAGTGGTAGGTACAGTTCCTCTCAAGTTCTACCGTCCTAGTCCCTAACCCGTCAATGGGGTGAGTGTCAGGTAAAGTCCCCCTCAAGTTCTACGGTCCTCCTGCTTACCCGTCAATGGGGTGAGTGGATGATACAGTTCCTCTCAAGTTCTACCGTCCTATCTTTCTCCCGTTAATAATGTGGGTGGCAGGTACAGTTCTTCTCAAATTATATTGTCCACGTCTCCATCTCGTCAACGTAATTAATTTATGCATTTTTCCCCCAAAGGGTGATAAGTTTCCGAGTTAAAATCAACTACTATTTAACTTAGTACAAAATACGCCACAAGGTGTCATCATTTGTGTTTTATAAATCCTTGATTTGCATTGGCCTAAAGTCTACATTCTGTAAAACATATAAATTCTGTAAAAACATATAAATGTATTGTATTTAATAGCTTGTTTATATAATGTGAACAGTTTATGTCTCTGAACTAACGCTCAATGGAATGAAACGTGAATTAAAGCTCGTTATTTACATTTATTCTAGCAGAGACCTTTTTATTACTGAAAATAAATTAAATATTATGTACGTGGAAACATTTAGTTTAATTATGTTCACGTAATATTCTCGACAGTTCTCGAATATTCCTTTGTCATTAGCATTTGACCTTTGACCAGAAACTTTTTTAAATTAATAAAAAAAGAGACCCTGTTTAAGTTAGTCAAAGCCCGTGACATATTTTCCAAAACATATGGTAACGTTATTACTAAGTGTATAAAATTACACAAAATGTTCAATCCAATTTTCATAGGAAGGGTTTTTATCCTACTTCTAGAAAAGTACATCTGATGACTGGAAGTTCGAGGCTCGAATCCCGGCTGGGCGTACTGAGGATGTTTTCCCCTAAATGGGTTTCCCCTCTTACCCCACGTAAATGTGGGTACATTTCCCCTTAAATTAACCCAACCTCATTCCTAAAGCATTAGCGTAAATAGTTCTTACGTATATAGCCCAAAAAATTGGTAAGACAAGCCGCTTCGGTGGCCGCATGGTCTAAGGCGTTACCCTCGCAGTAGACTAGACTGCCGAATACGAGAAAGTCGAGGTTTTTCTCTCTCGGTCTGGTGTACTGATGATTTTTCACTCGCCCTACACGAAAATGTGGGTACACTTCATATACATATAACCTTCATACTCTCTAACACCATTATTGTAGTTAGTACATAAGCTTATAAACCAAACGGGTAGTAAGACTCGGTGCTTATAAGAAATGAGTAACCAGCTGAAGAAAATGTCAGGTGTTGTACACTCCTTTGTACGTGCGTGTTCCAGGAGACGGGCATCCTGCCGATGATCGAGATGAAGAAATCCTCCCTGGGCTACGACCACGACACCTAGTGACACGCCCCGGCCTGCCCCCATGATTCGGCTGAGCAGTGCTCCATATGGGAGGAGACCTTGTGAGACTCGCCATCCCACCGCGGACCACACCACCTGTGATAGTTGTAGACACCGCCACTCTAGACACAAGACAAGGTGGAGTGCGTTGCAGACACCGCCACTCTAGACACAAGACAAGGTGGAGTGCGTTGCAGACACCGCCACTCTAGACACAAGACAAGGTGGAGTGCGTTGCAGACACCGCCACTCTAGACACAAGACAAGGTGGAGTGCGTTGCAGACACCGTCACTCTAGATACAAGACAGGGTGAAGTGCGTTGCAGACACCGCCACTCTAGACACAAGACAAGGTGGAGTGCGTTGCAGACACCGCCACTCTAGACACAAGACAAGGTGGAGTGCGTTGCAGACACCGCCACTCTAGACACAAGACAAGGTGGAGTGCGTTGCAGACACCGCCACTCTAGACACAAGACAAGGTGGAGTGCGTTGCAGACACCGTCACTCTAGATACAAGACAGGGTGAAGTGCGTTGCAGACACCGCCACTCTAGACACAAGACAAGGTGGAGTGCGTTGCAGACACCGCCACTCTAGATACAAGACAAGGTGGAGTGCGTTGCAGACACCGCCACTCTAGACACAAGACAAGGTGGAGTGCGTTGCAGACACCGCCACTCTAGACACAAGACAAGGTGGAGTGCGTTGCAGACACCGCCACTCTAGACACAAGACAAGGTGGAGTGCGTTGCAGACACCGTCACTCTAGATACAAGACAGGGTGAAGTGCGTTGCAGACACCGCCACTCTAGACACAAGACAAGGTGGAGTGCGTTGCAGACACCGCCACTCTAGACACAAGACAAGGTGGAGTGCGTTGCAGACACCGCCACTCTAGACACAAGACAAGGTGGAGTGCGTTGCAGACACCGCCACTCTAGACACAAGACAAGGTGGAGTGCGTTGCAGACACCGTCACTCTAGATACAAGACAAGGTGGAGTGCGTTGCAGACACCGCCACTCTAGACACAAGACAAGGTGGAGTGCGTTGCAGACACCGCCACTCTAGACACAAGACAAGGTGGAGTGCGTTGCAGACACCGCCACTCTAGACACAAGACAAGGTGGAGTGCGTTGCAGACACCGTCACTCTAGATACAAGACAGGGTGAAGTGCGTTGCAGACACCGCCACTCTAGACACAAGACAAGGTGGAGTGCGTTGCAGACACCGCCACTCTAGACACAAGACAAGGTGGAGTGCGTTGCAGACACCGCCACTCTAGACACAAGACAAGGTGGAGTGCGTTGCAGACACCGCCACTCTAGACACAAGACAAGGTGGAGTGCGTTGCAGACACCGCCACTCTAGACACAAGACAAGTGGGAGTGCGTTGCAGACACCGTCACTCTAGATACAAGACAGGGTGAAGTGCGTTGCAGACACCGCCACTCTAGACACAAGACAAGGTGGAGTGCGTTGCAGACACCGCCACTCTAGATACAAGACAAGGTGGAGTGCGTTGCAGACACCGCCACTCTAGACACAAGACAAGGTGGAGTGCGTTGCAGACACCGCCACTCTAGACACAAGACAAGGTGGAGTGCGTTGCAGACACCGCCACTCTAGACACAAGACAAGGTGGAGTGCGTTGCAGACACCGTCACTCTAGATACAAGACAGGGTGAAGTGCGTTGCAGACACCGCCACTCTAGACACAAGACAAGGTGGAGTGCGTTGCAGACACCGCCACTCTAGACACAAGACAAGGTGGAGTGCGTTGCAGACACCGCCACTCTAGACACAAGACAAGGTGGAGTGCGTTGCAGACACCGCCACTCTAGACACAAGACAAGGTGGAGTGCGTTGCAGACACCGTCACTCTAGATACAAGACAAGGTGGAGTGCGTTGCAGACACCGCCACTCTAGACACAAGACAAGGTGGAGTGCGTTGCAGACACCGCCACTCTAGACACAAGACAAGGTGGAGTGCGTTGCAGACACCGCCACTCTAGACACAAGACAAGGTGGAGTGCGTTGCAGACACCGTCACTCTAGATACAAGACAGGGTGAAGTGCGTTGCAGACACCGCCACTCTAGACACAAGACAAGGTGGAGTGCGTTGCAGACACCGCCACTCTAGATACAAGACAAGGTGGAGTGCGTTCTGTTTCGGTCGGAGCTTGAACCTTCATTCAGGATGAAGAACAGTCCGGGGATAAAATTAGTTTTCAATAATATCCGAGTTGACTTTTTTTAATGTGTATGTGTTGAAAAGTCGCAAGGGTAGCTGGCCTGATGACTCCGAGTCAATACTTGACCAGGAAACTCTATTCTCGTCATTGACACTAAGAAGACAGATTTTAAGCAACTAAAGCAAATAGTTGAAAACAATTTCTTCAGTGGTCACGAAGATAAGTGAACGTTGCGAAAATCAGCGGCAATAGAAGTGTAAGGAGTACTTCCTACAGCCCCATTTTCATAAGAAGAACCTTATCTGACAGCTTCAAAAGTCACTAGATTTTGTTTCACATATTTATAAGTCAAGTTATCTGATCTGCAACAGTCTCTTTTTCTAGATATTATCAATACTTATATAATAACATTGATAATATAGTAAAGTTATCACTTTCGATCAAAAAAAGTTTGTATTTTCTAAAAGATCCTTCCTACCAAAATTGTGTTGTTTTTTTCCCCACGTCTGACTACTCGTTCGGGTTATTCGCACCCATCTTAAATTCTACTAATATATACACAATATCTGATTGCACTATCCCACGAGAAAAGGCCTTATTTTCCTAAGTGGATTGCAGATATATAGGGAGATCCTCTATTAATAAAATAGCTGAAGTAAACTTGTTTTTGAATCAATACATCCGTTACTGTTCCCAGCCTATGGCCTGGGTAAGTTTTTTATCCTAGCCATATATCTTACATTACTGTCTTGATAGGCTTGTCATAGGTTCTCATCCCTTATAATCTAACTTAAGACTAGGACAAACACAGTGAAAGGTTAAACCCGTATTTCACCAATGATACATTTTTCAACCATGCCGGGAATTGAACACAGACACGTTACCGATTGAGATAATGTGTCATATTCGTTTTCGAATAGATTCAAGCGAATAATTTTAACCGAACTTTATTTTTACTATTGAAATATTTTCACTGCAGGGTTTTTCGCAAAATAAAACCAATCAACAATTTTTTACTAATATTATTTATATGTGGTGCTCACACCAAATTATTCATCAGATATATCAGACAGATTCCCGTTGTCCACGGCACAGGGCGTCCTCGGGCTGCGGATAGAGGATATGGCCTTCATATATGAAGGGTAGCTGTGAATGTATTGAATACCGGTAGCAGTCACGGACAGCCGATAGGGGTGGTCTTGCAGTTGGGGGTCAGGCGTTGGCGTGATTAACTCTCACCATAAAAAAAAGAAACGCTCAAAAGTTGTAAAATATAACTCTCTAAATATATAAAACAGAAATTTTACCGGTTGTTATACATGGTATGAAACGTGGTAGCTTACATTTCATGACCACAAAAAAAAAAATCGCTGTGCTCGAAAACAAGGTGCTTAGGAAGATATTTGATCTAAAAATGGATGAGGATTTGGAGGATGTAACATAATGATGGTGACCTGGTGGTCTAAGGGTAAGGTGTCAGACTTCTGTGCTGGCGGCCGGGGTTCAATCCTCGGTCCCGGCACAGATTTATCTGATTACCAAACCCTTCCTTCACATCTGACAAGACATCTTGTGAATGTGGGGAATGCCAGGCCTCCACCGTGGTTCGGATTCCACGTTAAACTGTAGGTCCTCCATTTCATCTCACAATCACCCTACCATTACACATTAGCGTAATTGCGTATAACCCGAACGGGTAGTAAGACGCGCTAATAATAATAATAATAATAATGAGTTACATACCCTGTCCAGGACATGCAACGTGAATGGGAGATTCTAGCACCGTGTTCAGGGTATTAACTGACAAATTCAATGGGAAGAGACCATTGGGAAGACCTAGACGCATTTGGGAGGATTGCATTCGAATGAACCTTAAAGAGATAGGGTGTAATGAGGTGGACTGGATAGAACTAGCTCAATATAATAATAGGTGGCATACTTTTGTAAGTGCGACATTGAACTTTCATGTTCCTAATGCCATAGAGTGAGTAAGTAAATAAGTATTTCAATTTTTAAGATGCAGTTCGATAATGATATTTTCAATCGTATAAAAAAATATTAGGAAAAAACTAGTCCCCTAAAAGCGATATTTTTGTAGCGCTACTGAAAATAGGAGTTCTTGAATCGTGTTTGATCTTTGGGTTGGAAACTGGATATCAGCATCGAGTTAGATCGTAATGCTTTGAATAAAATCCTTTATGAAAAAGAGTCAATATGTATTTAAAACTCGGTAATATTTTTTTCACCAAAACACTACTATTATTATTATATTATTAGCACCGCGTCTTACTACCCATTCGGGTTATACGCACTTACGCTAATGTGTAATGGTAGGTGATTGTGAGATGAAATGGAGGACCTACACTTTAACGTGGAATCCGAACCACGGTGGAGGCCTGGCATTCCCCACATTCACAAGATGTCTTGTCAGAGGTGAAGGAAGGGTTTGGTAATCAGATAAATCTTTGCCGGGACCGAGGACTGAACCCCGGCCGCCAGCATAGAAGTCTGACACCTTACCCCTAGACCGCCGGTCACCAACACTACTATATAAGTGAGGCACAAAATAGGAAGACATAGAGTTTACATTCAGACTAGCATTACAAATCAGCAAAACAGGAACAACACAAATTTGACTTGGTGTATGGTCGGATCACTATAAAAAGAACCTTTTTGTTTGGAAAAAATTCAGAGTAGCCAACGTTCCTAAAATTGCATTACATTTATTGATAATTAAAAATCAAAGTTGGCATTATCTGTTAAATGAGAAAGCCTCGAAAAGTCATTGCTTGGTGACTAAATAAATTAACTTTCTAAACTGTCATATAAGGGTCCTTCTATGACGATACTATTATGAACGTTAAAATGGTATCACAGCAAAGAACAAGACAAGATGACTAACATCTCCATACTTTAATTAATTAATTGTATTTCCCCCCTTTTTACTTAATACGTAAAACACAAGGAATTTTAGTTTTAAATGTCTCATACTGGTATAGAAAAAGTATTGTAGTCGTGAATACTTTCTACGTCGATATTATGATGAATCGGACATTATATGTTCCCTTAAACTTATAAAAGTGGTTCTTACAATTTTCTCTATCCGTCTGCCATACCGAAAATATTATATGGAGATATTTCAATCTCTATACTTAGATATTATGTGGTCATGTCTGGAGGATAAATCATAATTGTAGCTCAACTTTTAAAATTAGGGAGTCCCACTAATTACTATTTTGAAGATTTAAAATTTTTCAAAAATGACAAAATGATTTGGCCCAAGATTGATGTATGAGGAATACCTTACACCCTGAATAACAGTATAAATAATAACTTTTTTTAAAGAAATATTAATTCAAGGAAAGTTTACTTACAACTGACTTTTTAATATTAGAAATAGTTACATAATGGTTATAGATATTTTTTTAAATTTATATAAGTATGCAACAATAACATTATGTTTGGGTTTTTTTGTCAAAAAATTAAATTTAGCACTGGTTTACTGATAACTGGTTGTTGGTTTTTAATTTTGTTCCAAGCAATTTTAGATTATATATAGATATGAAAATCTATATATGATTGTGTCATTCATGAATTATTCCTGTTCATTCTATTGGGAAAGGGGTGAGGAAATTAGTGCAGTTAAAAATGTACTTGCATTTGTGTATTGGGGGAGCTGGAAACCATTTAGGCGAATAAAACTCTTTACACCCAGCTGAGATTCAACCAACCCATGACCGGCAAGCCAAACAAGACAATATCAACGCCTTTGTAACTGTGTCCACTGGTGTAGGTCACAAGGATTATTATTATCATCCGTGGGATTATGGATGTTGAGAATAAATAATTTAAAATGTGCGGGTCTTCATTTTGGAAAACTATTTAGAACTATTTTATGTAAAAAAGAAACATCAGTGTAACCAGCCGGTATTCGAACCAATTAAACGGCTTTTCAGGTCAGAATCGAGCACGTTAGCGTTTAATTAACTCTGTGAGCCATAGATATTTTTACGATTCGTCGATGCGATCATTTTAATTTTGATTAAAAATCAGGTAACAAAATTATTTTAAAAATTTATAAAAGTTTTAAAAATCTTTATCTTAAAAAAAAAGAACAAGCATCTTTACTTCATTGTTATCTCAAGAGGGGTTTATAAGGGTAGAAAGGATGGGATAAAGGCTGAATATCCCTTTCCTGAGACTGGTACAGCTCTCGCTCGATAATTGATCATTCAAGTTTCAATTAGATTTAAATACAACGACAACATCCATATTATTACCCCTTTCAACAACAATGGCGACGTATTTGAAGAATTATTGATACCCCTTCTCCCTAAAGTCATCTTGAAAACCACCTACTCCCCACTTCGCTGGCCCCATGGTCTAAGACGCCATCCTAGAAATAGACTAGACTGCCAATGACGAGGATATTGTGGTTCTAATCCTGATTGGATGTAATTAGGGTTTATTTTCAAAATTGTTTTCCACTCATCCACCACCAAATTGTGGGTACATTACCTACAGATTCAACCTTACTCATCCTTAATCCACTAGCATAATTATTAGTACATAGTAGTGTAACCCAAACGGGTAGTAAGACGAGGTGCTTAAAATAATTACTGAACACTTAATACAAGTGTGGTTTTCTGCATTCTTCACGAGAGGAAAATAAAATAAGGTTTTCATAACAGACAGAATATTTTTGTGATACATTTTATATTTTTTTGAATGAAACCAATGGTTTATAATCCTTTTGATTTCTCCTTATTCTGGTACAAGAAAGCTGAGACTTGGATTCTATGACTAGAATCAACATGAATTACGTTTCATGGTTATTGGTGATTTGTTGTGTGCCCAGTGTGAATTACTCGAGTAAGTTTTCCTTCATTATTATTTAACTTTAGATATTATTGATATACTGTTGTGTTTTTTCTAAAGAAAACTATAAATTGGCCAGCTGTTTCCAAAATTTTAAAAATGACTTTTACTAGCTCAACCTGTGGCCGGGTCATTTTGGTAAAATGCCTCCATCTTCCTCTATCCTTCCACCATTCTTCTACTTTAATTACTTCCATTCTCCTCCTCTCACTTGCGCACTTTATGTTGTCTGATCCTCTCATCTCTTTCTCGGCCCCTCTGTGTATTTTTCCTACATACTTCTTTTCCAAAATTTTCTTTGCCATCCTCTCTTTTTCCATCCACATTACATGCCATACCATCTCAGTCTTGCTTCCTCTACTATCTCAAGTACTCCAACATCCTCACTACATACCTACCATCTCAGTCGTGCTTCCTCTACTATCTCATGTACTCCAATATCCACATTGCATGCCCATACTACCTCAGTCTTGCTTCCTCTACTATCTCAAGTACTCCAACATCCAAATTACATGCCCATACCACCTCAGTCTTGCTTCCTCTACTATCTCAAGTACTCCAACATCCAATTACATGCCCATACCACCTCAGTCTTGCTTCCTCTACTATCTCAAGTACTCCAACATCCAAATTACATGCCCATACCACCTCAGTCTTGCTTCCTCTACTATCTCAAGTACTCCAACATCCAAATACATGCCCATACCACCTCAGTCTGCTTCCTATACTATCTCAAGTACTCCAACATCCTCATTACATCCCATACCATCTCAGTCGTGCTTCCTCTACTATCTCATGTACTCCAATCCACATTGCATGCCAAATTACATGCCCATACCACCTCAGTCTTGCTTCCTCTACTATCTCAAGTACTCCAACATCCAAATTACATGCCCATACCACCTCAGTCTTGCTTCCTCTACTATCTCAAGTACTCCAACATCCTCACTACATACCCATACCATCTCAGTCGTGCTTCCTCTACTCTCTCAAGTACTCCAACATCCAAATTACATGCCCATACCACCTCAGTCTTGCTTCCTCTACTACCTCAAGTACTCCAACATCCAAATTACATGCCCATACCACCTCAGTCTTGCTTCCTCTACTATCTCAAGTACTCCAACATCCAAATTACATGCCCATACCACCTCAGTCTTGCTTCCTCTACTATCTCAAGTACTCCAACATCCTCACTACATACCCATACCATCTCAGTCGTGCTTCCTCTACTATCTCATGTACTCCAATATCCACATTGCATGCCCATACTACCTCAGTCGTGCTTCCTCTACTATCTCAAGTACTCCAACATCCAAATTACATGCCCATACCACCTCAGTCGTGCTTCCTCTACTATCTCATGTACTTACTCTATTTCCCAGATAACTTCATTCCTAATCTTGTTTCTCCTCGTGACAGCTTAAGGGGGATATCCACAAATGCGTATCCTCGTATCGTGTCATCGTTGTGTAACATCAAGTGATACGATACGGTGCAACACTGTCTGATAGTGTTTTTTGTGTGTTTTTTTGTAGAATCACTGCGTATCCGTATTAAAACAGAGGACACGTGACTACGATAGGTACTTATCGAACTTGAGTGCTCAGTTCTAGTTATTCTGCAGCAATGGGCACATCAGTCCTCCCAAGTATCTTTTTTTCGCACTTTATTGAAATATATCTATAACAACAATAAACGGGGGGGGGGAGGGAAAGTACTAAGAAATACCAAATCTCTACACAAGGTTTCCACAGGGCGTCCCATCGACAGTCGGCAGGATTGAGCGTGTTACGCGGTAAAATGGTGGCCCGTCCACACATGTTGCAACCTAGTGCCGTATCATTCCTTTTATGTGACGGTGTAAAACCGACAAATGACCGATCGGGCCCCGTTTCCTATCTTTGTATCCCATTTGACACGCCACTTTGCAACTATTTCCCGTCTCCACTGATACGCAACAAGTGGACAACAACCCGGCTTAACATGCTGCTCACAAACTTTATTCCCATGGCCCCCACTTTCCTAGTTTCTTTTACATTCATTGTCCATGCTATATCATTCAAATGAACTTAAATACTTTAAGAGGAAATTTTTTGCTTCATGGAAATTTGGTTTTACCATCCTATTTTGAGAGTTTTCGGATTTCCCAAGTTTCTTGGCAAAAAAAAATACACTGTGTACTTTTTTAAGGGATGAAATTTACTAACTTTGGTCGAGATATATATTTTTAATAGTAGATTTCTCTCTTAAATTGTATATGACACTTGGACTTTTTATGCTAGTTCTTGAATTACACCATTAAAAATGAGTTGAATTGGTTTTAAACGCATTTATTGCCCGTAGAAAATAAAATATATTAAACAAAGCTGTGTAGAAGAACAACCATGTGTATAGTAAAATATGGCCATAATGTGCACAGATAAACCCAAATCTTTTTCTTGTTAAGTGTTCAGCCAATTTGAAAAAATTGTTTGGGATTTTAAACTAATGTTGCTAATAATTTAATTATATTTGTTGTTCGTCAATGTAATACCAATCACTATAATTAAAGTACAATTGCAATTCTTTATTTTTATTTTGGAGGAATAAATTTCTGTGTATTTTTTTTTTAATCCAAACAATACTTGGTGCTACTATAATCATAGCCCATTTGAAAATTATAAATAAGTTTGTCTCGACTATGTTTGGATACAATCCGCAAAAGAATACATATATATTTGGACAAAAATAAATATTTTGTCATTTCTTCAAAGCAGGAGTTACTCCCTTACTATTAAAATTGGACTGAACATATATTTTACATTATCTAAATAAGTATAAATTATGTCTATTACTTAATAGAATAGTTATATCCTAATTTCAGACATTTGCTTTTATCAAGCTTTATTTTATTTTAGATTATTATAAATTTTAACAAACTTATATTTCATATACACGTTTTAAAACTGTCCAAACAGATCTTGTAGCTCACACTGGGTGCATATAAAGAGTGGTTTTGTTATTCGACGTAACATAAACCTCGTGTTTTTTTTAACAACTTTAGTCACAATGGTCTCGTCTCATTCCTTTAGTGATAAAAACCTCACAATCCACGACCGTCATATAAAACAGTTGGTAACAAAACATGAAAGTACCTCAAACAATCGAGTGAGTACAAGTCGCTGTGCACGAGGAGGAAGGCTTGCCGGAAGAACTCGCTGAATCTGTTGAGGGCCGAGTTTTTGTACATGGAGATTATTCAAGATAGACAATAGCTGCGTGTAAAGTTTATTAGTCAACATGTAGTATTCGTTTAAATTCAAATAAACGCTGTATCAACAGAGAACTTTGAATATCATCCTAGTACCATGTCACTCTAACTCTTTTAATATAAAGGTTGATATAGTATATTTTTATAGCTAACACACATTTCTCGATTAACTTATCCCAAATATCTGAAAATATGTTAGTAGTAATTACTAACTATCTTTCTTTATCACCACGTCTTACTATCTGCTCAGGTTATATATATAATGATTACACTAATGGGTATATAAACAACGTAAATATGGCTACTTTGAATTAAATATTGATAGTAGGATAGGAGGGCAAGGCCTACAAACTTAACAGAAAACTATAGTCCTCAAAGTTCGCGACTAAAAAAAACTATGAAATATTCTGAGTAAATGAGAGCCCTTCTTTAGTTCAGTTCAGTTTTACTTGTGAACTTTGGCGTCTACAGTCGTCTGGTCAAGTGTGTGGGACTTGCACTTATATCTTATTTTAACTAAAGGGGTAGGGATGAGTAAGGAAGTATTACAGAGTTAATATACCTACATTTTCGTGGAAGGAGCGTGAGAAACCATTTAGGAAAAATCAACCTCAGTAGATCCAACCTGTATTCGAACCTCGCTCTCCCGTCATCAGCAGACGAGAGTACACGAGAGTAACACCTCAGACCGTTCAGCCACTGAAACTGGTACTAACCAGTGAGCATGTAATTTTAGCCTGCATAAACATATTTAATTAACACGTGAGAGGTAACCCGCATTGTTTGTCACAGGGTCTGAGGTTCACTCTTCTAAAAAACTGAATTTCCGTTAGTGTGGAGTTTCCTGAATGAGTTTTATTTCCTACCACTCTCCTTCTGAAATATACCTTATGTATATATATAATTTTGATAAGCCGATATAATCTAAAATATACAATGGACAAGAATCTGATCCCTGAATCTTTAAAGTAATGGTATAAATTAAATGGGAAATGTGTTGATCAATAAAAAGAACCTGGCTAGCTCATCTGGTAGAGCAGTGGCTTGGTAGGCCAAAGGTCTAGGCTTCAGATCCCATTCACAGTAATATATTTCACATAATACCAGTTTTTAATAAGCTATCTAAGTGACTAATAAAGTGATAAAGTTAAGTTGATCTTGAAAATCGATGTAATATTTTTAATAAACAAATCTTAAAGTATTATTTCAAAAAGACAAACAGATATTGTTTATTTAAATACGTATACAAAGAATGTATACACCGGTAAAACGTGATTTAGTGTGTTCTTTCGGTAAGCTGTAAAGATAGAACAATTTATTTGATACATAGGTGACAGACCAAATAAATTTAAAAAGTGTTTTTAAGTGCTTCATGTAAAATAGAGAATAATTATACAATATTTTACAGAGCATGTTCGTGAAGTGTTCACAATAACAAGACAGGAGATGATTGTTGATAAGGCCTGGATTGTACGGCCTAAAAAAAGTGTACTGTAAAAGATAAATATGAGTTCTTTAAGTTTTGTTACGAAATGATAGAGCAAATAAATATGTTCCTGATACTTCCTTGTTTTTTTATTTCTGATGTTCTAAGATTAAACAAAACTTTATATCGACTAATGATTTTGTGGTTTCTTGCTTCACATGACGAAAACAAATTTAGTGTGTTCGAAAACAAGGTGCCTAGGAAGATATTTTGTCCAAAAAGGGAAGAAGTTAGTGAGGAGTGGAGGAGGCTACATAATGATGATTTAGTTTAGATACCTTGTACTCATCACAAGACATTGTTAGGGTGGTCAAATCTCATATTAATATATATATATATATATATATATATATATTATATATATACGGTGGCAAGGACATGCAGCATGACGGTAATAATTTAGAACCTTGTCCATAGTATTTATTGACTGGCAAACTCAATGAGAAGAGACCATTGGAAGACCTAGACGCAGATGGGAGGATAACATTAGAATGGACCTGAAAGAGGTGAATTGTAATGAGTGTGGCGATGAAGTTTTGAGTTCTTAAAGCCATAGAGTAAGAAAGTACTGGAATATACAGGATGTTTCTTCTCTGCCCAAACTTAAGCCACAGCGTATGTGGGCAAAGAGAAACAGAAAACCTGGTAACAAAATGTGCGGAAATATCATCTGTTGTTACTAAAATTGTTGAAAGTTGAAGTTAGGCGCAACAACGTTAGTGTACAACAAGTTGAATATCACTATGCGGGCACCTCACAGGTGTTCAAAACGTCTCTCACCCGCCCTAACGCTCACTCGCGGTAGCCAGATACGTGAATGACACACACATTATTAAAATACCCTTGGTATAGTGCGCATTTTGTAGACCATGACAGCAAATCTGACCACCAGCCCACGTGACCAGGATCTCGTTGACAGTTATCTTCATGTAACCCAAAGAAAAAAAAATTAAGGGGTTCAAATTCATGTATTCTCGTGTTAACCAGCTGAAGTCAGCTGGTGTCCCGTCTATCTGCACCCACATGTGTTGTCTCTCTTCAAGAGACACATTTTCCAGGAGAAACACCCTGTATACGTATCCGTTGATCCGAGTTGGTAGCAGGTATGTTCCAATTAATTCATTTTCTACAATACCCACCCACACATTCACAGAAAAACGCTCCTGAAATCCACGTTTAACATTCGCGTTCAGTTTCTCGTACGACCATACGTGATTGGTTATGAAGGTTGTAAATACACTCTTTGACAAAACGTAGATTCGTCTGTGAATAGTGTAACGTCCATGAAATCAAGCTCCACACCATCGAACAGTACGATCACCTGGATGCAGAGCGTGTAGCTTCCAGTACGGATGGTGTAGGTTTTCGCGAAGTACACGTCACACTGTGACATGTGAAATGTTCCGTTCACGTCAAACACGGCGCGTGCTCCAGTATACCGTCCTCATACAATGCCAAGTGTCAGGCATGCCAACCTGGATCAACAGGGCCAAATTTACCATACCCCTCCTACAATGACAATGTGTGTCCCACTAATGGCTAGGTTTACATGTTTGACTTGCAAGATATACCTTCGCTGGGTTGCTGATCCAATTAAGTGTACGTCTTACAACGGGGATATCTGTTAGACCCGTAGCGTACGTCTTCTGCTCCCATCTCCTTTACCGTAAGCCAGATTCGAACAGCACACTCACCTGACCACCATACACAGCCAAACTATCGCCACACAGCAATACACGTTACTTCTAACGTTTGGTTCTTGTGGACGTGCGTACTTGGCACGTGTCGACTTGGTCACAACTAGTGTCCGACCGAAAGTTCGGCTTCCGCCACCTTCGACCATAAATTGAACCTTTTGGCAAAATAATCGGCTCCGGCTAAAATCAGACCAAAGGTTCATTTAACTTACAGTAGCCCCATGGCTTCTTTGGTTCTGACTGACAGCTCACAGCTGACAGATAAAAGCTTTGAAAAGTTACCAGACCAAATTATGTATCCCTAAGGCGAAGGTCAAAATTTAGGTATTATTATACCTAAACGTTGACAGTCAGAAGTCAGCTGTGAGCTGTCAGTCAGCACCAAAGAATCCATGGGGCTACTGTACGCTCGTGGGAGCGGTCACGTGACAATTGACAAGTCACTGCATTGGCACCCGGTCGGTTGACTAGCTAGTAGTCATGCTCCGTGTTTACCATCAGGTCTAGTATTACTATCAGATTTTTTAAGAACTTTCCCCTTAAACCATGGCTAATGTAATTAATTATTATATACATAAAAATAACTGATTATTATTTGTACGGGAATGGCTGGCAATAAAAATTAGCCTAGTCACTTTTTTTCAAAGCCAAATATTAAGAGAAAGAAGTGACTGATATTTTTGTCACACTTTTATTTTGTATCGTAATTTCGGAAATATATTAAACTTTATTTTATCAACAATAAAAAAATGTGATCTGTTGTTTAAATAAACACGATCTTAAATTTAAAATGCAACATAAATTGCATTAAACTTAAAAATAGAGATTTTTCACAATATATGCGATTTTTCGGCTTCAGCCGAAGGTGAAAACTGAGTTTGGCTTCACTTTGGCTCAAAAAAATAGGCCTTTGGTGGACACGGGCACAGACAAAGAACACTATCCATCATTTTCATTTCACGCGCGCTGACCCTTGGAACACGTTGCTCCGGACTGGCCACTTCTTCCCGCCTAATAGGATGCAACCTGTTCTACACGTACGTATTTACAGCTGCGTACTTCCGGCGTTGTTGTGTCTAACCTAAACTTACATTAGTATTTATTTATTTATTTATTATTTAGCACCGCGTCTTACTACCCGTTCGGGTTATACGCTTTTAAGTACTAATTACGCTAATGGATTAGGAATTGTGAAGGTTGAATTAGAGGAAGTGAACCCACATTTGCGTGGAGGGAAAACCATTTAAGAAAAACCACACCCCCAGTTCACCCGACCGAGATTCGAACCTAAATCTCCCCGTCCTTTGCAGTCAAGCTCAACACGACAAGCGCGTTAGCCAACTACGCCACCGAGGCGGGTTTACATTAGTAATTAATACAAGTTTAATTTTTTATTAGGTTTTCCTGTTTCTTTCTGACCACAAACTCTATTTTTAGCACTGCGTCTCACTACCTGGTCGGGTATTAATTACGCCAATTAGTTAGAGATGAGAAAGTGTACCCGCATTTGAGTTGAGGAAGAGTGGAAACAGATTTTGGAAAAAAAAACTCAGTAAATCTGACCGGGAATAGAACCCCGATCTCACTGTCATTATCACTCTAGTCTAACATTATAGTGTCACCTTAGACCATGTGGCCAACGAAGCAGTTCCCACAGATGCTGTGGTTTAAGCAGAGTTTACATTCGCTCTAGATACATGAAGTGACAAATAAATACGAACAGTTTATTTTTTAACTCAAAGAAACTTATTATAAAAATCATTGTGTCTAGTTACATAATTATTCTATTTTTGAAGAGATTTAATTGATTTGTTAACACATTATACTACTATAAAGCCACACGGCTGACTCACTCACTGACATTAATGTTTACCCCCTTCCAGATGAGCTAGAAACTTGAAATTTGGCAGACTTAAAGCTTTTAGCCTGAAACCGACTGTAAAACTCCAAAAAGTTTTTTTTTAAAAAATCAAAATGTCGGAGCAACTTTATAGTCGGCGCAGACCTTTCTTTGGAGGTATCTTGTGGCTAAACGGTAAGACCTATCAAAGGACGGCTCTGGAATTACATTAGTTTAAAGCCACTTGCAAAGAAAATACACCGGGGAGGTTTGGGGGCGGAGTCCCCAACGAGCAAAGCGAGTATATAGATACATACATATCCCGATAATAAAATGCTACATTGATATCAAATTTGTTTGGATTATTAATTATTATTATTAGCACCGCGTCTTACTACCCTTCGGGTTATACGCACTTACGCTAATGTGTAATGGTAGGGTGATTGTGAGATGAAATGAAGGACCTACAGTTTAACGTGGAATCCGAACCACGGTGGTGGCCTGGCATTCCACACATTCACAAGATGTCTTGTCAGAGGTGAAGGAAGGCTTTGGAAATCAGATAAATCTGTGCAGGGAGCGAGGATTAAACCCCGGCCGCCAGCACAGAAGTCTGACACCTTACCCCTAGACCACCAGGTCACCTACTATACCTGGTTATTATTTCGACTATATGAGAATTTGATGTCTTGACATTTTAGCATTGTTCTAATAAGGATTGGTTTAAACCTCGTCCACACAGTCCGTAATAAAGTAATACCATGTCACCCAAGACAAAGTATAACACTTTCTCTAGTCAAATTCATCGAGATAGAACAAATTTAAAAATACAATCATAATTTTATTTTTTGTTAGTACAACTATAGCCTGGAAATTAAAGTTTGTTTATAAACTGCTATTAAAGTTAGATAAATTAAACCTTTTAAAAAAAATGGCGATGCGTTCATTTCGATTCGCACGTCATGTTATTTTTCTTTTTTTCATGAGTTAATAGCGTTGATACAAATATAGAGGTAAATGAAGTCAACGGTA
The DNA here is from genome assembly GCA_039000515.1 of Timema cristinae. Lineage (NCBI taxonomy): Eukaryota > Metazoa > Arthropoda > Insecta > Phasmatodea > Timematidae > Timema > Timema cristinae. Next base: position 18,781,878 of record JBCFYV010001001.1, on the reverse strand, counting down.
GCAGGTTTGAGTGTTCAAACAACCTTTAATAACATATTCTGAAAATTGAAAAATGACACCTGGACACGGAATCGAACCCGGGACCTTTGGATAACGCAGGTCCCAGGTTCGATTCCCGTTGTACAGGTGTCATTTTTCAATTTTCATAATATGATATCTAGATGGTGTAATAGCTTTGGCTATTTGATTCAACCTTTAATAAAGTGTTTTTATCAACTCAACACACTGCCAGCTGTACACACTCAGAAGATGGGCCCTAGTCTCTGTGAACATCACAGCCGACCTTCGTAGCGAGTCCTCCCACCCGCACAAACACCTCAACGACTCTTTGTACTCTTTTTCTTCGAAAGATTCCGTCGAGAGCTCGTTGAACCACTTGTTCCTCCACTCGGAAACATAGTTCCCGGCCGGAACAGCAGCCCGCGTTTTGGCGACCGTCTTCTTCTCGACTATCTCTCCGTGAATTTGTTTGTACTCCACGAGAAGGTTTTCCGTCAAGTGGAACAGATAAAAGCTCCTCTCCAATCTAGACTCCTGTTGAGTGATGGAAGTTTTGATTGCTTCAGAGATCTTTGTGGAGCGCTTCTGGACGCAGGTCGCCAGTTTGAGTATCTGATCCGACGTGTAGCTGATCACTTTGTCGCATAAATACCTGTTCTTCGATAGTTCCAATATGATGGTGCATTGTTTTTCCAAAACAAGGTGCTGAAAATTAAACCATCCTTTAATTAAGGTTTCATTCTACTAATATAATTCAAATAATGTCCATAAATAAACCATAAACCTATATAGATATAGAGTACATCACAGATATTTAGATTCTAACATTGAATATTCTCTCAATTGAAAAATGACACCTGAATACGGGAATCTAACCCAGGACCTTAAGCTAAGTACACAAATGCTCTAATCACTGTGCTATCCAGGAGTCATCCCGTTCTCAGGGTCATTCTTCACTCAAATTTTAAGGCAGATTCTGTGATGGACGTGCTACACAACGATCAACTAAGATCAGCATCTATCAAATAACGTAGCCATCTTCGACTTTGGAGGGTTTTATCTCACCAATAGTAGAATTACAACTGTACGAATGCGCATATTATGATGAATTAAATAGCCAGCATATAAGAGAATATGATATTTAATTATTATAATTAGCACCTTTTTTACTACCCATTCGGGTTATACGCGCTTACACTAATCTATAATGGTAGGGTTATTGTGAGATAAAATGGAAGATCTACAGTTTAACGTGGGATCCGAACCACGGTGGAGGCCTGGCATTCGACACATTCACAAGTTGTGATTAATACACGTCATGTCAGAGGTGAAGAAAGGGTTTGGTAATCAGATAAATCTGTGCCGGGATCGAGGATTGAACCCCGGACCTCCAGCACAGAAGTCCGACACCTTACCCCTAGACCACCAGGTCAGCCGATATTTAATTACGGCTACAAACGTAATTAGCAACTAAAAAATATAACTTGGCTATTTAATCCATCATTATCGTTCATTAATAAACATACTTATAGATAGCTTTCGAATATTTACTGTGTTTAAAATGCAAGTTAAGCACTTACATTTTGTTGACATGACATTCACGCCTTATGTAAAATGTTACGTAAGAGAGGTTGTAAAGGTAAGACTAATTATTGTTTACTTAATGTTATGTGGGGGTACGTGAGGGGGTGGGGGTAAGAAAGAATTGTAAGGCGATTTCTATTTTTAATTCATTGTGTAAACTCCGACGTGGTGTTAGAAAAATTAATATTAATTCAGTTTTCATTATATAAAAATAAAACTATTCACCTCTTTAAAGATTTAGACACATCAATATATTTTACATTTATTGCAATGAGCTCACTATTATTTCCCGTCAAACGTGATGGGTTAGAGTTTAAGGGTATTCAACCTGGGGTCCGTATACCCCCGTGGTTACGTTAAATTTAAAATATATAGGTATATAAATGTTTGATTAAAACTGTATTTTTTTTGTTTAACATCATGGTAATGAATAATTTCATTTAAAGGTTGGGAAAACTATGTAGATATGGATGGGACTCCAAACCTCTTCCAGTAATTGGCCATGCCAACAACGAATGTGTAATTACACTTGGAATTATTTTTTGAACTTTAAAGCTCTCTTTCAAAATTAGATCATTCAAGCACAGTTTGGTTGAAAAAACAATATTGCTTACATTTAATTTATAGCTCAGTACAAAACTTATCAGCATACTTCTTGAGATTAAATTTATAAAAAAAAAGTGTACACAGATGGGATTGAACCATTGATTTTTAGTTGGTAGTTAAAAATGTTTGAACTGAGCTAATTATGTTGCGGAAAATGATATCTTCAGATGATGTGCATTATTGACTCTGTCCATTTTAATAAAGTGTAAATTAAAACTAATGGACTTTGTTTATCTTATATATATGCTTATAATCATCCGAACGGGTAGTAAGACACGACGATGATCATGCATTTTTTGTGTGTGGGGCAATAAATGTTCCGTGATTCAATTACAACTTCGAGACCACAAGCTCTCGTCCGCCTATTTGGCAGAGTAAGTAGAGTGCACCTGCTTGCGAAGCCAAGGGTCCCGGGTTCGATTCCCGGCCCAGGTAGGATTTTACTATTCTCGCACAGGGTTTTTTCCCTGTGCGAGAACGGTTGAATAATGTCTGGGGGACTGGCCCATTTTGGTCCCACGGCACATAACTGGGGGGGAGGGGGAGATATAAATGTAACTGAGGCGAAAAGTAGGTCGTAGGTCTGTTCGCCAATTGACGTCATTCGTGAGCTAAAGGTGTGTTTACCAGTTGAAGTCATCATCTACTAGTAATGGCCCCATTTGATCGGCTTGGAACGGATTATTCCTACACTAACTACAAACAGATGTAAGTTGTTCGTTGTGCAAGACAGTCGATGCTAGAGTTTCATCAGTTTGTGGTTAGTTTCTGTCTAGTGTAGTCGTCATGCAGTCCATATTGCGATCATGGTACTGCATGCATGAAGAACAAGTTCGTAGAATAAATATATTACATTTATTTTGGAGTAACTTTCAAATAACATCAGGAGGGGAGTATAAAACACAAGTGTATTTGATTTCAGTTCGTCGAATGGTGTACTTTAACGAGAGAATCCTAAACCTACGTGTCCAATTTCAAGATTCTAGAAGGTACGGACATGGTATTAAGATATTTAACTCATTATTTTATATATATAGTATATAATATGTGTAACTTGTTTAATGTTTCAACAACTTTAGGGCTAGTTAACTGGGCTAAAATGGTTAAAAACCACACCCAAAAATGTTTTTTTTTATTAGCACCACTACCCGTTCGGTTTGTACGCTTATGTGCTAATTGTTTTAGGGTTAGGAAAGAGATGGGACACCATTTTGTAAAAACTATCCGACCGAGATTCAAACCTTGATCATCGGCAGTCGAGTCTAATGCTTGAACCAATATTTTTATTTTCCCCCCTAAATGTTCATAATAATGTTAGTAAGGAGTAAATGTATAAAGCTAAGCTAGCCTTAGAATCCAATGAGGGTTTATTTCCTTCCAAATGTATCTTACCTACAATACATACATCCTGGATGTGTAGTAGAGACGCTGTGTAAAAAAATACTTTCAAGGTGGAAAGGAGGGTGAGTGAACTGTTTTGAGTTTTTCAAGTGGGTGGGTGGAGTGAACTGTTTTGGGTTTTTCAAGTGGGTGGGTGGAGTGAACTGTTTTGGGTCTTTCAAGTGGGTGGGTGGAGTGAACTGTTTTGGGTCTTTCAAGTGGGGGTGGAGTGAACTGTTTTGGGTCTTTCAAGTGGGCGGGTGGAGTGAACTGTTTTGGGTCTTTCAAGTGGGCGGGTGGAGTGAACTGTTTTGGGTCTTTCAAGTGGGCGGGTGGAGTGTGTTTTGGGTCTTTCAAGTGGGTGGAGTGAACTGTTTTGGGTCTTTCAAGTGGGCGGGTGGAGTGAACTGTTTTGGGTCTTTCAAGTGGGCGGGTGGAGTGAACTGTTTTGGGTCTTTCAAGTGGGCGGGTGGAGTGTGTTTTGGGTCTTTCAAATGGGTGGGTGAACTGTTTTGGGTCTTTCAAGTGGTTGGGTAGGGTGTTTTGGGTCTTTCAAGTGGGTGGGTAGGGTGTTTTGGGTCTTTCAAGTGGGTGGGTAGGGTGAGTGAACTATAAAATCAATCAGTAGATAATATGTACACATAGCCCGCATAACTCACTTCCCCGTTCTGGCAACCTGTCCTAACCAGCATCGTCTCGATCATCTCCTTGACGAAACGCAAACAAGTGTCCACACACTCGTAGTATTGCTCCGTCCGACCGCAGAGGACATCTAGCAGCGAGGATACAGTGTCGGTGATGTACTGCTCGGAGGATCCTTGATAGCTCCTCACACACCTGTCTAGTCTGTCAAGACCAGCCCGGAGGATCGTGCGGGACAGTCCAGACAGCACTCTTTCGACACTCCTCACCAGGAGGTCGTTCACCGGACGGGTCCGGGTCAAGTATTGTATGGACGCGCTGGAGATCACTCCAGAGTCCTGATCGGACACTATCTCTGACGGGGCGAACGAGAGGATCCTGTGAACGTCCTCCACGGGACGGTCGAGTCTTCGTTGGCGGCTGTTTTCAGGTCAATGATGGCCTGAATGAACTGGACATTGCTGACAGCCTCGTCGAGGGAGTCTGTTCCACGGACGGTGTCATTCGACATGGCTGCCCCCTCCTTGGGTCTTGCCGCCGCTACACAGGGACAGCAGAGTAGTTGAGAGAAGTACAATTAATAAATTAGTAGATGTTTTAAGTTAAGCCATGTGTACCTTTTAGAAAATACTTTTTTTTGTGGGCAATATTGTAATTGACACCTTCATATCCAATGACGTGAATACCTGACAGTAACTGTCAGATGTGCCAATTCGTAATTGGTGTGGAAAATCTTTTCATAGGAAGGTACTTATCTGAAAGAAAACTAATGCTACTATATCCACTTTCTCGAAAGTGTACATAAAATTTGTGTGTGTTTGTGTGTGTGTTTGTGTGTGTTTTGTGTGTGTGTTTGTGTGTGTGTTTGTGTGTGTGTTTGTGTGTGTTTGTGTGTGTGTGTTTGTGTGTGTGTTTTGTGTTTGTGTGTGTGTTTGTATGTGTGTGTTTTGTATGTGTGTGTTTGTGTGTGTGTGTATGTATGTGTGTGTTTGTGTGTGTGTATGTATGTGTGTGTTTGTGTGTGTGTATGTATGTGTGTGTTTGTGTGTGTGTATGTATGTGTGTGTTTGTGTGTGTGTATGTATGTGTGTGTGTGTATGTATGTGTATGTTTGTGTGTGTGCGTGTGTATGTTTGTGTGTGTGCGTGTGTATGTGTGTGTGTGTTTGTGTGTGTGTGTATGTTTGTGTGTGTGTGTGTGTGTATGTTTTTGTGTGTGTGTGTGTATGTTTTTGTGTGTTTTTTTGTGTGTGTTTTTGTTTGTTTGTGTGTGTGTGTGTGTGTTTTTGTTTGTTTGTTTTTGTTTGTTTGTGTGTGTGTTTTTGTTTGTTTGTGTGTGTGTGTGTGTTTTTGTTTGTTTGTTTGTTTGTGTGTGTGTGTGTGTTTTTGTTTGTTTGTGTTTGTTTGTTTGTGTTTGTTTGTGTGTGTGTGTGTGTGTTTGTTTTTTTTTCACATATACATAACTAACAAACAATAGGTTCATTTTTTCTAAAAGGTATTTCCTATCATAATTGAACCTCTTTATAAACTATTATATCTTTCGGGGCTTACTCGTAATAGCGGTAAAAAAAAAACACGTGTAAATGTTAAAATAAATCTAACAGATTTTGTGCAAGATGAGAATTATTATTTTACCTAGAAGCTGAATTAATCTATCTACAGTAGAGTTCTGGGGGGGGAAAACTTCTTAAAGAATATAAACATACTTTTTGAGCTTAACATTGATAGTATTGTAATGTTATAAAAGTAAACAATGCACATGACTTGACCTATACAAGCTATCATATAAGGTTCTTCCTATTAAAGTAAATAATGGCAGCCTAAGATAACGTTCCCAAAATACACATTACTGGCGTTTAAAATAGTTACCAGCGCCCTCGCCAGAATGCGTTAGAGACTGCGGGTTAATCACAATGTTACGTATTTTAGATATCAGATCCTCCTGTTGAATCGAGAGTACTGTTTGCTCAAAGTCTTGCTGGGTGTCGCTGGCTTCACATACGCTTGGAGACACCTGAAACAAACCCATTTCATTAGAATTGAGCCCCATAAATAAGGCTATCTTTTCGAAAGAAAAGTAGTATAGGAAGAAACTCACAGATCGAAAAGAATTTGCCGATAATAGTAGTTAACATATGGGGATGATAAAGCAGTTTGTTAGGTACGAAAATGTTGTCTCTTTCCCTTATGTAGCCTTAATTGTTGTCTCTTTCCCTTATGTAGCCTTAATTGTTGTCTCTTTCCCTTATGTAGCCTTAATTGTTGTCTCTTTCCCTTATGTAGCCTTAATTGTTGTCTCTTTCCCTTATGTAGCCTTAATTGTTGTCTCTTTCCCTTATGTAGCCTTAATTGTTGTCTCTTTCCCTTATGTAGCCTTAATTGTTGTCTCTTTCCCTTATGTAGCCTTAATTGTTGTCTCTTTCCCTTATGTAGCCTAAATTGTTGTCTCTTTCCCTATGTAGCCTTAATGTTGTCTCTTTCCCTTATTAGCCTTAATGTTGTCCTCTTTCCCTTAGTAGCCTTAATTGTGCTATCTTTTAATGTACCTTAGATATGTGTACTCTTCCTATGTACGATAAAGTTTGTCCTTCCTATGTAGCCTTAATTGGATGCTAAGTCTCTTTCTTATGTACCTAAAATGTTGTCTCTTTCCCTTATGTACCTTAATTGTTGTCTCTTTCCCTTATGTAGCCTTAATTGTTTCTCTTTCCCTTATGTACCTTAATTGTTGTCTCTTTCCCTTATGTATCCTTAATGTTGTCTCTTTCCCTTATGTATCCTTAATGTTGTCTCTTTCCCTTATGTAGCCTTAAGTGTTGTCTCTTTCCCTTATGTACCTTAATGTTGTCTCTTTCCCTTATGTAGCCTTAAGTGTTGTCTCTTTCCCTTATGTATCCTTAATGTTGTCTCTTTCCCTTATGTAGCCTTAATGTTGTCTCTTTCCCTTATGTATGCCTTAAGTGTTGTCTCTTTCCCTTATGTATCCTTAAGTGTTGTCTCTTTCCCTTATGTATCCTTAATGTTGTCTCTTTCCCTTATGTATCCTTAAGTGTTGTCTCTTTCCCTTATGTATCTTAAGTGTTGTCTCTTTCCCTTATGTATCCTTAAGTGTTGTCTCTTTCCCTTATGTACCTTAAGTGTTGTACTTATTTATAAACAATAAGTAAAAACTGTGTGCTCTGATAGGGTTTTTCCTATGACGTATATTATGGGGTAAGGGGCACCACTAACACATGTTTTTTTAAATCGTGTCTACTACCTGCTCAGATTATACTCATGTATACTAATTAATGAGTTACCGCATTTGGTAAGGGAAAAACCATTTATGAAATAACCTATTGTGATTCGAACCCTGACCTCCCCATCACACTCTCAATACTATAGAGTACCAATGATGTTGAATCATGGCCGTGTGTACTGAGGATGTTTTCAAATTTTTCCGTGCCAATTCTATAAAATTTTATCTCAGTTCTACCCTCTTCATTCTTATAACTTTAGCGTGTAGTGGTACACTGTGAATTAATAAATATTATGTAAATACAAAGAGCTATTGTTTGAAATGTTCTAACAATCTCAATAATAACTAATCTCTATATTATTAGTAAGATTTAATTTGATGTATACATACATAGCTTTCCAATTTGTTTTTTAAAGAGGTAACATATTCTTCCAAGGTTGTGTCTTTGGGTTTGGACATTACAACAGCCATTATTACAGCCATCCGAACATAGTTTTCTGTCTCTTGCACTAGAAACGGTAAATAAAAAATCTTAGCTAATGCTTGGGCTAAATTTGCATACCCACTTTGCAATTGGTTGCCGTTGGGTGGAGCTAGGAATGTTTTCCTCGCCTTCTCCATGATAGTGAAAATCCATTTTAATCTAAGAAAATGTATTATTTAATGCTCATTAAATTTAGTCGTTAGTAAGTCTTGTGTTAAACTTGTATACAAACAATATTGCAATACCTATCGTTTGCTATTACGGACTAAAGTACGGATTAAATATTATTTTATTAGCAAGTAAGACAAGTCAAACATGCAATCATATAGATTTTAAAATAACTTCGACTTACCATATGAAATTAAATTAGCACCTTCGTCCATTTTGGTTATACGAATATTAGAATTAAAGTGTATAATCAAAGGAGATATCTTGTAAATCGAGTTTTCTTACTTATTTAAGCAATTAACTATGAAACTAACACGTCTTATTAAAAAGAAGGGTACTACAAGTATTTCGAAGTGGAATGTGGATTTAAATTTTGTACCACTTTTATTGAACCAGGCTGACCAACATTAATACATTAATTGTATTTTATAAACTCTGCAAAAGTAGGTACAGTTCAGAAACCTATTAGTTGATTTACAAAGTAGAAGTAGCAATCCAAATCAACTATTTACTTGAAATTCAAGTTTGTTCTATTATTTAGCAGTGTCTGCATGATGGAAGTAATTTCAATGAATCGGTTGAAATCATTTTTAACAGACTCATATTTTAAATAAATAATAGGAATAATATTATTAGAGCGCTGCAAACGAATAATCTTTATTATTTTTTAAATCTAAGGTAATTTTATTTTTATTCTAGGTACAAGGATCATCTTAGTGAAATTGAGTTTTTTTTGCGTCATTTGTTTCTTTGCGAGGGTTTAGAATTTTAAAATTATAATGGATGGTATTACGGCAGGATCGTTATCTGGATCTCAGAAAGATGAGTTGATGGATCAAGTAAAACAACAGATAGCAGTAGCAAACGCACAAGAATTGTTAACGGTAACAGGTCTAGCATGCTCCTATCTAGTGTTACATAACCTCAAATAAACTTTTACTTAGCTTGCACCCATTGTGCCATATATTTGTTTCACACTCACTGCATTAATTTGCTTTCAAAATATGCAAATTAGTGAAATGTATAAAGCCCTATTTACATCGCCGTATGATGAGCGAGATATAAGGGGAATATGTGTGGAGTTACATCAAAGTGTATAACCCACTTCACTCACTGTGTAGGGGTCAGTAGCATATTAACCCCAGAATAATATATTGCTCTGTCTAAATAGTCCTAATCCTTAAATACCTAACCTACTGTTTTGTAACTTAATTGGACCTTAGTCTAAGGGCTACCAATCACAGCAAAATAAATGTATGTGAACGTATCATAATGAAATTAGTTAGTTCAGGAAGATTTTTATGAAAATGTACCCCAGGAACCATTTCATTTCAAAAACATGGTCTTAAAGATAAAGGCATAGGTTGAACTTCCCATTAGTAGGCTATTCTTAATAACCTCTGCTTCCATCTTATTACAAACAATATTCTTTTGAAGAGTTAAATTGGACGTAGTCTCAAAATTTCCTTTGGTTGACATGGTCACACGATTAAGGATGCAGGCTGTGTGGACGGAATTCCCATGTTTTTAAATGAACTAGGTGGATGCATAGCTTAAGGAGTTTAAAGATGAGGCTTAATTTAATTAAGCCTAACTATTAAATAACTCTGCTATTGCATTTACATTGTGTTTCTATTTCTAATAAATATTCTCAGCATAATGGCAGTATCGGAATAGTTTCTCCCAGAGTACAGATATTATCAACTACTAGGCTAGAAAGAAGTTTTTTTAATATAGTATTAGAGTTCTCTTTAAAATGCACTGGAGCTAGTTTCCTTTCTTAAACTAAAGTGTCACAAGATAAATAAAGTTGCATTGCATCGAAGCAATGTTTTCAAGTGAACATGTGTGAAACAAGCAAACCGTTTTACAGCCAATGATAGATTGGATATCTTTAATGGTTTTAAACCATCCTTCAATCCAAATGTGGGTATGATTCATCCCAAATTATTTGCTTCTCATAGTGTAAATATGTGTGTAGTGTAGTGTTACGGGTAATAAGGTGTGAAGTAATTTCCAGTCTAGGCCTATGTCACCTTCCCCACTTTAACCAGATAGTCGGTTAGGGGTCAGGGAGCTTAAAAAAAATTGTAGCAATCGTTGGCTTTAAAATTATTATAATAAGGTTGTAGTTTGACCTAAGGCTAATTAATATCAAACTCATTTTAATGTGGTTTTTACTGTGTTTAAATAAACAATAAGGGACATGGAATGTAGTAGCATGATCCCAGTGGTAAGATGTGTATGGTCCTCAGCATGCCATCATCTAGAGACCAGACCATACCTTAAGATAGTTATTAGCACAGCGTCTTACTACCCGTTCGGGTTATACGCACTTACGCTAATGTGTAATGGTAGGGTGATTGTGAGATGAACTGTAGGACCTACAGTTTAACGTGGAATCCGAACCATACTGAAGGCCTGGCATTCCACAAGTTGTGATTAATACAAGTCTTGTCAGAGGGGAAGGAAGGGTTTGGCAATCAGATTTTTTTTAAATGTGTGCTTAAAAATAGTTAATGAATTTTCAAGTCACAAATCTTTTTTTTGCGTATCGATGGAACCAGAAAAAAGAATTTAGTCTTCCAAATTTAATGTAAGCTTCCTCAAACCAGGCCGTGGAGTCAGCACCAAGTCTTTGACTCTTTTTAGTTATTTTTACTGTCTGACTCCTAATCCTTCAGAAATGGCTAAAATATATTAACAAATTTACAACAGGAGATTTTAGCTAATTCTGATTCCACAATGTGTCTAACTGAAGAACATTTTGCTAGCATAATGAAATGTTAAGTGATTTGAGAAAATGTTTAGATTACCATATCTCTATCTTTGTGATTACAGCATGCTTTGTTAGATTTAGTAATAAATGTTTCCATTGCAAATATTGTCCTTCTAATACGCTAATCTTGTGTTGGACGAGATTGCGGAAGAAAGGGAAATCCGGGTCGTTTGCCCTAAGGTTTTTTTCCCCTAAATGGTTTTCCACACCCCTACACAAATGCGGGTGGGCTTCCTCTTAACAAAACCTTCAGAATCCCAAAACTATTAGTGTGAATAGCACATATAACATAAATCTGTATAACCAGAAAGGGTAGTAAGACACGGCGCAAAAAATAAAAAGTGTGTGTGTGTGTGTTTTTTTCAGCAGATAAGGAAGGAAGATTACATTTAGAAGCAATACATTTGTAGTGTTCATAACTATTTATCAAAAACCATCTTCCATATACCTGGCTGGGATTCTAACTCCCCATCAGTTACTCTTTAGGGGGTGCGACCCCCCACCCCCTCCCAAAAATATTGTTTTGAATTGCCTTTAATATGTTTGAATTGTCCTTCCAGAAAATGACTGAAAAATGCTTTAAGAAGTGCATTAACAAACCAGGCACCACACTGGATAGTTCGGAACAGGTATGTTTACATTATGTCTAACCAATATGATTATATAGCTGGCTGTAAAGCAATTATAGTTATTGTAAACCACTAGCATTCATCAATATTTCCATTTATGAATGACTCTGAAATGAGATTTCTGTTCAGTGTCAACCAAAAGAGAGGTCTTGAAAACATTTCCACTTAATACAGTTAAATTATCAGAGAATGAAGCTCATCTAAATGCTAGTAAAGTCACTAGAGCGACTTTGACTAATTCGTAATTCAATACATGTGATCTGCAGCTGTCACTTTTGATCGATATTATAAAATAACACACAAAAATTAATACAGTAAAAGGTAGACGGGAAAAAAACATGTTTGTATTTTCTAAGTTTCTTACTATAGTTGTAATGAGTTTTTTTATTTAGACTTGCCCAGTAAATTTCATTTGCTTGTGTGCAAATAGAAAATGTATCAATGTATTTTTATAAATAATTGTAGGATTCCCCACTTTCATCAATCACCATTGAAGGCAAAGAAGTTGGAACTTCACTTTCAACAAGCAATTCAATTGGGTTTTCTTTTTAATTAAAGGATCCACTATTACACTCATTTTCACTTAATAGCCTTCTTTGCATGCTTTAATTTCTCAAAAAGTAGAAATTTATTTGGATGGAACAGGTTATTTCACTTGCAGCATTTTCATTATTAAAAATAGAACCCAGTTTGACATCACCTTTATGTTTCATAGTCATGTCCCTACAAACAGACATTTGTGTAATTGCAATTATTTGCAACCTGTCTATTGAGGTTCTATAAACTACAATCTTGTATATTTGTCAACATAACACTCCTCCCACATAGCTGTGGCATCTGCAGATGTGTAGCTGACGATTCCACAAGTCCATCAGACTTGGCCATCAAGTTTGACCCCGAGCACTGGATTGTGATTAATCCTGAATAGCCCAATTTAAATTACTTTGCCCTGGTGTCATTTTTCGACAAATTTAAATTAACAATAAGTGATACCTGCAAATAACTTTTTTTTTCCAGAAATGTGTTGCTATGTGCATGGACAGGTATATGGACTCCTGGAATCTGGTGTCAAGAGCCTACAGCTCCAGATTACAGAAAGAAAGACACAGATTGTAAACAGGAAGTGTGTTATAGAATATGTTGAAAAAACTTGTTAGTGTAATTATAGTGTGGGTTGAATGTGAATAAATATATGCCTTTTTTTTTTTTTTTTGTGAATCTGAACCTGTTAATAGACTAAAGTAAGTGCAGCTTGATTTATTCAATATATATATATCTCAAGCTGCATCCCACAGTCATTTGAGTGTGGCTAAAGCTTAACTTGTGATGTCCAAAATCTATATAGCATCTTGTTTTATGTATTGTCTCATAGATTTGAAAATAAATTATGCTAATGGTCATTTTTGAAATGTTTAATTTTCACTTTTCTAGTGCGTTGCCTTTATATTTGTAAAGCTCAACAGCCTTTGATTTGAATGTTTGTAAGTGTTCATCCAAGCACCTAATTTTAAATGTACGATAGTAGTAATATTGTTAATTTATGTATCCATTTGAAGTCTGTCGCAGACAAGAAAGAAACGAAGTGTCTAATGTAGACTCTAGTCTTGTCGCAGACAAGAAAGAAACAAAGTGTCTAATGTAGACTTAGTCTTGTCGCCAGACAGAAAGAAACCAAAGTCTAATGTAACTCTAGTCTTGTCGCCAGACAAGAAAGAAACCAAAGTGTTAATGTAGATCTAGTCTTGTCGCCAGACAAGAAAGAAACCAAAGTGTCTAATGTAGACTCTAGTCTTGTCGCCAGACAAGAAAGAAACCAAAGTGTCTAATGTAGACTCTAGTCTTGTCGCCAGACAAGAAAGAAACCAAAGTGTCTAATGTAGACTCAGTCTTGTCGCCAGACAAGAAAGAAACCAAAGTGTCTAATGTAGACTCTAGTTCTTGTCGCCAGCAAGAAAGAAACAAAGTGTTAATGTAGATCTAGTCTTGTCGCCAGACAAGAAAGAAACCAAAGTGTCTAATGTAGACTTAGTCTTGTCGCAGACAGAAAGAAACCAAAGTGTCTAATGTAGACTCTAGTCTTGTCGCCAGACAAGAAAGAAACCAAAGTGTCTAATGTAGACTCTAGTCTTGTCGCCAGACAAGAAAGAAACCAAAGTGTCTAATGTAGACTCTAGTCTTGTCGCCAGACAAGAAAGAAACCAAAGTGTCTAATGTAGACTCTAGTCTTGTCGCCAGACAAGAAAGAAACCAAAGTGTCTAATGTAGACTCTAGTCTTGTCGCCAGACAAGAAAGAAACCAAAGTGTCTAATGTAGACTCTAGTCTTGTCGCCAGACAAGAAAGAAACCAAAGTGTCTAATGTAGACTCTAGTCTTGTCGCCAGACAAGAAAGAAACCAAAGTGTCTAATGTAGACTCTAGTCTTGTCGCCAGACAAGAAAGAAACCAAAGTGTCTAATGTAGACTCTAGTCTTGTCGCCAGACAAGAAAGAAACCAAAGTGTCTAATGTAGACTCTAGTCTTGTCGCCAGACAAGAAAGAAACCAAAGTGTCTAATGTAGACTCTAGTCTTGTCGCCAGACAAGAAAGAAACCAAAGTGTCTAATGTAGACTCTAGTCTTGTCGCCAGACAAGGCTTTTTTTTTTTTACTCCACATATTTTGGTGGAGGTTCCCCCCCCCCCCCCAAAAAAAAAAAGAAAGCTGTTTTATTGATGGCAAGGGCGTGAGAGTTGGGTTTTTTTTTTCCCCTCCCCCTTGCTTTGGGGGGGGGGGGGGGGGTTTGCACCGCTTCCTTCGGTGAGTGGTAATTATGTAGAGGGCCTTTTTTTTGTTTAGAGGTCATAATTGTTGGGGTGGTTTAATGGGTAGAAGGACTTATTTTTTAAGCTGCTGTATCAGGAGGTAATAATTGTAACACTTTTTTTTTTGGCAATTTTCGCAACTGCCCTAAGGTTGATGGGCATCATTTAACCTTTAATATCAACAATTATGCATCATTACACTTCAAAAGGACCTTTTGACACACCACATTTACTTTGATGTGTAGGATATGTTTGAGATCTATATCTTAGTGCAGCAACATAAACTGGTTAATATTGCATAGAATGATATATACATAGATATTCACAGCTATGTTAGTGTATGTCTTCGATGTAGTCTGCAGCGCCACTGATGCTGGACATGGTTTTATCAACTGTCAGGTCTTCCGCCTGAAATGCAGAAGTTGTATTTGTATAAGTAGTGGTCCAGTCATTTATGAGATTCGGGTTTTTTTCCCCCCATGGGGAGGGTTCTTTAGCAAAACCTCGTTTCCCTTTTGAGGTACATTAAATGTTGTTGTTTTTTTGAGAGGGGGGGGGGCTAACTAATCATGTGTGTTTGCAACTTTTAGTTATGGGGGTCTAAATCCCTCTGCTACATAAGGTCAAACTTATTTAGCACTCACTCCTGAATTAAGGCTGAGCAAGTCATCTATTCCGGACCCAATCTCCTCCTCTATCTCACTATCAGTTGCCAGAACGCTCTTCTGCTGGCCACTGCCTGATGAGTTGAAGTCTTCTTCGTAGTTGTCCCCTGAATCTACACAAGAATATTATATTGGGCACTTAAGTAGTCAGTGGGTGGGGCCTTTTAATTCCTAAGGGTATTCAATACATGTAGTTTTTCCCAGCGTAATTTTGGGAAGAAGTTTATGTGTATAAGTTTACCTAGCCCTAGATCTATGATAGCTTTGGCCCGCCCGATGTCTGGGTCCTTGAGCGGGTTGGCGGAGGAGGGCTGTTTACCCTCACTGCCCAATAGAGGGGGTAGGTTGCTAAGAGAAGATAGGGAGGTGCCTCCCAGAAGGTTCTTTCTAGGTGCATCACCATCCCCATGGCCACCAACTCTGTCAGAACAAATACATATTTTTATTACGGTTGGATCTGGAAAAATGATTTGGTGTATTAAGGTTCAGCAGAGACAGTGAAGGTTGAGTTCGAGGAAAACTGACCAGGAAAATGTTGATGATATGATTTGAGTTATAAATGAACACATATTCTGTCAAGAGTTGCGGTACATCAGAGGGTAATGAAGCTGGAGAGAAAAAAACCACAGATAACAGCAAGTTTGTGGAAGAGAGAGCAAATTATATGCCGTACAGTT
Organism: Timema cristinae; assembly: GCA_039000515.1. Lineage (NCBI taxonomy): Eukaryota > Metazoa > Arthropoda > Insecta > Phasmatodea > Timematidae > Timema > Timema cristinae. The sequence continues at coordinate 18,766,226 of JBCFYV010001001.1, read as the reverse complement.
AAATTTAACAAGCATAAAAATTCTAATAGTCTGGCTGAGCCGAGCCTTTGGCAATCTTAAGTCTAAGAAAGGCATGTCACTAAATGTAAGTTATCTTAAACAATGTTTAGAAGAATTTGTAAGTTGCGATTAACCAGGCCATTTATTAATGGCCCACAGCTTAAGACACTAGCCCCTATTTTAAGATAGGTGCATCGACATGCAAAGCTTTGGTCTGGCTAAATGTAATCTTTCGGGTCATTCATTTTGTACCTTGTACAGTAGTTAAGTATCTTACTGATGTTTTATAATCAAATTAGTATTACAAGATGCTAGTGGCCATATTGTGTCAGCACAGCTTAAAATTTAAATAATAATTTTATTGAAATATCTACTTAACTGCGGATAATATATTATTTTACTTATCTGACACCTTAGCTCAGCCGGTGGCTTGTTTGTTTGCTGACCTTATCTAAAGGTTCAGGGTTCGATTCCCGGCATGGCCGTAATTTTTTTTTCATTGGTGTAATGTGGCTTTATCCTTACACAGCGATGAATAACAGCTGGCAACTGGATGTTGTGCCTATCCTAGTCTTAAGTTGGATTATAGGGCATATGAAGCTATGACAAGCCGGTACCATAGCAAAAAAATATATATATATGACCCAGGCTAAACAATGTTTAAAAATGAGATGGCCCAGACGTCTGACAATAGAAGGAAGCAGATGTCACCTTTGTGCATTGGATTCTTCCCAGGCTAAAAACAGTAATGGATGCAAATTATGACATTTTAATCAACAACTTATGTGTAATTTGGCATGTGAATGCCAAGAACAGAATTTGTGAAATTAACACTCGAAGCAACCATTGTGAAATAAGCTAAGAGAAAATATTTGATCTCGTCAACCACTTGGAGCTCAGTCACTTCACCTTTACATAGGACAACACTTAATTGGTAAGTATTTGGTATGTTTATTATAAAGGAATGTAACCAATGATACCATGCCTTCCTCCACTTTATGTATACAGTCTCGATTACACCCAGGACTTTCCATTAAGTCGAGCTATATTTAATGAATTATACTAGTATAAGTTTTCAATTTTCTTACTATACAGTAACAAATAGTGCTATTTATTTTAATGAAATTAGTGACAATTTACCTTTTACTAGTATTTTTCAATAATTTCAAACCATCGGACTGTCTCGGCGCATCTAGACGTTCGATCGGAGAATCGCGAGGTGTGGCCTCCTGTGATTGGCAAGAACTCTTGGAGAAGTTTTCCTCATTACTTAATAAAGCTGAGTGTCGCAGATGGCTGAGTTCAGTCCTGTTCTCACTTATCATTGGATCATTGTCATTTGAATCGTTCTTTGATTTCTGTTGGGCTTCAGTTGGCAACACATTTTTCTCCCCCGAAGCAATACTAGTACCACTGTCAAGTATTCTTGTTTCCTAAAAATAAAAGATGTTAGGATATTAGTTTTTGTATACAAGCCTTTAGGTCATAACTTCTATTTTTTACAATAAAGGCTAAATCAATTCATTTCAATGTTATTTAATTTATAAAACTTATAGGAGGTGTGTTAGTCTGGAAGCGTTTTCTCCCTGTAGAGTTCTACTATGTATATAAGAACAACCTTCCTACCAGGAATGGACTTTGTTTTGTTTAGTCATACAATTGAGTATCAATTTTGGCTAAAAATGACTTGCTATCTAACCCAGGGTCTTAAACGTGTTAGCCATCCATGTGTGACCTTCTAATTTATTTCCTATAGATATGTATGTAGATAATATGAGTTTACTATAAAGAGAAGGCCCCACAGTTTATTAATAAGTGATAGGCATGTTACTTTTAAAACATAAAAAAAGTTTCTTTTTCCAATATTACTGCTATATAGTGCTAGCTTTAGAGTACAGATTAAACCTGGAAGAAAAGGGGGCAGAACAGAAAGTTGATACCAAGAATAGCTAGAATAATGTTCAATGAACTTAGAGGTGCTTTCTTGAGGACGGTAGAAGACCATACTTGACCAGATTCACATAAATACCTGTAGTGATAATCATTTCAACCACCCATGTGTGTTTGCGCTATATAGTTTTAGTTTTAAATATTTGCATTTGGGAGAAGTCTTATCATCAAAGCAACAGGTCAAAACAAAAATTGGGGTGGGGAGTAAGTCTTAAGCAAAGTTGTATATTGTGGGGTGGTGGGTGCTATTTTACTATGTTACCTACCAGTGTTATTTATTTAACACTCAACATTGTTGGCAGCAACTAATGACAAAGGCATGTGTTCAATATAAATCCAAGAAATAAGGGATATGCAGAATAAACTGGGATTTGAATCAAATATCATGAAAGTGGAGTTTAACAATCATGAAACCCGCCTCTGTGGCGTAGTTGGCTAAAGCGCTTGTCGTGTTGAGCTGCTCGACTGCTGAGGACGGGGAGATCGAGGTTCGAATCTCGGTCGGGTGAACTGGGGGTGGTTTTTCCTAAATGGTTTTCCACTCTCCCTCCACGCAAATGCGGGTTCACTTCCTCTAATTCAACCTTCCAAATTCCTAATCCATTAGAGTAATTAGTACTTGAAGCGTATAACCCAAACGGGTAGTAAGACGCGGTGCTATTATTATTTATTATAACAATCATGAAATGGGACATATTAACTCTGGGAAGTTTATATCTAAAAGCTGGTTTTTTTTCCACTTTAGAGTCGAATTTTTCCAAAAGCTCTTGAGTTCGAGTACATTATTTACATACTGTTGAAATGTTAAAGAGTATATATCAGTTTGTTTTAAAAGTAAAATAGTGTATTTAACATGTCACCAGTCAAAACAAACATAAAATGCAAATACCACATTTTTAAAATCCGAGATTTTATGTATAAAAATCTTCTGTTGAAGTTTTGAACAACATGAGTAATTGTCAAGCTCGCTTGGGGTGAGGCGAGTTTACTTTGGCGCTCCCATACTTATAATCTTAACTCGTTGTCTTATAATATTTTCAAAATTAGCTTCTACTTGCTCACATTAAAGTAATTTGTTTCTCTTACATCCAGTTTTATCATTTCTATGGAATTGTCAAGGCCACGTTTTGTTTCTTTTGAGGTCAAATTGTTAGGTCTTATTCTACTCAACTTCAAAATCTGGGCTAGAAGAGGTTCCTTGTCATATGTATCTGAAACAAAAAATATTAGCATTTAACACATTATAAGATGCACTATTTCATCGAACTCCTTTGTTTTGTAGTTGGGAAATGGCACAGTGGCGGTGGACTACTCAATACTCAATTATAAACTTGCCAATATATAGTTTCAAACAGGATTTGTCCAACTCCTTCATAAATGGGCAAAGTACATTAATAATTAGTTAAAACAAATTTACAGCATGTTATAATAACAAAGACCACAATAAGAATGAAATGAATATTAAAAGTTGAATAGACGAAAATGATGTAAATGTGTAATCAGTTTAATAACAGAGATTGAGCAATATACTAAAGTAAACAATGATATGGGATAGAAAGTGGACTAAAAATACTGTGTACAAACATAGTTGGCATATTTAAATGAAATGCAGGTCAAATTAAAAGTATAAAAAGTATAAATAAATATAGTTAATAGGAAATACATATAAGTGTTGACTAATTAAAATACACTTAAAATTAGTTTAATAGAATTAAAAACTTTAAACTCATTTAATTTAAAATATCTAAATCTAAGTTCATAAAAACATTAATAACATGAAATGAATATAAATATATGTAAAAATTATCAGTCTTGTTGTTGGGATTGACTTCCCTTACTCCTTTGTTATTGATATTCCCTGTAATGATGATGTCTACAGAAGTTCTATTTTACCGACATGTTTTGGTGCTAACAATTGGACGCACCATAATCATGGAGTCCGAAGGGTGGTAGGACACGATGAGATCGAACTTAGGAAGCGGACTTATCATTGTTTACTTTAGTATATTGCTCAATCTCTGTTATTAAACTGATTACACATTTACATCATTTTCGTCTATTCAACTTTTAGTATTCATTTCAATTCTTATTGTGGTCTTTGTTATTATAACATACTCTAAATTCCTTACGAAAGATTAGTTTTAGAATGTTTTCTAAAATGTTAAATTTACAGCAGTCAAATCATCCAATACAGATGAATTCTCAAGAAGATTCTTTAACATTGTGAATGTATATTTAAATAAATTTGTCAATCCAAATTACAAATATTGGTCCTAAAAAGTATTTTATTTTTAAGCTGGAGTAAGTACATTTTTACTGACTCCGACTCCACTCACACGTGCTTTCGTCTCCATAGCCCTCGTTTTAAAACATTGTTATTCACACTAACTAGTAGCTGGAGGGTTGTACTTGCTAGCTATGAATCATTGTAAAAGGTGATTTTTATAGCAAGATGCACAGTTTGGACATAGCTTATATATGACCCATTTTTCTTAATTTATATTTTCATTTGGGCAGTAAAAATATTTAAAGTAGGCTCTAACTTCTAAGACTGGAACAAGTTTAATTAATCAAAACTATCAGTTATATCAACATTTATTTAATAGTTCATAAGGTTTCAAAAAAAAACTCAACTAGACAAATGCAATAGCTTAGTTTTAAGGATAATGAATAATTGTAAGATTAGAGTACTAAATGTTTTGTGTTACCTCTCTAGCTAAATTTAATTTTAAAGCTTGTCAAAATGTTAACTAATATTAGGATTTTATCACATCTTACTATCTGTTCAGGTTGTAGGCATATGTGATAATTATAACTCTAATGGGGTAGGGATGAGGAAAGATGCCTTTTAAAGGAAATTTGTGCTCAAATTTGCATGAAAGGAGGGTGGGAAGCCATCTGGGAAAAACTCTTCAGTAGACCAAACCGAAATTTGAACTCCCATCCCCTTGAATCAGCAGGATAGTGAAACATGAGAATAACGCCTTAGACTATTCGACCACTGAAGCTGGTGAAAACTTAATCAATCCATAGTTACCAAATAATGCTTTTTTTTAATATTTTTAGTTTTGAATACTATAGTTTTTGATTTTATATCTGTTAGAAATTCAGTGTGTTGTTATTTTAGCCGAGATTATGTTATTTCAGCTGAGATTATTACTTACCTTTATTGATTTTCAAGTCTAAATCACTGATAAGTCCGTTCCTCCCACCATAGCTGTATTCTTTCCCATGGCTTGTCTCCGGATCAAAGACACTTAGTGTGAAGTCCAATTTGAAAAACTCTAAGAACTCTCGAACCAACAAGGTTATAAGTAGTCCATCACGCGTGCTCAGAAATTGTGTTAGAGACTTGCTATGCAGAGAACACTGGGTCTAAAATATTATGAGTTATATAATGCACAACACACATGTTTTTAATTTGTCAACTTTTATCTTGTTATTATAATTATATAGCTCGCTTGCAGACTTATGACATGTAGTTTTGTTGGGGGTTTTTTTATCCTAGATTATTGAAGGAAGATATAGCTACCTAAAAAGACAAATATGTTTTCTCGATAAAATTAAATGGGAAACTCAAGGACAAAACCTTAAAATCTACCATAGGTACTCTCTCAGCAACAAAAGAAACTTGACATAATTAATGAGTAGAAGGCTGACCAAAAAGTCACTCGAGTAGTTTTTGCTAAACTATATATATAATATTTATCATTATTTGCCAATAGTGTGTTGAATTACTATTTTATATCACGAAAACAGTGGAAAACACTGTTCAGTACTATAAATATAATGTATGTTTGTTGTCTCTTTTTCCTGTATTTCCTTCTGTGTATAGTAACTAAATGTTATCTTTTGGAAATATAATAATATATACCATTATAATGATATTGAATGTTCTACTGCTGAAAGACTTTTAATCATCCTATGTTTTCCTTTTTGGTGACATAAAATAGGGACCTAAATGAGGTTCTGGGTTCATTTACATTTCTAACAGTAAAAATAGTATTTGTTGAGTAAATAATTTGTATATAAATTTATTTTAAATTCATAATAAATAACAATAAATTATTACTTATTAATATCATTATAACTACTCTTAAATACCATAGTCCCTAATGTGTGATGTTTCCAACAACAACAAAAAAGGAAAATTATAAAGAAAAATTATTAGAAAATGACAAATTGATTATTAACTAATTCAAATGTAAGAGTTTGTCTTCCATTACTTAAGAAGTTTGAAGTAACAACAAACTATATGGATTTTATACACAGATCATGTGTGGTACTAGTAAAAACTTTTGTTTTTGGGTGAGATTATAAAATGCTTAAAATAATTAACACACTGTGCATACAAACCTGAGATGACTCTTGCTCTTCAAGGGCTAAAAACACACTCGCTCTTAACTCTGCCTGTAACAACAAAAGTATATCTCATTAACTAACAGATTTAACTGATCATGGTTGGCTAAATGATAGGCAAAAGTAAAAACATATACAGAAAAGCATGGCAATGACACGATTACCATAAATGAAGGCAGTTTAATAATGTAGTGCATCTAGAATTTATTTAAGTTATCGATACCTATCTAAGTTATGGGAGTATCACCATAGACTTAACATTAACATTCACTTAAGTTGCATGTATTATTCACTTATTGTAAAGTTTATTTGTTTTGTTTATTTATTTAGTAATGGGATTAAATACCCGTTCAGGTTATGTGCTTAAGAATTACTTAAGCTAATGGGTTGAATGTATAGGAAGTGAACCCGCATTTGTGTGGAAGGTCAATGAAAAACAATTTTGGCAAAACCACCCTCAGTGCACCCGGGCGAGATTTGAACCTCAATCTTCCCATCCTCGGCAGTCTAGCTCAACATGAAACCAATGCGTTAACTAACTATACCACCAAGGCAGGTCTTAATGTGAAGAAACTAGTTTGTGGTCAGGATTCACATAGCGTCAATCAAAACACAGACAATGGATTTAAATTGTTTTAGAAAACATTGTTTAATAAAATGGAACACAAGCATTTATTTTAGAGTTTGGAAGACGCAGACAAACTAGAGCCTACCAAAGAAGTCGTCTGGATTCCATAAACAAATAAATGAATTAATAAATAGCCCTGTTAACATGGTAGAACATGTGGTACCAATCACTTATCATTCATGTAACATTAAAGTTCTCCCTTGGAGAACTCTTAGTTAAGTGGACATTAAGTACCTGTTAAGTTAACTGCAGCATAACGGCTTCTTATTCTTTATATAACATATTACTCATCATTCCTATTTTTTCTTTCAATAAAATTGAAATACATTTAAAAATGTCACATTTCTAATAATTGATTAGGTACATTTCAATTTTGGTCAGGCTAATTAAAAAGAACACATCACTACAATCATAGTTTGGCCTATGGACTACAATTTATTGTATCAGCCAGTAAAATGATCTGGTCTGATGCACATCACACTAAACTATAGGCTAGAATGGTACAGTCTGAATCGAATTCAGTTATGTTGCATAGCTGAATTGCTAAATGTAATGGACAATTTCGCAGTTATTTCAAACAGATTTGCCACCGAACAGGTAAACCTGATTTAATATTTTATGTGGGCCTAGGTAGATTCATTCAGCTAAGGCAAACAACTTGATTTGGAGCGGTAAGACTTACGAATAAATACGCAAAATATAAAAAGAAAGAGTATAACGAAATATATTATTTTTATTAAATGCCTTCATTCTTTTTAGTATATTTATGAAAACTTAAGGTTAAAATAAAATAATTGCTTTACCCTTATTTTGAAAAGCGTTCCATTATTTTCTAATGTTTGTGCAACTAAATCACGCAGTTCCATATCTTCTTCAGACATTTCAGATTCAATTAAAAAGCAAATTAGTATTAGAACTTGGTAATAAAATTAATAAATACAAAATTCAAATGGTAGTTAATGTTGAAAATTGTTAACTTGTTCATAGCGTCTACCAACATAAAACATATAATTTCTTTAAATTAATACAACATCATTACCTAAAACTATTTCAGGAATATTTTTCAAGGCCGTGAAAATTAATGAAATTTTTGAGGCAATGGCTATTGCAAAAGAGAAATCTTCGGGTATTTCTTTCTCTCCTGCACACTTACAATCCAATTTGTATTTAAAAATCCTAAACTTATAGATACGATTTATTTTAAATATAAATCCTTGTCAGTTAAATTTAGTATTATAAATAGGTTTATAAAAGGTCTGATTACCAAAGATAATATAAAAACCTATGACTATGATAATATTATGGACTAAATAATGATTTCCAAGTCAATTAATGTGAAAAAAAAAAATTATTTAAGAAAAAAGTTTTAAAACAAACCTTATTTGATATCCTAGCTTATCTAGACGAGCGTCTGCCTATTATTTAAGATCCCTGAGTTTGATTTCCAGCATGCCTGAAAAATTTGCTACACTGCAGTCATCCTTAGACACTAAACTAGGGAGAGAGATTTTTATCATCGTATTTGCATTCTAATGCAAATTAACTTTACCTACCCCATTACATGATTGCTAACAGGACTTGTTTAAGTCAACCATTAAAAAAAATTTTTTCAAGCCATACGCAAATATATATATATCTGCGTATGGCTTATATATATATATATATATATATATATATATAACCTTTCGAACACTAAAGGTAAAGTAATGCGACAGAATCTCTGTCTGGTTCTGAAATGTTGATGGATGTCGACGTCTCACGACCCCCCGAACCCTAAAAAGTGGTTTTAACAATGCTGTCTGTCTGTGTGTCTGTTTAAGCTTAAAATTAAGAGTTGTTTAGTAAAGGGTGAAAAGAGAAAAAATATTTATTTTTAAAATCGGCTGTAACGGCTCTATCTATCTCATTTTAGACTCAAAAGTTAATTAATACCTATTTAATTTGATAACATTTATAAAAGAGAAATTTAATAGCAATGCAATAACCATAAGACATCCCCTAGTAAAATGACGAAAATTTTAACCGGAAGTCAAAATTTTAATATGAAGTGTCGACCCTTGGGGACCCAATATTGATATTTTGTATTGATCCAAATATACAAACTAAGATGTTGATTCTTTAAAAATAAAATTATGAAATTTAAAACAATGACTAAAAAATGTTTTACGTATGTCTAGCGCAATTTGTTCTCGGGTTTGCTAGTGTATATTATATAACGAATTTTGAGTAAATACCTCAATTTCTAAAAAATAGAGTGAGAAAGCTTGTGCGGAGTTGTGAACTATTTATTTTACTTTATTTCAATACAACACTAGGGAACATAACATCCCCGTACTTCAACCTGCGCTCACAGATTATCGGTAACTGATATTAGTGCAGTTATCTACACGGGAGACATACAATCTTGTCAGCATTTACATCAATCAAACCCACTGAACTTTGTTACACAGGTAAGGTGCTTTCCATTACATTCACTCACCTTGTAAATTTTAAGACGCAAGATGGTTTAGGTGTAGATCTCATAGGTTCAAACATTCTGGAATTTTAACCTTCCTCCCCAATATTCTGGTCACCACTTCTTGTGCCCTATCTGAGTCTGATGGAAGTGAGCCAGCTATGGTACCAGATCTCCTTGTGATGTACCACACTTCCTTATGTCCTTTTAGCACTTTATGAGATCTCCCAAGGATACAGTCTTTGTAGTTGAAGGACTCTTTCACCAGAGGCTGTCTTCCCTAGTTACTCCAGCCGTTCCTAGGTAAAGGTCCAAAACAATTCCTAGAATCTAGTCTTATGTTCTAGTTCTAGACCACAGTGTACCTGGTACATAATGTCAATATTCTTGGTCACTTTATCGGCATGTTCCCGTGCATATGTTTCCCACGGAGATGTTCCAACCTTCCTTTCTTCTAATCCTTGTCAGCGTAACAGATGAATCAGTCCAATGAGCCTTTAAATCTTCCACTAGCTTTTTTTTATTAGTGGCGGCTCGCCTAGAGGGCACAAGGGCACGTTCCCTCCCACCTAAACACCAAGTTATTCATACAAACAATTATAAGCTATAATAATAATATAATAATAATAATAATAATAATAAATAATATTTATAGCTATGTAAACAAGGGAAATATTAAAATTAAAATAAACAGTTTTTTAGTTTTTCTTAAAATAATTATGACATTTAAAATTGCTGAGCGAAAAGCTCCAAACGAATCAACTATCTTCCCGATCGGGGCAAAGTGTTGAATGTTCCCAAGTCAAGGCGGACAAGAGGAAGGAGAGGGAAGAGATGGAATGCTCAGAACAGCTCTGCGCAACTCTAAATGGGACAATTTAGAGTGTTTCCCTGTAAGTAGAAGCTTGGAGATAGAGATGTCTTGTCTGGAGTCACGTCACTGGACGGGAAGGGCTCGCTGGGAGAGCGGTATTACACGGTCATATTTCTTTGTTAAAGAAAATGTGATATAACTTTGACCAATCGTCAAATATCTTTTATCAAAGGAAATATTTGTTCGAAGATTTACGCTATAGAACAGGCTAAAGGGTTTTATCAAAGAAAATTGTAAATGAAAGATTAGCCTGGACGCGAGAGACAGTTAATAATAGAAATTAATTTAGGAAACAAATGTCTAAGGAAACTTTTCAAAAATTGGATTCTTAGTGTTTAAAAATGTAATATACCAAATGAAATATTTTAATAATTATTTATAAATAAAGAAATAATACCTAAATATTAAATCCAATAGTATGACTTTAAAAAAAAGACTAATAACATAAACACTTTTATGGCTTAGAAAAATGTAGGGTCACTTTGTCATTGAATAGCTTTGTAATTTGTTTGAATGCTTAAAGTTATTAATAGAAAAAAGAGGGAAGATTGGATAATGTTTTTGTACAAATTGATTAAGCGGCGGGGGGCAGGGCTAATGGGTCCAATTGTTATTTTTATTGATGTATTTCTTTTTTCAGGTTTCCAGGTTTTCTTTTCGTTTTAAAAGCACTGAGATTGTCATCATTCTCACTCACAGCAGCTGCACATAAAATTAAACCATTCGAGCTCATTTTAGTAATAACACAATATTGTAACTGTAGACACTTTGAAAGAAATGCGATGTTGTGTGATAGCACATCTTTTATCAAAGACGTAATCAAATATTTATCATAAATTATATTTGATCAAAGAAATGTGTGTTATTTCTTTGACCGAAGAAAAATATAATAGTGTAATACCGGCCTTAAAAAGGACAATATTTAATGTTACGAAGGTGTTGCCGTTATGATTGGAAAAAATAATGTGTTCAATCATTAATATAACAAATATATCCAAATGGCTATTTTGTAAATTGCTATGCACATTAATTCAACCTAATTATGGAACGAAAAGCGCAATGTAACAAAAAAGTTAAGATCTTTTTCGCTAATTTACAAGCATTCTCTTAATATTTTTTTTTTCATTCACCTAAAAGAACAGCGTTCCTTGACAAAATTCATCAGAAAAGGTTACCACGAATGGTCCCAACTTGCTTGCAGAAAGTTTCCTGACACCTCAATTTCTGTTTTGGCTCTCGGGAAAGCACAAGCTGCGTGATGTGTTAGCTTGCATCACAAAATAGGTGTAATTGTATGTCCTCTGTCCCTGAGAAGTTGATGAAAATCGTCTGTAATACTGTAGTGCTTCAGCAAATGTATATTTTTATCCCACGTGTTGAATCGTTCTCCCAAGTGGGCTGATAGCTCATCATCTCATCTGTATTTCTCCTTCCAGATTTATTGCAGTAAAAATTTGGGAAATTAATGTTGTAGGAGAAGTGTGCTCAATCGGATAGAATATTCTCTGAGAAACAGATAGTAGACTTCTCTTCGTAATCGAATGTGAGAGCATTGATATTAAGTCGAAGTCACAATAGATTTGGTTCAAATTAGGGTTTCATATGAGTCCTAATACTAGAACATATTTACTTCCGGTGGGCCTTCTCTGTTGTAGTTAACCAGACAACTGACCCACTCTCGTAGTTGAATTTTCCCGAGGACATCAATGTATCTACCTTCTCAATAAATATGTCATCCCTCTTCTTCACTCTACACACTAGTGACACAATTGTCCACATAGAAGTATTTTTGTAACTTCTTTGCAATTTCCTTCAAATAATCTGAAGGACAGTCCAAATGGTGTGATATCGTTTCTATCAGAAAGAGACTCCAAAAATTAGTCTGTAATGTCGGTATTAAGTTGGCTTCCCTTTCTTCCACCACAGAAATTTATGTAATCTACCTGCAAGCCAATCCACATAAATGTCTTCTCAATGTCTAATATGACTTCTATTTTGTGGTACTTGAACTGGTTAAAAAAAAATGGATCTTCTCTATCATGTTGGGACCCTTTTCCAGACTGTCATTCATTGAGTCTGATTTTAGTTGTCAAACTGAAGTCTCTGCTCACGCTTGATGAGGTAAGTAGTAATACTCTACATCCCCCCTCGGACACTTGTTGCTGGTTCTATTATTCTAGCATCTAAACAATTAAATTACACCTTTCCATATTCTTCACATTTATTAATCGCCTTCAACCTCTTTGTAGTTACGACTAATTTTTATCTGCCATCTGATCACTTCTCAGTTGGAAATTGCTTTCTTTGGCAAACGAACTTCATATCTCCCCTCTTTACTAGCTTTAACCGTATGCTTGAAATACTGTAGAGCTTCCATTTCTAGGTTCTTCTTTGTTTTCACCTATACAGAATCTCTACTGCCTAAGGTCTCCGGTTGCCATAAGTCTGTAATGTCTAAACATTTCGACCAATTAAGTGTTGACAGTGTTTACTGTCTTGAAGTTAATATTTTTGGCCCTCTGTCCCAACACCGTCCAACCTAGCTTGGTTTCTATTGCCGACATACCTTTACCTAGCTCAACAACCTTTTCTGTTGTCGAGCTAATACCTCCACTTCTAGTAGTACCTTCACTTACGGAACATCAAAACCTACATCAGACAAAGTTATGTCCTTGTTTTCAGAAGAGGCAAGTAATCTGCTGTTTTGATTGTAGAACATAAGTGCATACTTTGTCTTGACCTAACTCTGGAACCGAGTACTTACAATTTTAATCAAGGCTGTGCAACGTGATTTTGTAAAGGCTGTGCACTTCTTGGGCTGTATTTACTTCCCTGAAATGATGGTGCATTATCTTTTCTTTGCCCAATTTATTTTAGGCAGAGCCTTTGTACACTATCCTTTGTAATGTAAAACCTTTGAAATGGCATACTGAGTCTAAGGGAGCCTTGGCTAGCTTCTTTGTTCCCCCCCTTCCATTTTCACCATCAAAGTATGTAGTAGCATTTGGCTTCTCTGATGTGACACTCACGTGTAAGTTTTCTCCGTATTGGTTTCAGTATTATCTTCCCCTTGTCCTTGGCCTTTAAACGGGTCTAACTTGGGACGCATAATGGCATGATGTCCTTGGTCACATACTAAACATTTCACCGAAGTTCTACAGCTTTTTGAAATATATACCCCATCCATCTTAAAGCAATGAAAATAAGCCCCGTTTCTTTTTGATGCTTATCTCCTAGTTATGGATAATTTCCTTTGCCTTAGATCAGTCTTGAGAAAGAGCCCTATTACACCGAATACAATATTTTTCAAATGTCTTCCTTTAATCTGCTTTTAGTACCACTGCAGTAGGTAGTTTGCTTTTATTCAAATTTTCATTAGGCCTCCTATCAGCAACACCACCTTTAACCCATGTATAAGATTTTTCCTTTGAAAATAAACAAGAAAAGAAGAAGAAGCAGAATAATTTGTTAGCTAGTTCACAACCACACATCCACTTATATTTAACATATTTTTTTTTATTAAAATGTTAATGATATGTACATGATTTATTTTTAGAATAACGGTATATATTTGAAATTGGCGGAAGTATGACTTTATTATTAATTAAAAGCTTTTCCTCAAAACTAAGTTTATTATCAATAATGTAATGCACAGAATCAAATTTAACGATTAATTTTTAAAACATATGAACCGTTGAACGAAGATAACAATGATAAGCAAATACAGATAATGCACTCACAAACAATTGGAATCACAATCCGGAATTTACTAGACAGTAGAGATAAAAAAAACCGGGAAATCCCCATCAAAAGTTTACGATTGAATTCTGAGGTGAGGAACTCCCAGTATGAATCCTACTTTCAAGCAGCAGGAGAGTCACTAATACAAAGTTAATTGCATTTATATATGTCACACTTTTAGATTAATATAAATTACAAACTCAAGATTAAAATAAATGGTACGGAACTCCGCAAGGACTTTCTCACTCCATTTTTAAAAAATGGAGATATTTACTCAAAACTCGTAATATACGTGAAACGAATTAATAATTATATACTAGCAAACCAGAAGAAAAATTGCACTATACTTACGTCAAACATTTTTTTTATTCCTGGTTTTAAACTTAATAATTTTATTTTTCAATAATTAAAGCCCTCATTTGTATATTTGGACCAATAAAAAAGATCTATATTGGGTGAGTTAGAGTCAAAACTTAGTATGAAAAGTTCGACTTCCGTTAAATATCTCAACATTTTATTAGAAGTTTCACATCTTATAGTTATTGCATTGCTATTAAATTCCTCATTTATAAATTTTGACCAATAAATTAGGTTAATATAGACTAGGTATGCAGTCTAAAATGATAGATACCCTAAAAGGCAATTTTGGCAGAAAATCAAAATAGCCATTTTATTTAGAATCTTAATCAACGCCTAGATACGATTTATAATCACAATCGTTAGAGCCGATTTTGAATTTATCGATTTTTTCTTTTTTCGCCCTTTATTAAACTAGGTACTCTTAATTCTAGGGTTAAGGCCCTGCCTACCCATAAATGCACGGTTCTAAACAAAAGAATTTAGAACAAAATATATTTAATAATTCAACCTTGTTGTTTTTTATTTATTTTAGTAACATATCTGGGCATCTTTCATAATTCTTATGGAATTTTCAAACCATGCTAAAAATAGTTATTGAAATATTTTCATTAAAATGTTTCCATTTCAATGCATTTTAAATGGGAAAACAAAAATTATTAATGGATTTATTTATTTTCTTTGTACAATTAAGCTAGAGTGTTTGTTTATAACATACTATTTAATGAATAATTTCTTTTTCTTTTTAGACATATTTTTTAATTTGGGTTAGCTTCAATAATCACGACGATATTGAGCTCTAACGACTCCCAAGTCGACTCTCTAGTCAAAATACATGGTTTTAAATACAACTTTTCCTTCTGCATCTAGTTGTCATAGCTGATAATAGGTGCCGTTAGTATGATCATTACCCATTTACAAGCTAGTATCATTTTGCAAGCGTTGGCTAACCTGCTGTATCGGAATGCAGGCGGCAATGGAGGGTTAAACTAATCTCTGTGACCTTCTTGAGTCAAAGAAACATTAATACCATGTACGTTAGGATAAGAAGGGCCAATGTCCAATTATGAAAATTTGCGTAATTAAATATAAACAATTAAACAATTTAATATATTCAGTAACTAAAATACTCACAAAGTCTTCCTGCTGTGTGAATAAATATAGTTGGTCCCTACTTACTTCAATGAGAGTATTACTCTAGTGATACATTATTTTCAAAGAAAAAGCCACATGCTTCTCCATACTCAAAATTTTATGACATTAGCCCTTATTTAACTGAGACAGTAAAACATGTAAAATTCTTCACTCTTATCTTATATTCTTTCTTGAGTTTTCTCATTCTTTAGCACTACACGTTGTAATAATAAGTGTTAATATTCAAAGTAAATGAAAACTACTGTACATTGAATTTTTAATCCACTATTATAATAAATAAAAATAAACATTCCTGCTCATATCAAACATAGTTATTTTAAATAAAGTTTGGTCTAAATGTAATTTGGAGACGTTCTCAGTATAATTTTATGTACTAGTTTTATTTTACGGTCTAAGATTTGACTCTCATTGGACTTTGGAATAAGTTATTTTTCAAAAAGTTAATGAACGAAGTTTTTGGTAGTCAAGATGTGAAAATGTTAATTTTATTTTATTAGCGTGATAAATGTGATTACTTTTAATTTGAACCTGTTGCATTCTCGCAGTTTGTGCGCTCGTTTTGGAAGAAATGTATCGAATCCCGAACAATAAGTATCCACGGTGATTATTTTTTATATAATTAACAATATGTGACCTTTTTGCTTTCGAACAAAATCCAATGGATTGTATAAATTTTGAGGTGGAGAAGTATTTACAAAATATTATTTTATATCCTTGTGAATAACAAGTTTATGAAGAAAGGGCGCACAAATAAAATCAAAGATATAATTGATTATTTAACTTCTTGTAGTAAAGGGTAAGTTTTTTTTAATGGTATGAATATTACTGGCGCTTAGGCTATCTGTATCTACTAATTTAAGTACAATGGATGAGCAGCGATACTATTTTATTTACGGTAGAAATAATATCAAAATTAAGATACAAATTAATACTTCTATATAACAATGCAGCGATTATTCTGATATTTCAAGTACTTTTTTTTTAAAAGAAAAGCTCTTAGCTGAAAGTAAATGTTATTAACACTATGTAACGCACTTATTGTATGTTCAAAATCTCTTGTGCCTTGGCCGAGTTCGTATCACGCTAGTACTAAGTAATTTCAACCTAACAGGGAATCGAACTAGTCAAGTTATTGAGCTGATTAATTTACGCACTCAGTGCTCAGTCATAGCACTTTAGCAATATTGACCACGACATGAAGCCGATGATAAGTAAATATATATTTAAAACCATTAAAATTGATGAACTTTTGTGTTCCCTATGCCATAAAGTAAGTAAGTAAGTATTTGATACCCGACCGCCTCTGTTGTATAGTGGTCAGATTTACTGGCTTCAGATACTGAAGTCCCAAGTTCGATCCCCAGTGCCCCTAATTCTGTCTGTGAAGCAGTGGGTCTGAAACGGAACCAAAATCAACCTCGTGAGGACAAATGAGGAGATAATTGAATGAATAAGTAGCGTTTCAGTCTAGAAAACTGAGATAGAAGTCTGGAGGGCTCGTTGTGCTAACCACATGGCACCCTCAGCTTGAAAATGTTGGCCCTATCTTCGCCAACATACGGCAGCCTCTCGATTGGTATAGCCTGCTTGCAGGCTGACACCATGGAGATATTACTCAAGTTAAACTCTACCAATAGGATAAAAAATTATTCCCAAAAACATTTATTTCTGGAAAATTGTGTAAATCCTATAGATGTTTGAAAACTGTAAACACCGTATTAAATAACAGATACCCACTTCAGTGGCTGAGTGGTCTAAGGTGTCACTAGTGTTAAATTGGCCTGCTGATAGCGGAGCACTTGGGGTGCAAATCCTGGTCGAGTCTATTGAGGGTAGTTTTTCCTAAATTGTTTCCCCATCTTCTAAAATAAAAATGCTGGTAGAAAACCTCTCAAATGCTTCTTTCCTCATTACCACCCAATTAGATTATCATATATGCGTATAACATGAACAGGTAGTATGACGCGGTGATATCAGTAATAAAAATAACAGATATATTTATAGTCAAAATTGTTATAGTCTTCGAAATGAAACTGCTTTTAAAATATGTTATTGCCTCCTTAGCCTTTAAATTTTAAAATTTAGCCAAAGCACAGTGGCCAAATTTAGCACATTTAATTTTAGTTATTTTTTATTTTACCTACTTACTAATAAACTCAAATAAATGGTACGACAAAATCGTAGGCTACATACTCAATCGTATAGGTTATTTATTATAGTTAGTGACAAAACCTTCAAAAATAAGTTATCTCTAATTTTACCTTGAATAAATTTCTCTCTGATAAATAAGTGTACATTATTATTTATCACTACCCTCACCAGATATTTATTTGAAAAAATTTCAATAGTGGTACAACAGCATTAACCTGTAGTCACGTGACACTTTGATATGCTAATTACTCAAAATGGGTACGGGTACAACACTTTCTCTTTGTGGTACAAAACGGTACAGAACTAGTACAAAACTTTGGCATGAAAAAATTCAAAAGTGGTACAACAGCATTAACCTGGAGTCACCACTTTGATATGCTAATTACTGAAAATGAGTACGGGTACAAAACTTATTTGTGTTACAAAACGGTACAAAACTATTATAAAACTTTGGCATCAAAAAAATTTTAAAATCAAAAGGGGTACAACCGCATTTACCTCGAGTACATGGAGTACTCACTTTGATATGCTAATTACTCAAAACGGGTACGGGTACAATACTTTTTCTTTCTGGTACAAAACGGTACAAAACTTTGGCATCAAAAAAAGTTCAAAATTAAAAAGTAGTAAAACAGCATTAACCTTGAGTCACCACTTTGATATGCTAATTACTCAAAACGGGTACGGGTACAAAATGGTACAAAACTAGTACTAAACTTTGGCATCAAAAGGTTCTAAATTCAAAAGTGGTACTACAGGTTAATGGACGTCTAGCTGACTGGAATGAATAAGCTAATTTTTCTGCTCGAGAGTGTGATTGTATCTTGACGTTATGTCTCCCCACGTTTAGTCAAACTTGGTCGCCTACACACTTTACGGTCCGGCACTACACTTCTTATCTCTCTCAATTCTTGGAAAAAAGTTTGCTTGCTGCCTTTACTGATTACCGGGCGTGGTCGCCAGTCTCCCAATTGTTTAAACAAACCAGTAGTTCTGCCAACCTGATGGCTGGAATCCACCAGTTCGTATAACGTTAGCAACGCCATCTATTTTAGAGCTGAAAGCTCAACACGCCGCCAGGGAGGGTAGGCAGGGCCTTAAACACACACACAGACGTGATTGCAAAAAACACTTTTTTGGGTTATTGTGGGTAATGGAGGGGTGGGGGGAAGGGATTCACGAGCTAAGTTTAATTGGATGACAGATCTAAATGTTACTAGAAGTAATCCCTAATATATCACTACGCCAACAGCTGACATCTATCACTTTGGATGACTAATGAAAACAGATGGTAATATATTAATGTGTAGTTAAGCACAGTAATTTAGGCCAATATTATTTATATATTTATTTGAGGTCGGACACAAAGTTTATTTATAGTTTTATTCCCCTTAAAAAAATATTAACAACACTTTCACAAAAACTTATAACGAACATAACTTTAAAATGGCGACTAACGAATCTAAACCACATGATTGAACATAACGGTACACAAGTTTTTTTACAATGATGCAGACACGCAGTTGATGAAAATATTTTATTCAGAATGACGTGATTGCATAAACCACTTTTTAGGGTTAGTGCGTGGCGGGGGGGGGGGGGGGGGGGACTTGAAACGTCAACATCCATCCAGCAGAGATGGGTTGGATTTTTTTTTCTTTCACAGTCTCAATACTTATGTGTTCGAAAAGTTAAAAAAGATATATGCCATATTTGTGTATAGCTTGAATGTTATCAGTTTTATAAAAATATGTTTCAAATAAAAGATTTTTTATTATAAATAGACCTACATATTTGCAATGTTAAGTAATTTCATATCTCAAAGAAAATTATTATTAGCACCAATTCTTACTATCCGTTCGGGCTATACGCACTTACGCTAAAGTGTAATGGTAGGGTGATTGTGAGATGAAATGGAGGACCTACAGTTTAACGTGGAATCCGAACTATAGAGGCTTGGCATTCCCCACATTCACAAGTTGTGATTAATACACTTCTTGTCAGGGGTTAAGGAAAGGTTTGGTAATCAGATAAATCTGTGCTCGGACTGAGAATTGAACCCAGACCCCAGCACACAAGTCCGACACCTTACCCCTAGACCACCAGGTCACCCATATCTCAAAGAGTTACATGATTGGTGACCTAGCGGTGTAGGGGTAAGGTGTTGGACTTCTGTGCTGGAGGTACGAGGTTCATACCTCAGTCCCAGCACAGATTTATCTGATTGCCAAACCCTTCCTTCACCTCTGACAAGACGTATATTAATCACAACTTGTGAATATGTGGAATACCAGGCCTCTAACATGGTTCGGATTCTACGTTAAACTCACAATCACCCTACCATTACACGTTAGCGTAAGTGCTTACAACCCGAACCGGTATTAAGACTCCATTCTAATAATAATAATAATAATAATAATAATAATAATAATAATAATAATAATAATAATAATAATAATAATAATTAATAATAATAATAATAGAGATATGATAAAAAATGAGAATTTATGCATCAGACCGGATGTCATAAAGTCACTTTGACGTGAAATTGAGAGTAGTTATTTTGTTTGTAATATTAATGAATGTTTAGAAATAAAATTTTGATAAAATCTATTTTATCTCTTTTTTTCACTTCAATAAGCCACCCATGATTTTAGGATTATATATCCAATTACAAAAACCCTTGGGATAACCCTATGAAAACCTTGGATACCAAGGTTTATCCCGATCGGTGAAATTAGTTTAGACTCTTCTGAGAGGTATAGACAAAAATTAAAAACCCACTTTTTTGGATCCAGAGGTTTATGAAACATCGAAATTCATCAAAATCTCAAGTCTAATTATTTTGATGATCACAATAATTTCTCTACCTTGTATCATGACAACTGTACAATGAACATTTCATGGACTTACCCCATTTCATTGGTCAGTCCGTGTTGGATCCCGCCAGCCCTTATCACATCAACTTGAGAAACATCACCAGTCTGGATGGGGTGAACACAAAAACCTTTGAACTGTGTGTTGGCAGTAACGTAATATTTCACTTGAGCAGTCCCCCCCTGATTTTGTACAATGTTCAAGCGTGTGAGCTAGAGGAAGCAAGTAATAATTTCTCCTAACTATGTCCCCTCACTGTGGATCACCGAACGAACAAAGCAGTGCCCATGCGTCTGTGGAAAATCTCTTTGTCAGTGGATATTGATGACAGCATCAAGATTGGCATTATGTGTTCTCTCCCCCAACAATTTTTTACACGCCGAGTGCGAGTGGTCAATGCAAGTTTAAATTTGTTTATGGCCTATTTATTTTATGTTATTTTTATTGAAATTACATTTTAGTCTAACTCTTCAAAATTATACGGGGCAGTGTTAAAATTACGTTTCAGCTTAATCTATTCTTGGGATTTGTCATATGTTGGACTTCTGATCAATATTTATATTTCACGCGAAGTTAGCTCACATTTGGTACCTGCCTTCATTCTATTTTCTAAATTGTTTAAAATGCTAGCGGAAAGATTAAGTCTTTGTAACATGCAATTTAATGATTGTTTTAAATTAGGTATTACTTCTCTAAATAATGTCTGGGACGATATTATTCCTCATAATTATTTTGTTCGAAGTATTTAGCTTTCTTTTATGCATTTAACTTAATTAACTATGTCTGGTACTATGACTAGCCCGCTTCTCGGGGAACGCCGACAGGATAGTTGATGTCACTTTTGGTTAGAGTAGTAGCGTGAAAAAGTTAGCCGCAGAATGCTCTATTTGTTTTTAATGTCGAGCACTTTTTGATATTCTACTTTGTTTTCACTTTTGGGTGAGAGCTTATTGATCCTATTTGATCGTATTTTTAGTGCAAGGAGTTAACCTATTATGTGTATGGTGGGTAAACATACCTGACATTGGTTTGTGTTTGCATATTGATATTTTAACTTTTGAATCTTGTGAACTGTCAATACTAGCATTAATGAAGTTTCGCCAATTTGTTTTGCTTTTATAAGCCGGGATGGCACATGTTAACTTTTAATATTTGTAATTCATATGTCCAGGCACAGGCCTAAGTTTGCAAAATAATATGATCTTTTTGAAGGCTTCATGCATATTCTTAGCTTTTGTATTTACTCATCTTGTTTACCTTATTTAAATGTTTGTTATTTGAAAATAAACAGGCTTTTATAGCCTATTGTCAGATGTTTATGCGACTTTACTTATACTGGTATTTAATGAGCCATTACCCTCTATTTTATTGAGATCATTTGTCAACTCTTGCCTTTGTTTACAATATTTTATTAGGGTTTTAGGACTCGCAACATGGGATGGATGTAAAATGTTTGTCAAATTATCATTCCCTGGAGATTACATTTAGTTTTCCTGTTTATATTACTTTGTACACGGCTAGTTGCTTGAACTTATTATTGACGTGGGGTTGACCAACCAAGTAGCGTGTATAACCTGTAAGGGAGCGAGAAAGTAAAAATGAACTAAATTATTGCTGTATTTTAAAAATGCTAGAAATCCCACTAACCGCTATTTGATCATTTTGTCTGCCAGACCCACTCTGTTAAAAGCTAGATCTAGTGGGGAAAAGCCGCTAAGTTGGCGACACACACATATTATACTATTTAGGGGCTACATCAACATGTACGCCCTTAAGTCTTGAGCACAGCGTCCTGCGCATCAATACCCCCCAACCCTACTCCACAGTGAACTTGGGGAACATTCAATATTATGCTCCGATTGGGAAGATATTTTTGTTTGAAGGTTTTCACTCAGCAATGTTAAATGTCATAATTTAAAGCAAAAATAAAAAAAGTTTATTTTAATCTTAATTTTAATATTAATACGACTCTTGTTTATATTAACTTATATTAATATACATTTTAATTGTTTGCATGCATAGTGTAGTGTTTGGTCGGGAGGGCATGTGCCCTTGTTAGGCAAGCCGCCACAGCATATTTTCCTAAAAATGTGTGTCGAAATGTTAACCAATTGTGTTAGAATCAATATCAGAGTTCAGATATTAATAAAATATCTTAAAGTATGTTAAAACTTTATTTGTCTTCAAACAACATAACATAAAACAACAATATTCACATGATTTATTGAAAATAATCAACAAGTTCCAGGATAGCTACAAAGGAGGAGCAATTAATTTGTAGTTAGCATTCCGGTCACCAGATGCCAGCAGCTTGACTAATGTCCAGAAATTTGTTAGTTTAGTGATGACTAAAGAGTGGATATTAGGCTGAGAGTGGAACATCTTCAGATCAAGTCTCTTGGCAATGCTACAACAGTTTAAAATATAATTATTGGTATGTTAGAATATAAGACTAACAGTAGTTTAGACTAATAGAAAAAAACAACACGCATGAGAGTAAATCAAGAGAAAGTGAACCAATATTTAAATGGATGAATGTGTGTATAACCAAAACAGGTAGTATGATTGAGTGATAAAAATAACTTGTAAACAATTTTGAAAATTAAATCAGCATGGGATGTGATTACAGAAAGGTATTTCAGTTATGTCAAAGCAGCCATTTCCAGTACCACTTTAAAAACATGTGAAATGTGATAGTATTGTGACAATAAAGTTAAGAAAATGTTACTTCTTTAATTATTTAATTTCAGTTTTAATTTTTTAAATAAATTTATAATTATTTGAACTTGTACTTACACAGTTTCAATACTCTTGTATTATTGTTGGTGGGGTATCCCAAAGTACCTACCGAAGCTATAATATGTTAATTTAAAGATATTAAACCTTTTGATTGCAATTAATAACTTTTTTTTTAATCTAGTGTGTGGCTATGGATGTTTATCAGGGGGTTCATGCAACTCGGATGGTTGTGAAAAGGGTTCGCGAGTCGAGAAAGTTTGGGACCTACTGCCTTAGACCATTTAGCTACTGAAGCTGGTTAAATTTATTTAAAAATTTGAATTTACTTTTCTACCAATTATTTTAATTCTTAATATGTAATGACATGGATCTATTACAGAAATTCAACTTGAAATTTTAGTAGTGCAAATGTACAAATATTGTTATATAGGTATTACTCAAACCGTAATAAACCTCTATGTTTGTATTCAAACTCAACTCAACTCAAAAGGTATAAATACCTATTCTCACACACCTGGCTAAAATCAAATCTTACTCTCTAGTAAAGAGATGATAAATGTACACCCATCATGTTGGTAATATACCTTATTTCCATTTTATTTATTTGAGGTATTTAATGTGCACTTTCTGAATCGACTGATTATATCATCACACGACTTATAACTAACTTAAATCTAGAAGAGGCACAACATCCAGTCCTGGGGTGTTAATTAATTAATCACTGTGAAATGGGAAAAATCAGATTTCAACAATTATAAATTTGATAGACACACTTCCGATTGGGAAAAGTTGTCAAACATTATATCTGATAAAAATTATGGAAGCTTTATATAAAATATCTTTTTTCAAAAAAGCTTTTTTTTAAGATGTTAGATTTCTGGTTGTATATTTTGTTACCAACTGAATAGTACTATTTTATAATAATAAGCCACCACTATATTGTGTCAGAATATGCTAAAAATTGTGTATTTGGTTATTGAAAAATAGTGCACACGCAAATGTATAAGTACAATGAAAGCTCTAAAAAAAATCATACTAACCGTCCCAAAATCTTCTCTTTTTTTGTCCCTAAATCTGTCTTAACCACCAGAGCAGAGGAGGTCTCCTCACGACTATATTCTTGAAGCAACTTCTCTGCATAGATAACAAATGCTTTCTCATCTGGGATGAATGGGACAGGCAGAAAACGAGGACGAGGACCCTTAATTTGAATATTAAAAAAAAAAATACATTATGTTAAATTAAGAAATTTCTTAATAAACATAGAATTCAAATGTTCAAATCTACAAAAGTGGTGTTTTATATATAAACTAACATAAGCTGATGATGTTAGAAGGGCCATAAGCTTTTTCAGCTAGTTACATCAAAAGGTTATATAAAATTACACGGTAAACATTACAACATACACATCATACACTTATGACCCTACCACACAGAGCGTAATGCTAGCTACGTATGCTATGTTCGCTATACGGGCGAAAAATAGCTTACTTTATTGACAATGTGAGTGGCCACACAGAGCTGTGTTCGCTATGTTTGCTTTCTTAGCTACGTCTCGGTGTGTACGATTCTCGGATATATTTTAAAAACGTGGCTGATGACGGATATGCGCAGTAGACCCGCTGTGGTATTCAACCCTGTTCAGCCAGCATTAGTAGGGTGTTTAAAGTAAGAATATGACATTTCTGGAGCAGTTAATTGAAGAGGTAAGGAAGTAGCCATGTCTGTGGAATAAAACCATTAGAGAATACCAGAACGTGAACATATGAGAGGATGATGAAATTCATCAAACTCTGTTATTTCCATTTTCACCTTGTGTACCCACTTTCTTTTAAGTTTATTACACAATTAAAGTAACAACAGAGCCTCATCATCACTGTCATCACTCTCCCAGGGTAAAATACCCGCCAACATCTTGGACGAGACTGAAGCGTCTCGTACAAATAGTAGCTTCCAGTGTAGCCTCTTGGTGTAGCAAACATAGGTAAATAGCATACATATACTCCATTCACGGTAGGAATTACTCTCTGAAAGGTCTTTTTTCCTACCAATATCCTACTATATATTAGAGTTCTGGTAGGGAAAAAGGCCTTTGAGAAAACAATCTACGCTGAACAGACTTTAGCATAATGCTCTCTTGTCCTCAGAACTACACAGATATTTTATCAATGGAAGAAGGTATAGTTCTACGGTTATGTTTCTTGTGAAGAACTTGGACCAATGAACCATAGCAAATAGTCAAGTTTGTGGCATAGCATTTCATATCACCTAACTCCTGCTTAATACCACGAGAGTTAAGATTACTGGGGCTCTATACACAAGGCTTTGTTTTGAGGGGAAGAAACTCACATTCCTGTCTCGTTTGATAAATAGTAACTGTTAAAAAAAAACAGACACTAGAGTATATAAAAACTCAACTATATTAAACCAGGGTCACAAATAATTTTGTCTTGTTAAAAGGGGCCACATATAAAAAATTATAAGGACCTCTGATCCAAACCAAAAGTCAGAATTCATGTTTAAGTGTAATTTTCAGTGTGTATTTGAATTGAGTATGGTGAAAACAAATGACTACACAGTTTTAAGCTCAATGGAAAAAACGGTGTTGATATATTTAGACCAAACATTTCTATGTTATTTACTATAACTTAGACAACTATATTCTTATGTCAAGCCTGTGGGGTGGTTACATTTTTGTTTAGGTCTAACTCACCCAATATTTATGTTCAATACTTTGATATCTTTTTAAAGAGAAAAAAATTGTATAGAGATAAAATTGGTTGCTTGGTAGGGGTTGAGAGCAGAATTATCGGTATGTTGTAGTTTTTTTACAAACCATTATAGTTAACAAACCTTAACAAAGAAGTGTTGTAACTTGAGTTTAGTCATCAATTTATTAGCTGCGATCACAGTTGCACCTTTCATTTTCTTATGCTGTCCTATTGTCACAGTCTTCCCACCAATTAAGATCTTGCAGGTGTTAAGATTCGAGCTATAACAATTACAAGAGAAATATAACACAAAACTGATCAATACAACTGAAAATTAGTAATGTAATAATTTCAAATATAATATCTATTTCAAAGTGTAAATGTTTATACAAATAGTACCCAATGAAAATAGTAAAAATGTGTGGACTCTACATTGCCGACAAATGAAACCATATTTGTTCCTATCACTTTTTTCCGTACTTTTTTTTTATGCATTAAATTAAGTTCTGTGTCCTAATATGTCACACACATAATAGTAGCAAACCGCCAAAGAGTTGCACAAATTGTGCTTACTAGCGTTAAACCATTGACACAGTTTAACATGTCATGTCTAGATGGCAGCACCAGTGTTTTAAGATATAAAGGATTTTTTCCATGAAATATTTAGGATTTCAATATGGGTGTAAAAGCTCTATGAATGAGCTGGTCTGTAATATTGCCGGGGAAAAAAAAAATTAAATGAAAAAATATTTGTGCAAAAGTGATGATGAAAGTTATTTTAACTGTGAAGATTTAGGTGGTTTGGAAAAATTCAGATAGTGATTCGAACGATGATGCCGGTGGTGATAAAAATTCAAAATAATAACAAAATGGTATGTAAATAATTTAATTTTAAATAATGCACTAATCTAAAATGCAGTTATGTTTTTAAAATGTTATTTTAAAACCTTGCTGTTATAAATCAATATATCGGTACATTAATATACAATGTAGTGTCAATATTCTACCTGGTACATTTAAATGAATAATTAATTTTCAAGTTAGCACTAACAATAATTGTAGAAAGATTCTCCTCTTTTAAATATGACTGCACAGTACTATGAAAATTAGGAAACAAAGGGGTTTAAGATAAGCTTCTACTATTGATATATTAAAAGCATTATCATTATACAAGTCCCTGAGAACAGCTGGTTAGACTAAAATTACATTCATTTAACTTTTTCCAAAAGCAAAAGGAAGTGATGAAAAACATTCACAACTCAAGAAATTACGTTATGGTCCTAGGAGGCATATCACTTATGATCAACACCGTTCAGGTCCAACATTCAAATGATATCTTGTATCCCAACTTAAAAACCACTCTACACCTCTTCTCATACAAAGTGTTCACCAGCTACTTAGTCATAAAAATATTTAAAACTTGGAATAAGAAAAACACCCTCAGTAGACACGACAAGGGTTCAATTTAAGCCCCGATCTCTCCATCATCAGCAGGCGAACCTAACATGAGACCATTCTGCAACTGAAGTGGGTACTTACAATCTTGACTGTACAGTTATTATTAAGAGTGCGTGAAGACTACTTTTTGATTCGAGGTTGTATTAAATGCTAGCCCTATTTTATAAAGACACATAAAGGTGTTGATAACCTTATATTATGTATTATGAACAAATAAAAAAAACTCACCCAAATTCTTTTTCTTTTCTTTTAGAACGATTTGCGGTGGGTTTTTCATGGACAAACTTGTAGTCAATGCAAGACTCTGACAAAGACCTGATGACATCTTCTATTACTGCTCCCAAATCACAGCTGTCTAATAGAACCATTTGGCCGTAATCACCATTTGGGAGGACTCTGGCCAAGTGAGGGTCTTTCAAGAAACTAGGCCTATTTGGAAGATAAATTTGTCCTTAGTTTGGTTCTCAACAAAGAATGTTTTTTATCCACACCCACAAGGTTTGAAGACAAAGCTACTGGTTTCTCATCACATGTTTTAGTCAAAGATTCAATAACTCGGCAATTCAAGGGATCTTTCATTTGTTTGGTTTTTTGTGGGTCACACAACGTTTGATTTTCATCTTCCGGAGAATTCATTGCCTTATCCAACTCGTCTTTCAATTCAAGTTGAGGTATTATTTCTGAAACACAAACTTAATATATTATACATTTTCTAAATATATGATCTACAAACTAGCTTAACCTCAAATACAGTATACCAGGTTTTACACATCCATCCCTAGGATAGGAGAACAAAGCCCTTTGAAATAATAAATATCATCTGAACAATGAACCAGTCTTAACCCTTACCCTCTCCCTCCAGCCTATGTCTTCTCTAGCTACTTAGCCATAAATTTTACATCCATCCCTGTTTCCAGCCTGTGTTATTATTATTATTATTATATTATTATTAGCACCGCGTCTTACTACCCTTCGGGTTATACGCACTTACGCTAATGTGTAATGGTAGGGTGATTGTGAGATGAAATGAAGGACCTACAGTTTAACGTGGAATCCGAACCACGGTCCAGCCTGTGGCCTGAGTAAGTTTATCAATCCAAGCCATATATTTTCCACTCCCTGCTTGCTAGGCCTGTCATAGGTTTATATGTCCTATAATCTAACTTAAGACTAGGACAGACACAACATCCAGTCCCTGGACTTTAATTTATCAATGTGAAAGGGTAAACCCATATTTCACTAATGATAAATTTTCTTAACCACACAATTAATTTAAAAAAACTCACATAAAAATGTCACTTTGTTTTGTTTTAAATTAGATTTTATGCATCAAAGTGACATCTAATGTAAAACAAAACCGCCAGATGCTGCGATTTATTTTCTAGCATGTCATCTTACTACTCGTTTGGGTTACATGCTTATGTACTGATTACTTGAATGTTATAGGACTGAGGGAGGTTGAATTTAGAGGAAGTGTACTCGTATTTATGTGGAGGGAGAGTGGAAAACAATTTAGGGAAAACCACCTCAGTACACCCAACAAGGATCAAACCCCGATATTTCAGACAAAAGCAGTATGGTCTATTGTGAGAGTGGTGCCTCAGACCATGCGGCCACCAAAGCGGGCGATGTTGTGACTTATTTTGCTGATAGCTATTATATTACAGCTTATGTAGACAGTTATCATTTCCAGTGATGGATACTCTTTAGGTCAGGGATAGTGAAACTTTTCCGGTCAGTGTACCACTTGAGGATTAGCCGGATTTAAAATAATCTAGTGTCCCACTACTTTGTTGTGTCTAAGAATGAGTATTTAGAAATAACAAATTGTTGAATATTATGATATTTAATAAATTACTCAAATCAAATTGTATATATTTTAATAACGCTTAGATTTCAAAGACGGAAAATTATTAAATTGTCAGAGTGAGTGTCAGGTACATTATTAATTTCAATAACTCAATGTGAAAATATTGAAAATAACACCTTCAGTGAAAAAAACAACAAAAAAACCCAATAAATTGATATGAGCTAAATTCAAAAATATAATATATAATCTTTTCCTTATTAGTTTGAAACATGTTGTATTTTGTTAGTCAAGATATTTATGTTCTGTTCATAACTTGTCTTCATTAACACACAAGATGTACTCGAGTATGACCAGAGATTATCGTTTACTTTAAATAAAGTTCATTGGACATTTCAGAAAACATTCTAAGCTATTGAATCTTAAGTAAGGAGCATTTGAGATCTAGCAGTCATTATAAACACGTAGTGTTTTTCACAGTGACTGTCCATGAAATATGGTACAATATGTGACATTACCGAAACATGTCAAATAATTTTATCCAGACATTCCATCCATTGCTGGAATCCCAAAGAAGAAAAGGGATGTCAAATTAGAGATAAGACTTAGATCAATATAACTCAACCTTGTAATTATTTTTATATCAATATGCATCTCCACTTAATTTTGACAATGCATATGTTAACACAAAATTTTATATTATAATTGATTTTAAAGATTTTTAATCTTAAATTTTCTATGATAACTCACACTTGTGTTGTATTGAAATTTATAATAATTAAGATAGACAATGTTTTTGACTATTTATTAACTCTTATATATTGATGTATGAGTTGATGAATATATTTTTGAGTTTTTACTATTGTGTTATCTTAATTATACAGCAATGTTTTCTTGAATTGTTAATACAAATTATGTTAGTGTAGTTTTGCCATCTCTACTCTAAGCTATTAACATTTGAAACATTCGATAGTTCCTGGCCAGTAGCGTACCTGGTGGTAGAAGCTGGTATTTATTGTTGAGTTCTGGGAAAGTAATCAAGCTCTTGATGACCTTGGACAAGAAGAATTGTTTACTGACCACCAGAAGGAGAAAGTTTGAGGTCTTGACCCTTCTGCAAAGGAGACCAGACTCCAATGCAATACTGTCAACAAAAATTGATCAGTGAGCCAATGAAGGGACACAAAACTGCTAGTATACGAAGCCATTGAGATGGTATGAAAGTGAGATGGAACTAAAGGCCATATTTTTGCAGTTTTAGTAGAAAAAAAAACTTTTTTTTTGTCAAAATAATTATTTCTTCAGCAAATATATTAATTTTAATTGTCATCTCAACAATATTTGTCGTGAGCAATTCAGTTTATGACCATACTTTTTTTTTCTATTCTTATTAAGAGAAATAGTCCTCGTCAGACCGAATCTCTGTTCGGTATACTTTAGGCGGTTTTTACTAAATGGTTTTCACTCTCCCTCCATGCAAATACAAATACATTTTCTCTAAATTCTACCTTCCTAACTCTTAATATATTAGCATAATTAACACAACATATGCAAATAACCTGAAGGAGTAGTAAAACCTCGTTCTAAAAAATCATAAATGTGAATCAGCTGTATGCGATAAAATAATAGGTAGTAAAATTAATTTTACATTGCCTATTGTGTGGTTTTCCCCTGAATAATTGACTATTTTGGTGCCTAAATTCTTATTTTTAGTGCCTATTTTCAACATTTTTGGTGCCCAGAATCCGCTCCCTAATAATTACTCTAGTGTATAATAATATAAAATAAGTGATAATGAAGGAAGCTAGTGTGAAAGGATAGTCAGGTTAGGCCAATTAGGAAAAAACGCACTTTTCTCTTCATTTTTTTCCTTACACTAACATGTCCCACTAACAGAGTTACATTATTTTACGTTGGCTTTCTTTCTATCTTTTGTCTTGACTTCCAAACTTATATCAGCTTCAACTTCACTTCGAAAAAATTCCAGCTTTGAACATTAAAAAAACTTAACCAACAAAAAATATTGACAGATAAAATACTCAATTTATGGTCAACTATTGCAATTCTGAGCTATTATGTATGTTACAAATCAATATTCAAGTGGAAACACTCAGAAGTAATTGGATTTTAAGTTGTGAAAGTAGCATGATTTATCAGAATAGACCTAAATATTAAAAACACTGTGCAATAAGTCTGACACCTTAGCTCTGTCAGTAGTGTGTCTACCTAATGAGCTAAGGGTCCCGAGTTTGATTCCCGGAATGACCAAAAATTTATCATGGATGAAAATACGGGTTTACCCTTTCACATTGATAAACTGACGGTCAGGGCCTGGATGTTGTGCTTGTCCTAGTTTTAAATTAGATTATAAGACATATGAAGCTACGACAGGTCTATAAAGCCGGTAGTCGAAAAATATATGGCTTGAGTAAAAACTGACCCAGGCCACAGGCTGGAAACAGTAATGGATGCTTGGTATGTGCAAGAAAACACTTTACAAGTAGTTTTAATGCATAAGGTTGAGTAAATAAGCACAATATAAGATTTTCACAAACATAAAGCAACTAACAAAAAAAATAATTCAAACTTCGATTTGGCTTATAGAGTATTTCATAGGGATGTCAAACTCGATTCTTCAATACTTTCAATTCCTGCTGGTATCGAAGGAATCATCTTAATATAACAATTCTCAATACTACGATTTTTAGGTTCTTAATGAAAGTTGTGGCAACTAAGCAAAACGGCAAAATTCAGAATGAGTCGGAATCGATTATCTCTCAAATTAGTTTAATTGCCGTTAGTTATTATATATGTTGGTTCAAATAATGCTCCTATTTGGGAATTTTTTAAAAATTATGTTTTTGACAGTTGTTTATTATATAAAATTGAATTATTATATCCATGGTTTAAATTAGGAGGATAGCCAGCAAACTTACCTAGGTGATACTGAGTATAAATTGTTTAGATATGATATTAAAAAACACACAAACACATTTTTAAGTACAAGCGATCTGTGACAGTGAAAGCTAGTCCTTAAAAATGTGTTGTTTTTTTTTAATGTTATATCTAAACAATTTCTACTCCAGTATCACCTAGGGAAGTGTGCTTACTATTGTAATTCTTAATCGTTATTAATTATTTGTAATGTGCTTTAATACATGGTAAAATGGGTTATTTTTCTTTGTTGGAATTAAAAATTAATTTTGTTTTATTATTTACATTTTAAGCTTTTTTGTTGTGCTATGAAGTTGAAAAAATACGTTTTTACATGAGATTGGATGCTTGGAAAAATAATGACATAGGAAATGTTCAAGAATCGAAATTGAGTAACAAAAATAGAGAATGAACTTAAAAATCAGAATTGAAAATTGGAATCGATAAAAACAGGTATTGTGACATCTCTAATATTTCATTTATTCAATTCGAGTTCACTTCAAATTTAAAAAGTGGACTTTGCCTATTCCTACTCCAAACTATTACTATAATGATCTCAACAAGAATGTATTACAATTATCTAATGAATAAGTCACACTTGATAAAAAAAAAGTGCCAGTGAGAAGTGTTTGAATACCTACCGCGCCAAAACAGTTTTATCTTCACTGGAGAAATCGGGTGAGAAAGTGAGGTCCTCCCAAGACTCAATGTGCTTGTAGGTTTCTATCAACACCTCACCCCATTCTCTAAATGATCTGGGAAATGTTGACAGTCCAGTTGAAGTCCTGGAAGATTTTCCTACTTCCTGTGAGAACCAATTTTTAACTATAATAACATTCCTAAAATAATATTATAACAACACTATTCAATAGAATATATAACTATAACACACTGCCCACTGCCACACTTTATGGGATTTTAACAGTCAAAAGAACCATAATAATATCTTTTAACAGATACAATATTTAAGAATCAATAAGTTATAATAAATTTATTATAAAAGCTGTCAATGAAGTTAAATCAGGTACTGCATCTCGGTTTGTTATACATGGGTAGTAACCGTTGGCCTGATGTTTGTTGTTGTTTGTGGCTGGGTCGGGTAATTTAGGGTGAACCAGAATGTTGCGGAAATTATGGAGGCGTTTGAATGTAATTCTTGGAGTATTTCTGAGAAGATTTTGTGTGAGAGGTGATGGGTGATGGGCTTATGATATTGTAGCCTGTATTTAAGATGAATCTGAGCATGTCTAGACCTTCATAATACTGAGTAGTGGGGGTATGTCAATGGAAGGGTGGCTCTTGATTGGCTAGGGCTCTGATTATTTACTGTTGACTATGTGTTTAGGGTATCCTCGTGCTGTGAAAGCCTCAAAAAGTTGTTGACATTACTTATTAAGGTCTTCTTACTAACCTAAATACCAGAGACAACAGTATATGTCCTGAGGAATAATACAGCTGTTTGTAGCTATTTTTACTTAGTTTACAAATGTATTTCAAAATGTTAACAGATAGTTTGATCTGACTCTTGAGGAAGACACCTGTGTTTGGTGAGCATCATTTACTGAATGAAATCATCAATAAAAATAGGTATGCCTTAAAAGAAAAGTGTTTAAATTATTCTTAGACAGGTGTTTCATCAGATAACCTTAGTTTTATAAGGAGTCCGCATTCTCCTGACGAGATTAATCGGGAGCTAACTTGTAACAAATGATTGTCAAACTACCAATTTATATGCCTTACAGCAATTTTCTCATAAAATTGATGTAAAAATACTGTGAGAAATGCCCACATATCACTATTTAAAAAAAAAATTTTTTTAGCACATAAAATTATTTTTAGCACCGCAATTTACCACCTGTTCGAGTTATACAACTATGTACTAATAAGAATCAAATAGCCAAAGCTATTATGCATGCTTTTAGTGAGGATTACACCATCTAAATATCATATTCTGAAAATTGAAAAATGACACCGGGTCACAGGAATCAAACCCGGGACCTTTGGCTTAGTACACCAATGCTCTAACCACTTAGCTATCCAGGATTCATCCCATGCCCAGGTTCATTCTTCACTCATATTTTAAGGCATAGTCTATGATGGACTTACGGAAATCATCGGCTACAAATGTGTGATTTTATTAAGATCATGAGCTTTCAGACAACGCAGCCACCTTCAACTTGGTAGTTAGTTGGCTTATTGCTGCAACTTGTACAATTATTATAATTGTAAGGGATTGCATTTTTAAGAATCAAATAGCCAAAGCTATTATGTATGCTTTTAACATTGGCATAATAAGCCAGGTTCGATTCCTGTGTCTAGGTGCCCTTTTTCAATTTTCAGAATATGTACTAATACCCATAATGGCTTACAAACAATTAAAGGTAGAATTTAGAGGAAATGTATCCACATTTGTATGGGAGGAGAGTGGAAAACCCTACTCGGTACACCTGACTAGGATTCAAACACTGGTCTCCTTGTCATTGGCAGTCTAGTCCATTGTGAGAGTGACACCTTAGACGATGTGGCCACCAAAGCGGGCCATATTGCTATTACTAATGTTTGCAAGTGAGAAGTAGTGTCTACCTGTGAAGGCTTCCAGCCCATCTGCTCTGCCAGTTGATGGACTAATTCCTCCAAAGAGTCCGCCGGGCTGATCATAGAAGGATGTACAACCTTGTGCGACCAATATTTGCACTTTGCCTGGACAATTCAAAACAACAAATTATGTTTTAGCAACGTTTTAGTACTTTTTAGGATTATACACATACACTAATTTAGGGTACTGGGGTGGGGATGAAGAAGGTAACATTTGCAGAGGGGCCCAATGGTAGAAGGGGGCTTTAAATGATTATATTTTGGTGGGAATAATTGTAATCAAATATTTTATGACCTGATTATTGAGAATTTAGATAGATGAATATGTTTATCATAAAGTGATGTAAATTATAACTAAGCTATAAAATTATTTCAAATATTTCATTTTTTTTATCTTCATGCAGTCAAGCTGACTGACCGATGACGTTCCTAACACAAAGCTGAGGCTAAAACAGCCATTACAAACTGTAATTACTAAATAAGTAATTATTTAGGAATATTAATTATTTCTTATAACATTTATTAAGGTGTTAGATGACTTGGAAAATGAGGGCCCGAAAATAAATCTAGCGAGGGAGGGGGGCCGCTGTGTAAATTGCTCATTTTGATTCTAAATTTTGATAATGACTGCTTTAAACAAACATTTCCTCTCGTCAATGAAACAAACCTTTAATGTATAATAATGTTGCTGCAACTTCTTCACAGATTGTTGAGCTGCATCGGCTGCTGCAACCGCTTGGGAGGGTCCTTTCCCTGTTGCCAGTAGCTGGTTGTTTAAAGATGTTCTGCACAGGCTATTCACAATAGTCACAACAGATAAATTAATTTACTCATTACTTGTCACAGTCACCAACATGAAATATCAATAATACAGTCCTATTTTCATAGAAAAAGCCTTTTATAAAGTACAAACCTACATATTTGCATAAAAAAATTGATACCATTTTACTAATATATTAGTGTAATTGTATCTATCAAAAGTGACAGCCACAGAACAAACGACTTGACTTATGCATATGTGAAAATAAATCTAATAACTTTTCTAGCTGCCAGATAAGACCTTTCCTATGAAAATTAGACTGTAAAAAAATAATATATATATATAGTTTTTTTTAAAGCGTCTTACTACCAAATCGGGTTATACACTTATATTCTAATTACTCTATTTGTTTTATGGATGAGGACAGTTATATTTATAAGAAGTGTAGAGACTGTTAAAAAAGTAAGGATCTGTAAGTATTTTAATTTTCAATCAAAGTCAAGCTTTTAACGACTCTCTCTCTCTGTGCGCCATTGTGTGTGACAAGGTGTTGTTTGTGAAATATGCAGTTGGGTTGAAAATATGGCTGGGGAAAGGGTAACGAACCAATAAAGTGGGTATTATGCAGACGTCTGACCATTGACCATTAGAATATTGTTAAGAGCAGCTGTAGACATCAGGCTGTTAAAATCTGTTAGGAGCCCCAACTGAGCAAAAACTGGTTTATGAATGAATGAGGGTCGGAAAGCTAGAGATACCATGGACATCCCAAGAATCTATATATATATATTTATTTTTATTTTTCAAATATCAGGGAGGTATTTGTTCCTCTGTGGAATAGTGTCATTGTCAGCTTCGGGTTGCTTTCTAGTTGTATAAAACTTATTTATCATATATAAATGATTATAAATAAATGGTGGAAGAGCAGAGGGAGATGGAGGCATTTTACTATAACTGAAACAAACAATTGATGATGATAATGATGATGATCACGTTTCAGGTTATACATATGTGTACTAATTGCGCTAATGATTTAGAGATAAAAAGGTTGAATTTTAGAAGAAGTTTACTTGGATTTGCACGGAGGAGAGTGGAAAACCATTTGGGGAAAAAAAAAATCCCTCTGTACACTCGACCGGGATTCAAACCCTGATCTCCTTTGTCATCTGCAGGCTATCTAAATACAAGAGTGGCATCTTAGACGATGCGGCCACCAAAACGTGTGTATGTGTGTATATATAAATATGTATTATATTTTTATATACACATAAAATTATAATTATACATATATTATAGTTATAGATTTATTTAAATTATTTTAAAGTAAAATTTTCTACAATTTTATGTACATTCATTCAAATATCTGAGTCTTAAATTTATTTTAAAGGCATGTTCATTTTTTAAAATTATTAAATTATTAGATTTTATACAGTTACATTTAAATATTATATATTCTAAATAATAAATTATTTTAAGTGTTAGATATTTATTGAACTCAAACGCAAAAAGCTTTGGTTGCTTTCTGAGAAGTTCACTTGATCTCACAGACCTCTATATAAAAATGTATCACTACCTAAGTTATGTGAATTATGTGTGCCATCCTTCCCCTTCATTGTACTGGATAGTAAGAAGTCTACTTTAATTCAATAAAATGTTTATCTCTAACTATTAAAAACTACAGATTATAGAAAAATAAGAAACTCACATTACATTGCTTGGCATTCTTCCAAACTGCCGGGCCAAAATAATTTTGTTTGAGCTAGCAGTTGTCGTTAATATTTTCTGGTAGTTGGTTGTGAACTCATCAACTACCACTAGACGCCCAAATGGGCCAGTCAAAAACAAAGGTGACAGCATTGGATCTAAAAAATGATCTAATCCACATTGGATTTTCTTGAGTGTCACTCTGAAGAGTCATCATTTCTCGAGCTTTCTCATCCAAGTGTTCTTGTTTCACTGTTATTCCTTGTTCACTCGTTGAAAGGGTTGCCATTTCTTGGTCTTTACTAACGAGTGCTCTTGTTTCACTGTTATTTCTTGTTCACTCAGTTGAAAGGGTTGCCATTTCTTGGTCTTTACTAACTGAGTGCTCTTGTTTCACTGTTATTTCTTGTTCACTCGTTGAAAGGGTTGCCATTTCTCTGAGCTTTACTATCCGAGTGTTCTTGTTTCACTGTTATTTCTTGTTCACTCGTTGAAAGGGTTGCCATTTCTTGGTCTATACTAACTGAGTGTTCTTGTTTCACTGTTATTTCTTGTTCACTCGTTGAAAGGGTTGCCATTTCTTGGTCTTTACTAACTGAGTGTTCTTGTTTCACTATTATTTCTTGTTCAATCGTTGAAAGGGTTGCCATTTCTTGGTCTTTACTAACTGAGTGCTCTTGTTTCACTGTTACTTCCTGTTTACTACTGGTAAGTGTCTCAATTCCTGGAGCAGAATACTTTGATTTCAATGTTAATTCTTCTTTACTGACGGATGGCATCCCATTCCCGGTCCAACCTTTATGTGCATAAAACAAAATTATAGCAATTCAATTAGTTTATTCATATTTATTGATGATAGTGACAGGTGCAAGTATAATCATAGCAACATTTTGTTAAGTAAACGTAAACCTTTTATGTAAATTATTAGCCTTGTAATAGACTTTTTAATAGGGGTGGACAACTATTCAAAATTTCAAGTATTTTTGAACAGTGACTAGCCAAACATTTTATTTAACCTGCCGAATACCAAGTTTAAATGGGTAATTGTTTTGTTCTTTTATATCTTTAAGGTCCCAATAAGCCTTGGTTTTTACAGTGAGAGTAAGTCCGGTAGTTTGGTGAACAATGTTTGTAGTGGGGCGATAGAACTTTCTTTGTACAGTAGTCTCTCGGAAACTTGATACTCGATAACTCGACATACACACATACCCACAGTTGTTAGTGCCAGTCATAACAATCCAAGGTCATTCAATTGTATAACCTCTCAGTTTGTTTGTGTAACTTGAGTGGCGGTTGCGCTGTGTTTGTTAGTTTTCCAATTCAGTAACGTGTTATTCGAATCAATACAATATTATATGCACAGTGATGTACTGCATTTATGTATATTACACATATGTATGTACACCATTATATAAAAACATAATATATTGTACTCTACATATATTACTGTTACTGTACTATACAATACTACAGTACAGTACAACTGTACCTATAATATTAGATACAGGTACTGTAATGTGATTTATCCTTGTTTAGTATAAATGCATAGTAGACATGCATCTTATACAAGTTCATTAGTAAAACTCGACATTTCAATAACTTTCCACCATCTCAACCGACATTAGGTCGAGTTTCCGAGACGCTAATGTACTATTAAATGGAGGGTAAGGGGAATACCCCTGTCAGCAATATGTATTATATTTGGAAGAGAGAAGTATAAGGAAATAGTAGGTTAAGAAACATTGTGTTTGTCCCTTATATATGTTTCTATCCACCTTTCCTATACCTTCTTCCAAATATAATAAAATTACCTCATAAAACGAAAATATGTTTTTCCCTTAAAGAGATACCTGTCAGCAATATGTGAACTATAACAAACTGGAAAGAAAAATATTCTAGAAATTAGTGGAATTCTAAAAAAAAAAAGTCTTTAATACAATTATTATGATTTCAAATAACAATATTAAACAACTGGTAAAAGGGATTATATAGACATTTGTAATTGGAAGAATAGCAAAATAGTATCATTGATTCACTAAAAAGCATTCTATTTGTTGTTTATGATCTAATAGATATGACAAACATATCATATCATTTTGTTAACTAGTGGCATAAAGGATTAAAAAACTATTTCAAATCAAATTTGAATATTTCCACTTTGATAAAAATTTTACATTTTTAAGGGTTCGAGGATTCAAAATTCTAATAAAATTTAAGATTGGAATTTGAGGTTAGGATTCAAGAAATATACGATTTGACTCATCTCTAATTAAAGCTAAAACACAATGTTTTGTGAGACTTTTTTTCAGTTTTATTCACTTCATGTATGAAGTAAATAAAATTGGGTTATGTCACCACCCGTCTTTCCATGGGACTAATCTGTCAGGATAGATCACGGGGAAGGGTAGGGACAGGGACAAAATAGGTGGTTGGGTTTGAAATTATCCTGATGGTTTTGTTTTAGGGTTTATTAGTAGCACTAATAGTTAATACAAAAATGTGATGTTAAAATATATTTCAAAAATAAATCTCAAAAATATTGTTTTTTGATTGTGCTAAAATAACGATTGATTTAGAATAAATTCATATTTTTCCAATTTGAGATGAAGTTGAATCGAATAATATGAGATATTCCAGAAGTTGAATCTAAGTTCTAATATCTAAGTAAAATGTTTAATTTTGAATAAATATTTAATATATTGCATAGCTATGTAAATTTTGGTATTGAATATAATTTCAAAATGCTATATTTCAAACATGCCATCTTAATATGATAAATTAAGTTACTATCCCAAAATGTAATTACATTATTTTGAATTTGTTTTATGCAAACACTAATTTTAGATGTATATACCAGCATAAAATGTAGAAAAAATGTATGTTTTAACTTTAAATATGGTCTTTTTTTTTGCTAAGCTTCATAATATTGTAAAATTGAAAATTTTACTTTCGAATCCTAGTCAAGCGAACAAATATTTAAAGTGAAGTCAGAATTTTTGAAGCTTCACACACTCTTAATTCATTCATCACAATGACTAGGCTCAGATTTATGAGCAATCAAATATTTTCTAAATGTTCATCAAATATTCCCATAAATGTTTCAACACAAAATGTGTTATTATAAACATTGTGACTTTTTTAAGGGAATATTTAAAATAGCTTTGTATTTAAGTTACTAAATATGTTTCTTTGTTACGGACCATAAACATATATTTCGCTAATTTTAGTACAAATCATATCATTTAATTAAGCTTTTTACAGCCTACAACATTGATTTATAAAAGGATCGCTACTCTGGAAGGAAAATTTTATGCCTGTTGAGCCAGGAAACATTATAATTTGAGCTGGCAGAGGGGGAGACTCCTAGTTTTTTTCGGTCTTTTTGAGCTCACAAGTTTTTAAGACCTTCCTTTCACTTTTCTATCATGAGGTCAGTTCATTAAACTACACACTCTCAGTCCCATTTATTTGCCTTTATTTTCTTCTGTATTTTAGCTATTTCATATGCATTTAGAAAATTATATTTGTTGTATTGTTTTACAAAAACATGCACAGGTTTTCATATTTAAATTAGAAATAAAAATGGGCCCTAGCAATAACTATTTGGCAAAACTTTATGATGATGGTTTAGTTAAAAGTAGTGTACAAAGAAAATTACCACTTAAGTGTATACTCCCAAATGAACTTTGATATTAAAATTTGCATCTCTCATGTCCAAATTCTAATAGTGGGTGGACAGTATTTGTACTTCTTTTAAACAACATCTCTAACCTTCTTTAGTCTATGAATTCCTGGCTTTGCCATTACTTTT
The DNA here is from genome assembly GCA_039000515.1 of Timema cristinae. Classification (NCBI taxonomy): domain Eukaryota; kingdom Metazoa; phylum Arthropoda; class Insecta; order Phasmatodea; family Timematidae; genus Timema; species Timema cristinae. The sequence continues at coordinate 18,725,160 of JBCFYV010001001.1, read as the reverse complement.
AATGCAGCTAATTGTTTCTGGGAGCCGAGAGCCAAACAGTCAATAATTAGCCACCAATAGCTCGCGTTGGAATTTTCGGCAGCTCAAACAGAAAAGTTACTACACTTTCCAAAGTAGCTTATTGTTGAAGAGTGTCACCACAAACTCATGATAGTTATGGCTTCTTGTCTTGAAAGGGAAAAAAAATTGTTTTGGTTTGAGTTGCTCTTCGAGTGAAGAGGTTGAAAACCAAATATAGAAATAAGCTCAAAGATAAACAACTTTATAACGTCATTCAAGTGACAAGTTACTCATCAAACATTTACAAAATGTGGATAAAGATGAATGTGATTCTTTTTTTAAGTAAGCTACGCAGAAAGTTTTTATATAGCCAATTATAATTTTGTTTAAACAATGGATAATCCTTGTATTTTCTAACAGTGAATATTTCATTTTAGTACAAAATTACAATCATGAAGCCAAGCCACCGAGCCCCCACCATCCCACTGTCAAGTGAACAAAGATGTGATCGCAAAGCCTCTGTACAATAATAGTCAGTACATGATATGGTACATTTTTAATCTGGGTAGCTCATGAAATACTTTGAAATTTTGATAGTATCTTCTATACTCAACCAGTTTGGTGACTACTGATATAAATAAACACTGATGAGAAATTTAATAAACATAGAATAATACAAGAACTAACTTTGAATGTTTTCAGATCCAACTCAGCTGAAGTTTGGTTTGAAGTCATAGAATCTTGAGTAGAGTTGGGCACTTGTTGGTTAGAAGTTGTTGAGTTACAAATGGGAGAGGGGAGAGTTCCCATATTTCCTACAACAAATCAACCAAAATTACTTCATATGTCATGAAAGTACAAGAGAAGATCTATGATAATGTTTACTAATATTTTAAATACATATATGTTTACCATTTCACTACTGGCATTTGATAAACTTTTTACATTTATTGGAACAGCTTCCTTACTATTTGGCAAACAAATCTAACTCATCTGCATATCTTAATAGTTGCGCTTAGCCATTTATTGTCAAGTCTTCTCTGTTTTATTGTATCACCCTAAATATATAATCTAATGCTAGATTATGTTTAATAAGACAGTGTAGAAACATGGTTTAGTAATGTTAATAAATATATATCTATAAGAAAAACCTCTTTTCACTTTACGAGGTAATTGTATTGTATTTGGAAGAAGTTGCAGGAAAGGTGGATAGAAACATATAAAAGGGACGAATACAATATGGCTTTTACAATGAAAAGAAGAACACAGTTCACGCTTTACAATGTGGCAATTTTACAGTGAGACAATGACTGCCTCTTGAAGAAATTCAATCGTTATTGCCCAATCCGGTGATCTAGGGTTCATTCTATCGAAACTCATCAGGGGGAGTTTGAAACTCAACTTCCTAAGAGAACTCCCCAAAAACACAAAGGGACAAAATGAAAATGTATAAAGAATGATAGGACACTTAGATAGGAACATGTAAAAGAAGGAAGAATGGTGGAAGGATAGAGGAAGAACCGGCCACAGGCTGGAAACAGTTCATGATGATGATCATGATGAAAAGGAATAACAAGGGCAAACACAGGGAATGGACATTGGATGCCTCTTTTAATAAATAATGTTGCACATTTCACACTTCCCCTGACGAATACCGATGAGATACATTCTAATGTTATCTTCCGATCTGCGTCTATGTCTTTCCAATTAGATTTGCCAGTCAATACTCTGAACACGATTCTAGAATCTCCCATTCACTGCATGTCCTGCCCACCATAATCCATGAAATTTGATTAGCCTAATAATGTCTTGTAATGAGTACAGGGTATTTAGCTCATCATTATGTAACACTCTCCTTGTTTTCAAACACTTTATATTTCTATTTGTTCTGTAAGGTAAGAGACCATGTTTCACAACCATAGAAAACAACCGGTAAAACTATTGTTTTGTATATTCTGAGTTCTACTTTCTTTGAAAGCAGGCGAGATGTCAATAACTCAATGACCGAGTAATAGCATACATTTCCCGAATATATTCTTTTCCTAATTTCCAATCTAATATTGTTATTCCTACTAAAAATTAAATAAAAAGATTATAGGGGTGTGCAAAGTCCAGGTTTTTGGTTTGAGTCGAAGTTGAGTCAAATATGGGAAATATTCTTGAAGCCGAATTGAAGATTGAATATTTTTATATTCAATTTTGATTAAAAATATGTTAACATTGAGTATATTTATCTAACATCAAACTAAATACTACATTTTTAACACTAATATTTGTAGTTTATTGCCAATATATAAATGTTATATTTGCATAGCCTTTATAGCCTATATTAGATACATTTTTTATGTGTACAGCCTGAGTGAGTAGTAAAAAAAATGCATTTGCTTTAATATAATTGGATTTGCCCTGCATGGTGTTTAACTAACCTTTCGCACATAAGATAGAATTAACAAAACACAAGCGTTAATGGACATACAAGAACAGTGTTTATAAAAAATATGAGTTTAAGTTAATTCAGTGGGTGCGTTTATAGATTTGAGAAGTCCAGTATTACAAAATTTTAGTTTTTCTGTTTTACAAATCAACAAAGATTTTTTTTAATTTTATAAATCCATTTAAATATTTATTTGATAAATTTCGGTATTTCCATTTTAAAAATCAACACGGTAACTTTATTTTATTAATCCATTTAAATTTTGCCATGTGAATTACTAAAATAAAATATTGTTCTGATTTTGAAAGTGCATGTGTTTACAGTAAATCTCGAAAATAACACGACCTTGATGGTAATAATTTTACTCATAAATTAATTATTAATGTATATGTATAAAATAACCAATTTTTTTTGTAGATATTTAATAATTGTTTTAATTAAATGTATAAGATTGATATCTAAGTTAACAGCAATTTTTGTTTATAAGTACTTTTTATTTGTTTAAGTTTTTTTAAATAATTTAAAGAATATCATGTTCCTCGCACATGCACTCAACTATCTCTATGCTCTGCCGCTACCCTACGCATTAGCAGGAGTTTGAATTAAACATACTAATCCATGTGGTAAGTAAATGAAATGGCTGCATGTGTGAATTTTAATGTATATTTAAAAAATTAATATTCAAGAAATACCTCTAAAATTTAATCAAACCCAATGGAAGTAAAAAAAATCTTTATTTATTTTAATCTGCACTTTCAAGAAAAATAAATACAAGGTGTTTAGAGGTTTAATGCTATTGCCTCTTAAAATTCAACGTGTTAAGGAAATTTTCCAAGTGCCACCAAAAAAGTAAAGCAAACTTATATTAAAACTCATAGAATATAAAAATATATTGTATTTCTTTGGGTAATTTTGGTTTATTCTTATTTGATATAAAATATAAATGTAATATAATGACTAGACTTTGAATAGCAGACGAAGCTTTGAGTGGCTCCGGAAGCCAAATATGGGTTTGAATTGAATACAAAGTGCACCAAGATTTGATTTGGCTTAGAATTTTTCGAATCCTCGCACATCCCTAACAAATAAATGAGTCCACTCACTTGGTGGTATAAGCTGGTAGTTGTTATTATGCCCCCCAGCTCTCAGCACCTCACGAGCTATGGTCCAGAGGTCTCTCCCAAGTACTAATTGCAGGTCTTCTCCCTCCACATTGCCCCGGAAGCTGGGTCGTAGGCCAGCTTTCTGACCAACCCTAAAACAATTTGAAACAAATAACTATAGTAACAGTCCAGGTTGACTTTTAAATCCATGTAAGGTGCTGTAAAGTATTTTAAAACACTAGTAAAATTAGGAGCAGGGTAAAGAGATTACAAAAGATAATAGAGGAAGCAAGACTGAGAAGATATAGGCATGTAATGAGGATGGAAAAAAGAGTGGATGCCAAAGAAAATGTTGGAAATGAAGTATGTAGGGAAAAAAACCCAAAAGGGGGGCCAAGAAAGAGATGGGAGAAGCAGATAACAGAAAGTGTGCAAGTTAGAGGAGAAGAATTGAAGCAATTAAAGAAGGAAGAATGGTTTAAGAATAGAGAAGATGGAGGCCTTTTACTAAACTGACCCAGCCACAGGTATGGGTGTCTACTGAGCTAAGGGTCCTGAGTTCGACTCTCGGCATGACCGAAAAATGTATTCTTGGTGAAATGTGGGTTTACCCTTTCACAGTGATGAATTAACGGCTGGGAACTGGATGTTGTGCCTGTCCTAGTCTTAAAGATATATTATAAAGCACATGAAGCTAAGACAGGCCTAGCCAGTCGGTAGTGGAAAATATATGGCTTGAAAAAAAAAACTGACCCAGGCCACAGGCTGGAAACAATAATGGACATAGTATAAAAAGTAAAATGAGATTATTTAAAAAATATTATATATAAGATTATTTTTAATATATATATATATATATATATATAGATTATTTTTAATATAATATATATATAATATATAATATATATATAATATATATTAAAAATAATATATATATCTCTTAAAAATAATTTGAGATTCTCAACCCTTTGGGATTATTGGTATCTGAAAAACAACATTCAAGGATTATTATTAAATTAATTAGATAAATACCAGCTTTTCTTCCTTTCTATTATGATAATTCCACTTAAATATGTTTTGTTAAGTAGTTGTATAGTCATATCAAACATATTTCGAATTCAAAGTTTCACATTCGACAATACATTTACTTTTATAGTTTTATTTAATTGTATAAAGGCTGATAGAAGGTTGGATACTACCTCTTTATTACATCCAGCTCCTCTCGGGAGAATAGCGGCGAGAACACCAAGTTGTGTGAGTATTTGCCAGCATGCTTCACGATGCTTTGAGCCCAACTTAGGAAGATTGGGGACACAGAATTGTTTACGGCATTGGTGCCAGTTTGAGGTGGTCTCGTCTGTGGAGATATATACAAAATGTTAACACAATATATCATTAAATGATAATTATATTAGATTAGTCTGACACCTTGGCTCAGTTGGTGAGTGTCTGCCTACTGAGATAAGGGTCCCGGGTTCGATTCCCAACATGACCGAAAATGTATCATCGATGAAAATATGGGTTTACCTCATTCACATTGATAAATTAATGGTCAGGAACTTGATGTTGTGCTTTTTCTAATGTTAAAATAGATTATAAGACATATGAAGCCACGACATGTCTAGCAAGCCGGTAATGGCAAAATATATGACTCAAATAAACAACTGACCCAGGCCACAGGCTGGAAACAGTAATGAATGTAAAATTATATTATGTTAATTCATGTTTGCGTTCCAAACAAAAAACTGGAAGAGAAGAGTGAAACTTTGGTGTAGGAATAAAACAAAAATATTTACTTCTACTTTTGGTGGGGATGCCTGGAATTTACAAATATTCATTTAAATCACCTTGAAATTAGATCCAGCCAAACATGGGATTTTTGTTAAGAGTCTGTGCTAGATGTGTGTGATTATTGGTTATTTAAAGCTATTAGAAACATTGCTACAGTAGCTCATGTTTACCATTTATGTTGCCAAATGCACAGGTTTAATTGGAGAGGGTTGTGTACAAACACAAGACATCGATTGATTTTTTTTTTGGTGTGTGTACTACATATTTTTTATTTCTGTTTGGAATATTTGAATATTCACATTAATTGGTTAAAGGAGAAGGTAGTTTTATTAAAATGTACCTACATTTGAGTGGAAGGAAGGTGGTAAATCATTTGAGAAAAATCACCCTCACTCAGCACACCTGACTGTAATTCATTCCTGATCTCCCAGTCAACAGCAAACCAGTCTATTGCAGGTTGCAGTGAAATTAACATTTGGTATGGATGTCTACCATTGATGAGTATTCATTTACATATATATTGAAAAATGACACCTGGATATAGAGGTAAACCTGTGATTATTGCGTAGCGTGCCCATGCTTTGTTATCACTGAGCTATTGGACTTATTTTATTTGAGCTCCACATACTCAATGCAAAATTAAATGTACAAGATTTTGCGAGTGACATTTTGGACCATGTTGCCACCAAAGCGGGTTTTCTCATTCTTCTTCTGATAGCACTACAACCCTAAGTGGATCTTGGCTGACTACACAATATGCTTGTATCTCACTTGATCGTCCATCAAAGTTGGGTCGAAGCCTAGGTTCACTGTTAAGTCTGCCCTGATCTTGTCTTGCCCCTGTACATGCGAACATCCTAATGGTCTTTTCCTGTTGGTGCCTCCTCCCAAATTAACTTAACCAGCTGATCTCTAGGAAGTTTGTGAACGTCAGCAGCCCATCTTGGACGTTGGGATCTGGTTTGAAGGTGGTTACCGGCTACTAATGATAAACATTATGATAGGTTTTTTCCAGTATTTAATGTTTAAAGTATTATTTTTGTCCCTGTGTACTAAATGTGTCATAAAACAAACCCTGTACAACAATCTCATGTTAGAATAGCATAAGGAAATGCATTTGTTAAAATTGAGAAACCAAATCTCTAATTTTTTATTTAAATGTTTAGGTGTATTATGTAGTCAAATATTTAAATTTCTTGACTTTTCTTTCCTTATTTTTTTTATTAAATTCCCTGCTTTCCTTGTGTGTAGCCACCAGGTTTTAGACCATCGTCGTCATCATCATCCGTGACCAGAGAGCCTTTATATCATGTGCTGACCTCACAAGCTTCCTCCATCTAATCCTGTCCTGGGCCAACTCCTACCGTGTGTTTTCCTACACCCCCAGCTCCTTCATATCTTTCCTCAGTTCATTCTCCCACCTGGTTCTTGATTGACCCAGAGGTCTCACGCCATCTGGTATTCCTTCTAGTAATGCTCTTGGTCTTAGTTCTGGCCACATCCTAGCAATCCCACACATCAAATTTCCTTTCATCTTCTTAACAATATTGGGTTTTATCAGAGCATACAATTCATTCTTTTTTCTTTTCCTGTGTATTTCCTTCTCTCTCACAGGCCCCCAAATCTTTCTCATTAACTTTCTTTCAAATATTATGAATCTATTCCTTTCTTTCTCGTGGTCCATGTTTCAGACGCGTCCAGCACTACTAATGTTCTCACTATGGCATTATATGCGCGCATTTTGGTATTAATGGACAATTTTTTTTATTTGAATATGTTTTTCAGGCTGTGTTAACATTTGACAATGGCTATCACATCTTCTTTTATCTTATTTTCTTCACTAAGCCACAATCCTAAATTTGAGCTTTTGCACTTTTTGCAAGCTCATTTCTCTAACTTGTGCTGTATTTTGCGTTTTTCTTTAAAGTTTTATGGCCTTTTTGATTAATTGATATTCAACCTAACCTTTTTCTAGTGGTGGTTGAGCACCCGAAATTTAGGGCAGTAAATCGAGCATCTAAAAATCCCAAAATGTTGGGCGAGTATTTTTTATGCCCGTATTTTGATCGGGCATCTCAAGAAGTTGCTAAGTATATAAAACCATGTTAGCACCAACCTCCAATTCTAACTTTGAAAAAAATATAGTGTTTAACTGATAATCATAGGTGAAGTGTTTTAATTCAACTAATATTAAATAAAGGTATTTTTTATTAATTCATAAATTATTATGTTTACTTTCAACAAACTACGATAATGTTTCTCACAGGTTACAAGTCTACAACATAGCAAAATCAGGAATCCTACGATTTAATTTTATCTGTCAATGGCAACAACAAACAAATTCAACATTTCTACATTAAAATTTTAGTTCCTATGTTTGTGAAAACTTAATTTAAATTAGTTTTCTTTACATTTCTTAATTTATTATTATTATTAGCCAGATTTGTTAGAATATAAATAGAAAAGTATGCATCAAATTAACATTAAATAGGAAACAGCTTTTTTGCTTCAAGTAAACACGTTTTCGATTTCTGTATGTTTCAAGTTACGTGCATACTCTATCTTTTCAATTTTTTAAATATTTATTTGCAGTTATGTAGTTAATAACTTACAAAGTGTGCTATAAATTAAATAAATATGATTTAATCAAATATTTATTAAATGTGTGTACTAGACGAAGCGAGCAATTGCTCAGAGAAAATGTAGAGGAACTGGTTATTTTCCAACAGAACATTCACAAAGCAAAACAAAATCTGCTTTAGTATTAGTTATAGATTTTTGAGCATAAAGTGCGTATAACCCGAACGTGTAGTAAGACGCGGTGCTAATAATAATAATAATAATAATAATTGAGCATAAACTAACTATTTTAAATTTATTTTAAATCAAATCTGACTGTTTTAGCTTGTAATTTGAAATTTAATCGGCCAAAATTGTTTTCATCTTATTTTTTAATTAAATTAGAGTGTTTTTGAGATTTTATAGGCCTGTGACAAAGTTGTTTGCAAAATGAAATGCCCACCCAAATTTGCCCGTGCCCTAGTGTAATTTTGTAATCCTCCCCATGATACAAATATTTGCTGCCTGACCACCCCTACCTTTTTCGCATTATTTTTTAGCTCTTTCAACACTTTTTCATTTCTTATTCTTTTCCACCATTACCGAGATATAATCTGCATATGCCAGCTATTTATTATTTCCATTCTACATTACCTTTTTTCAGTTCTTTTTGTCTATTTATCTTATAACTTTCTATAAAACTAGGTTGAACAGTATTGGTGAAATGATATCCCCTGCTGTACTCCAGCTTTTATCTTCAGCTATTTTGACAATGCTCCTTCATCTCTTTCATCACTTTGTACAGGCTCTCAAAGAATGCTGTTGCACACTTTGGAAAATCTACAAACGTGGTCATGATTTCTCTTTCATACTCCTAGAACTTTCCCCAAATATATCTCATCGTGAAAATATGATATGTAGTACAACTACTACTCTCATTTCTAAAACCAGATTGATATTCTCTTATTTCTATGTCAGCATTTGGTTTTTGCTTTTCCAATATAATTAATTACAGAGTTCTGTATGTAACTTTTAACAGGGGGAAACCTGTATAATTTTTACAATCCATTTCACTACTTTATTATGTATCGGCACGATTAATGTTGTTTTCTGGCAGCTATACAAGCCAGTGTAATTCATAAAAATAATAATATAGAAAGTGATTGTGATTAAGCGGAGAGCTAGGTAGAGAAGTGAGTGAAATCCATACCCGAAAAAGTAAAAAAAATCACTATTTTGTGTAATTCAGAGTTAAGTCAAATCAAGAAATCTCCGGCGTTTATATCATAGTAACATCCTGTATAATATAACCTAGTTTTTTAGCACCTTTCCGGGCTGTATGCCAATGTACTGTTTATTCTAATGTATTAGAAATGAGGAAATTCAAATTAAGAGGAAGTGTAACTACATTTGCGTGGAGAGATATATGAAAAAACCTCAGTACACCCGACCGGGATTAAAATACCAGTCTCTGTGTCATAAGCAGTATAATCTATTGTGAGAGTGACGCCTTGTATTATGCAGCCACTGATGCAGATCCTAGATTTTTTCCCCCCTAACCCACCTGATTTGACTCCCTTGGACATGCTGATGATGCAAGCCTTTTACCAACTTGTACAGAATCTCTTTTATAACGTTTTCTCAAATCTCTACCAGACTTTTTTATCACTCTCGTTCCTTTATTTCTGAAGAATGGAGAGTCCTTGTTGTCATTACGAGAGGAAGAGTGAACACTGGTGACATTAGTTCCCTCAGATGGCAACGTGGGTCTTGCCACGAGTTGGTCCAAAGACATGTTTGGCTTTATCTAGGGACACAAGAAAAGAGTAGTATTTAGTCAGTGTCTGTTTGTGTGTCTATGCGTGATAGACACACCCAGACTTCACAAGACATGTTTTTACAAACCTTTACTTAAAACATTAAAATGACTATCAAAACATAAGAACACAGTTCAAACTTTACATTGCTGCCACTTGACAAAGAGGTAATGGCTGCCTCTTGAAGAAAATTTATCACCACCACCCAATCCGTCTTTTATATGTTTCTATCCACCTTACCCGTACCTTTTTTTCAAATATAACAAAATACCTCCAAAAGCGAAAAGAGGTTTTCCTCTAAAAGACATAAAACATATGAAAAGTACAATGTAGCATTTTTGATTCATAATATACGTGCAAAAATAAAACATGATTGAAAATTTTCACAAAATTGAGTACTTAACCTTTTAGATGCGAATTATGGTCAGTTTTGTTCATTTAAATGATATTTAACAATAATATTTCAATAACAAATAAAAATAGTTCCCTCAGCTTTGTATGTTTAATTCTCTCAACTAAAGAGCATTGGTTCAAGATGTGTTTGAATCATCTATTATAATGGCTATATTGTGAACAATTATTTTTATTATTATTATTATTAGCACCGCGTCTTACTACCCATTCGGGTTATATGCACTTACGCTAATGTGTAATGGTAGGGTGATTGTGAGATGAAATGAAGGACCTACAGTTTGACGTGGAATCCGAACCACGGTGGAGGCCTGGCATTCCCCACATTCACAAGATGTCTTGTCAGAGGTGAAGGAAGGGTTTGGTAATCAGATAAATATGTGCCGGGACCGAGGATTGAACCCCGGCCTCCAGCACAGAAGTCCGACACCTTACCCCTAGACCACCAGGTCACCAATTTATTGTGAACAATTACATTAGGAAAAAGAAACCAAACCTAAGAAAGCTAGGTACATGATTTTTTAAAACTTTGTATATAATTTATTTGTTAGGCATTTACAAATTCAGCCATATATTTCTATTTGTTGCACTATACCGTACCAATTAAAATAAAAGTTGATTTGTTACGATTTTTAGCCAAAAATAAATATTTTATTTACCAACTTTTTATATCAAAATCCAACTTTTTATTTAACGGAATCCGATCATTTTATTTACCACAACTCAGGATATCTAGTAATAGACACTTTGTGTGTGTTGTTTTTTTTTGCCAATTCCTTGACCTAAGCTTTGTTCTGTTGGAACTATCAGGGAGGCAATTTGAAACTTGCAATGATACTTTGTAAACATTAAATTATTATATTATATTATAATTGTCAATTGGCTGAAATCATGCCAACTACCAAGTCGCAGGTGGCTGCGTTGTCTGATGGCTGTGATCTTATATAATCACATGTTTATAAGCTGACGACTTCCGCACGTCCATCATAGACTCTGCCTTAAAATATGAGTGAAGAATGACCATTGGCACGGGATGAATCCTGGATAGCTCAGTGGTAAGAGCATTGGCGTACTAAGCCGAAGGTCCCGGGTTCGAGTCCCGTGTCCAGGTGACATTTTTCAATTTTCAGAATATTAAATTAAAAGATTAAACAAGATAAAAATAAAGTCAATACTATAAAGGACAGGAAAAAGAAATTGGTGAAGAATTACATTTTAAGTTTAAGAATGCAAGAAATCCTTCAGACCTTTAGAATGTAGTGGTAATTTATGAGCCTCTTCACAGCTATTTTGGCTGCAGCTTCTATCGCAAGGTCAGGTGAGGAGCCTTTCTCAACGGCTAACATCTTGTTTGATACAAACAGCCGACAACTAAAATAAATATACATGCAGTTATATTATCTATAATTTAAACAAATAATTATTTAAAATAGTATAATGCCACTAATTATTTATTAATTTTTCAATCCAAATTATAGTGAAATATTTTTATGATATTTACTTTAAGACTTACATACATTTGCCTACAAACATGCCGACCGCTAAACTAAATATACAAAATCATAAAGCCCCCACTAGAAAGCTGAAAAGTGCCTGAAAAGATTATAGAAAATAATAAACTCACATGTGCCCTTTGCCCCATGGTACAGACTGGTAAGAGTAGTTTTGCAATCCACACAACCTGAATGAATTATCGAGGATGGACAAGAAAGAGGCCCCACTAGACTCCAGTAAAAGCAGGCCAGCGAACCGATCAGGTTCAAGTGGAGGCCACAAATCTACATCTGCCCCAACATCAGAACAAACCATCGATCAATATGTGAACCAAACAGCTATACACATATATCGGCTCACAATCTTATATTTACCAATACACTCATACACACAAATGTATCCAGATCATTTATATTAAATTTTCCTTTTCTTTATGTGCAAAACTTTTAAAAATATTTAGTGGTGGGAATTTGGCTTACTTATTTGAGTAGAATTGGTAATGCACTTTGGTTAAACAAAACACATTAAAATTTTATATTTAATTTTGATATAATTTACCCATCATTTAGTTTGGTTGTATTTTAAAATACTACCAAGAGTTATATAACTTGTATTTAAAGATATTATATACTTTTAAGTTATTGTATGTATATACTGCTCCCTATTGTGCCGCTCTATATTTTGAGGTTTTTAATTTTCCTTCATCTATATCTTTACTTTACATCCATTACTGTTTCCACCCTGTGGCCTGGGTCAGTTTTATATTAAAGTCATATATTTTCCATTACTGGCTTGCTAGGCCTGTCCTGTCGTAGCTTCATATACCTTATAATCTGACTTAAGACTAGGACAGGCACAACACCCAGTCCCGGGCCGTTAATTCATCACTGTGAAAGGTTAAACCCAAACATTTCACCAATGATACATTTTTTGGCCATGCCAGGAATCAACCAGGGATCCTTAGCTAAGTAGACAAACACGCTACCGACTTGAGTTAAGGTGTCGGATCAACACACAAACAATAGGTCCTTAAGTATTTCATGACTCAAAGAACCATTTGACACAAGAGGCTGATCTTCAATCTCGTCTTTGTACACTTTTGACCATGGGATTTTATATCCTCTATCTAAGAGAATGTTAGTGAATATATTTACAATTCAGCTCAATCGTCCTCTGAAAAATGATTTTTTTTTACTGACCTAGTGGTAATAATTGGGTAGCAGTTTATCCTGAGTAATTTTTCAAATAAAGCCCTTTCTCTCCCAAGCAATATAAAATCATGGACAATGAAAGGCAAACTCATTGTTTGAACTACGACTTAACAATAATTTAAAACTGTGACTGTGCATACCCATTTGTTTATCAACTGAAGTCAACAGCCCATTACTTTTGAATGTTTTTTTCGAGACTGGAGGGATTAACTTCTTTTTAATAATTGTGATGTTGGTTGAGGTTGACAAAACTTCGGAGTTCTTTGACCGCTTGGAAAGGACTGGCCCCTCCAGACAGTCAGTCTCAACACATTCTGAAAAATATAAGTAGAGAGTAATGCTTGCGTTGATAACGTTTTAACCGGTTCAAGATTTATCAAGTATATTCCAAAACAGTCTGCCTTCTCATAAATGCAGTTGTATTGCCTTTAAATATTACCTTCTTCATCCCTATCCCATTAGTGAAATTTTTGTGGGTTTTTTTTCACCCTGCCTTAGTACCCATTAATCTCATAAGCATATTATATTATTATTATTATTATTATTATTATTATTATTCTAGTGGAATAGGGATGAGGAAAATATATATTTTAGAAGAAGTGTGCAGGGACAGCAGGAAACCATTTAGAGAAAACTACCCTCACTACAAACGACCAGATTTGAACCCTGATCTTCAAGCCACTGGCAATACAGTTCAAACCAAGACTAAATGTGTTAGACCAAGCCACTACCTTTGTGGGTAATAGGAGAGTTAGATGTGAATAGCATAGACGAATAATAAGGGGCTGTCCTTAAATTGCGTACTAGGTTTTTTGGGAGGGCGCGGTCATTATTTTCTTCTTTTTTCTTATGACAGGAGAAGGGTGACAGAATCTATTTTATATAAGTTTTTTTAATTAAAGTTTATGGTAAGACACAATTTAAAAAAGTTAACAGAAAATAAATATATTAATAATAAAATTTCACTTATTTGAGGTGCTACACCTTAGTTTACCACAATTATAGTATTTTAAAATTCAATAACACTCGCTTTATTACCAATATTTATGTCTAAAAATAACTTAACAATTAAAATAATCTAATTAATCAAATCATAAAAAGATTATGTAAAATAAGGGTACAGAAAATCTTATGATCCCTTATGTGGTGGGGGGTGGGAAGGAAGAAAAGCATGAATAAAAGCCTTACATAATTTAAGGATGGCCCCTTAGATGTGGTGAAAAATAAAACTAGGCTTACCTTTGAGTGTTTCAAAGCGTCTCTTCAATGCACTCTTCTTTTTCCTTCAATAACCACCGGCATATCGCATAACAATCCCTCCGTAGGTCTTTCTATAGGTGTCATTGATTTGTCTTGAGTATCTGTTTATATACATTCAAGTTGTAATAAGGATAAAATTATGTTTTGAATTCATTACTTGAATGCTAAATACTTTTAAGTAATTGAATTAACTCACAATCTGTTGAAAAAACATAATAATAAAATAATAATAATAATAATATGACATTTATTGTGTCAACTTTTCTTGTGATTGTTAAGTAACGGAAATCTTACAATTTTTGGTGTGTAAACTTGTGTTTGCACGACCAGTGTGTTGACTTATTACATAAATTAAAATGTACCATATTTTATTATTTTGAATTCAAATAGTAAGCTGTTCAAAATAAATAAAACCATTAACAAATTTTAATAATGACCCTAAAGATTTAAAAGCAAAGTGTCTCTGTGTTAAAATTATATAAACATTCTAATTTTCGTAGGGCTAGTAAGATAACTGATCTTTGCCTATATTTGATAATATGTAGTATTATTGCGTTGAAAAACTTATTGCTACTGCTATAGTAAATTTATTGTTAATTCATATTTGATCGCAGTGAAAAGTTAACATTTTAATATATGTTAAGGAGTTTGCCACACTAGGGTGTACCAGCACTAGTCTGGCTTGTGAATAACAAGAAGGTAGAGGTTCAAATCTAGGACAGATGTTTTTATCTACAAATAAGTGGTTTCTCAACATTTGCTGATACCTTAAGGCTTTAACCATAACATAAGAAATGAATATATGTTTCCAACATATTCCACCACCATAAATAAATCCAAAATTAATTACTACCGGTAAGATTGTACTTTATTCAAAATTGTCTAATTTTAGTTATAGAAATATTTTACAGAGCTACCAATTACATACAGATTGTAAAAAGTACCGGTGAGAAGCATATTACTAGCACATATCTGGGTAATGTTGGAATGGGAATTGTTGAGAAACTTCAAGAAAAAAAATTCATATATAATATATATGCCACAACTGTCTTCTTTCAGCAGAAAGGGAGTGACTGACGTGACAACCCTAATTACACAACTGTCTCTTCAGAAAGATGACCGTACAACGACCTAACCTGGTCCTTGTTTTTTTTTTCACACCTCATGTTTTGACTTATCCGGGCTAGCCACAAATTTACACTAATGGAAGAGGAAGGAGACAGGTAAAAATGCACCCTGTTTTGTATTGAGGATAGTGAACCATCCTGATTAAACCAGGTCGTGAATCGAACCCAGCCTCCCTGTCATCAGAAAACCACCGATGTGGATCTCAGTCTTTTCCTGTCTCCTGATGAAGTCACCAATGGTTTGTAAAAACTAACTGATATTTGTGTTATGTGTTATTCAATACCTTTACTCCAGCATTACGGTACCCGGTTTTATCTCTAGCTTTTAACAATGTTTTATCTCGGTGTTCTATTCCTTAAAAAAATTACTAACATACAAAAACAAATTCACTCTGTGTATTACTAACCATCTCGCTTATATGCAAAGTGTAACCACTATTGCGAGTAAGAATTAAAGTAGAATAAGAGGGAAAATACAATCTGATTTAGATAGGAAGGAAATTTTTCGGCAGCTATAAAAGTTACTAAATCCATTTTCATATATTTATACATAGCATACAAACAACAAATCCAACACCTTAACTCAGTCGGTAGCATGTCTGTCTACTAGGCTAAGGGTTCTGGGTTCAATTATCAGCATAGCTGAAACATTTATTAAGGTAGATTATAAGGCATAGCAAGCCGGCAGTGGAAAATATATGGATGGAATAAAGAACTGACCCAGGCCATAGGCTGGAAACAATAATAGATGAAAATAAATATCCAAACAAGACCTTGTCTTTTACATATTCCCATTAAAATAACAGGCACACAATGTTAGACCAGGACTTTGGATCATTTTTACTGAGGTAGGATTCATTTCTAACTTCCCAGCGCCTGTGGGGCTGTGATCTATCTGGTTGGAAAATGAAGTTGTCACTGTTTTAGTGATATTTCACATCAATCGCAAAGTTAACAAACATAACATTCACATATGCGCAAATAACAATCCTAAAGCAACAATGTAGCATATATGGAAACCCCCAAAGGTTGGGCCTAATGTGTTCTGGCTATATTCTGTAAAAGAAAAAGTATGGCTTCAAGAAAACACTGTAATGGGAAGTTCTTATCTTGCTATGCTAATGATATAGTTGATGTATGTCGTGTGATTACTTGTTCACACATCAAACATTTATAAGTTGCTGTAAAAAACTTCCAGAGATTCCCTACAAAATGGTGCACCATGAGTGGCAATATCTTAAATAGTTTTGGTTTTATAAAATGTTGAAACTGTCTATTTTATTTGTAATCAACCTGTAGCCTATACCTATATACAAGGATTGGGAACACTGGTGTGAATATTATCTTTTAATAAGTTGAAATTTTACATTCAACTAATTAAAGTAGGCTAATAAAGTCAACAATTTTAGAAGTTTAGGTTTTATCAGGTTCCATTATGTTTCTGAAAGCCCCAATTATAAGAAATTGTGGTAAGATCTTTAACTTAAATTGATAATCTTAATAATACTAATTTGTTAGATTTACTATTTTATCCACTCTTATAGGGCCCCAACATGATCAGTCAGAATGTCATTATTAATAAAGTAATAAATAATACTGACAGTGTGACTGATCATGTAGGGGCAGTACTTATGGACTGATGATGGATGTACTTACAAAAATACTGATGTGAAACGAATTTTCTGATCACATCAGTCTCAGTCCATCAATCTTGTAAGTGGTGGGAGAGACTGACAGTAGAACTGACCATGTGTGCGCGCTAGTCAGTATTTCCCTCAGACTCAGTAGCAAACATAGACTGCCCACACCATTTTTATTTTATCATTCATGTTATTGCATGCGGGAGCTGAGACTGATACAAATAATGAAGGGAAAACTGACCATGTACGCTCTCATAAATACTGATACATACTGACAGTCAGACTGTCAGTCTTAGGATCGTGTAGGGGCCCTAATAGTTTGCTGGGTCCAGTTTTATATCTGTCAGGTATGACACGTGAATGAAAATATCCCATAGCCTTTTACAACTCACGACCCACTGAAAAAGGCGCTAAGATTGTCAAGGAAACACTCTGTTTTTAAGAAGAGATTTGTTCGTTAAATAACATAAAAATTAAAATTATGTTTAAAAACCTATAACTAAAATTCCATTAAGCTAATTCATGGTGGTTACAAAACATATTTTACAAAATTTCCTGACTTTTCCTGGTTTTCCAGGCAACATTTTTCAATTTTCCTCGACTACTTTTATCCATTATAATGTTATATTGTTACTACCATGTATTTTGTGTGAGTCATTATATTTCTTTTCTTCAAAACTTATTTCCAAATTATTTCCAGGTCTTCGTCAACAAAAAGGCAGTTTAACATCATACCCAGGGCACCATACAAAATCAACGACAAAAATCTCATCGACAAGCTGTAAAAAAAATATTTAAAGGTTAGGTGGGTCAAGTCATCAACACGACTTGGACCAACTCATCGAAAAGCTCCAGTATAGGAGGTTCAAGTCATCGACACGACTTGGACCAACTCTTCGACAAGCTCCAGTATAGGAGGGTTAAGTCGTCGACAGTAAACCCATCAACAAAATTAAAACAAATATTTGGAAGAATGAGTGGGTCAAGTGGTCGACAGCAGTAGGACCATGTAATCGACACTCAACCCATTGACAAAATGAGAACACATATTTTCAAGGCTAGGTGGATCAAGTCATATACACGACTTGGACCAACTCGCCGATAAACTCGGGTATAAATTGAAATTTGGTAAGCATGTAAATACATCATATAGTATAATCAAATAAATCTTAAATTTCAAAATGGCAATGTGGAAACGTAAAAATGATCAATTAAGGGGGTACTAGCTTCAAGTCTTTCCAAAATTATTATAAAATCTACTTTTTGGCATGAAAGAGAATTAAAATTTGCCGAGTTTGTAAAAGTACCACCCCACAATAACCACAAATGCTGAATAAGTTTAGAATTTAAAAATAGAGAGCGGGAAATAGCAATAGATAAAAAAAAACTCTCAATATGGTAGTAGATTTTAATTTTGTAAGGGCGGCCGAAAAAATCTAAAAACAAACGAATAAAAAACTAGATATAATCTCAAAGGGGTTTCACTAGCATTGCGATAACAAAGATAAATGTTGAAGGATAAATTAGTGCATACCTGTGTATAGTGGTGATATAAAAGTCAAAGTCAACAAATTCTGGAAACATTGCTGGGTGAACCTTATGGTCTTTGATGTATAGTGATGTAATTGATTTCCAAAATATTTTTTAACAATGTGAATTAGTTTGTCTATCTTATTTGATGATAGTGCTTGGGTGAATATTGTGCAGTTATGAATTGCCTCTTTTTGTGCACTCAGACTAGGTAATATTTAGTTTCATAAATATATTTTATTTTCATTTTTTAATTTCCATGATTGGTTTGTGCTCAGCATTAGCTCAGGATTCTACAATGAGAAACTATCAAAAAGTTGGCAGCCGCATGTTTAACTTTCTCACTACTCAACCATGCAAAGGACGGGTAAGCTGCTAGTTTATAATAATTAGTCTATATACTAACTGGATGCCCAGTTATATCCATATGAAATTTAGCACAATCAGTACAGTGTTTTGGGTGTGATTGAGCAGCAAATAACAAATGAAAAGTACTTAATTCTTTATATATTATTTGGATACGAATTAAAAAATCACCTGAGGTGCACATCATCTAGTTTCCCTAGAAATTTATAAAAATTAAAGAGTTGCATGGTCCTTCGTTCTTGGTTCTGTAGCTACCTGAAAAGTAGTCACATTGTCTAATGTGTCAGACTCACTATGGATGTGAACACCTTGAAGATTTCCCTAGCTACATAGTTAATAGTTAAAATTTATTGACCCGCTTCAGTGGTTGTGTGGTCTAAAACGCTACTCACGTGTTAGACTGGCCTCGAAGACGAGGTGATCATGGTTCAAGCCTGGTCGGGTACACTTTAGGTATTTTTTCCTAAATGGTTTTCCACTCTCACTTCATCTAAATTCAACCTCCTTACAAATCCCTAACTCATTAGTGTAATTAGTACATAGGCATATAACCTTAACAGGTTGTGGTGCTAAAAAAAAGAAGGTTGATGGAGTTTAGTGATGCACTTCCCAGTAGTCATGCGGTCTAGAACTGATATTTGATTTTAAAAATTACGACTGAGGTGCACACCCTGGGGTTTGACTAAGATGATGTGGAAGGTAAATTTAGAAAAAAGCACCTACATTTGTGTAGTGAGAGTGTGAAACCATATAGGAAAAACCATCATCAGTACATCCGATTCAAACCCTGAGCTACCCATAGTCAGCAGTCCAATCTATTAAGAGATTTCCGCCTTAAGCCATGAAGCCACCGAAGGTTAGATTGTTTTCATAAATATGTAAATGGGATTTTATTTGATTATTTTCTGTTTACTATGTATTTTAAGCTACCTTTTAGTCGGAGAATTAATCTATTTGTATGAATATTTGTCTATGTTTTATTATTATCATTATTATTTTATTATTATATTATTATATTATTTATTATTATATTATATTTATTATTATCATTATCATTATTTTATTATTATTATTATCCGCATCTTGCTGCCCGTTCGGGTTGTAAGCATTGTCTATGTAAATATTAGATAAAATCAAATGAAGATTTTAAGTGTTACCTATGTGAAAGTTTTATTTGATGAAATAAATCAATTTGTTTACTAACGCCAATAGGATACAAAACAACCAGCACACAATATAGTTTCTCTGATATTAAAATGTATTCTGTAAATTGCTCTTTGTATCTAGTTAATTTAGCGATCAAGATAGAAAAAAATAAAATTCAAATGTAAAAAGTGTATCTGGTCATGGAATTACCTTGACAACCAAATTGTATTATTATGTTCTTGATGGCTCTAAGTTGTGTATAATTTATAGGCTATGCCCCAACCAGCTTTTAATTTATTTATTATATATTATAATATACATATTACAAAATAGTTATTGATATGATGTATTATTATCGTGTCGATAACTTGAGCCTCCTTTACCTGAGCTTGTCAACGAGTTGATCAAAGTAGTGTTGATGACTTGAACCACCTTTACCTAAGCTTGCCGATGAGTTGGCCCAAGTCGTGTCGATGACTTTATCCTCATATACTGGAACTTGTCAATGAGTTGGTCCAAGTTGTGTCGACCACTTGATCTACCTATAGACCTCTGGGTTAACTGTCGATGACTTGAGCCTTCTATACTGAAGCTTGTCGACGAGTTGGTTTAAGTAGTGTCGATGACTTGACCCAACCAGCCTTACAAATATCTATCGACAAGGTTGAGTGTCATCGATGAGATGGTCCTACTCGTGTCGACCACTTGTACCACACTGCTTCTGTGTGTGGATGAATTTTAGCTATAGTGTCAAGCACTTTTTTTGTTGACTAGTTGACCTGCACCCATATCTGGGTATAAATGTTGAAACTTACCAATTTGTAAAGACATTGAGAGTAGATTACTGAAACTTGTCTAAAAAATGATAGGGCCTATTGAAAATCATAATATTTACATAGATTTAAAAAAAATCATATATTCATTTTTAAGGACTTTAGGGACTTAAGATTAAAAAAGGTGACTTTGTTTCCGTTTAGAGAATTTTATGGACTTTAGGGACCAAGTATGAGTCCTGGAAATAGAGAAATAATTTGTGTATTTACACTAAACATTCGAATATAATCCTGTAAATTTGGGTGTCCCAATTTAACATAACCTAATCTGAAATATAAAAAAAAATTAAGTTGACAGAGAGTAAAACAACTGCAATGTTTTCAAACGTACTCATTTTATATATTTCCTCTTGAGTCTTTTCCGAAATATTTACTTTTTTTTATGACGGATAGTTGATTAATTTTCATCACAGAGCAATAAAACTAAGATAATGATTTATTAATTTTATTTAGATGGATTATTCCTTTTATAAAGTTTTGACGATATGGTCCAGTATGAACTGTGATTAGAATGATACCAATCGACAATCGTGTTGATATGATCTGTGAATGGTACCAATCTAGTGAGTTGAAATGCTGTCCATACAAATTTAAATGTATTACAAGACCTAGTTTAAGTGGATGGACAACCTTGTCAAATGTAAATTATGAAAAACGTTATAAACGGCTAAACGCCATCAAAAGTAGGGTGTGTCTTCACTGAACTATTTGTCTACTGGGACAGCAATCTGAGACTGAAATATTTGCACTGTCGAACATTGTGTAAAAGAGAAAGTAATTTTCGGGTATTTCTCTCTCTATCTTAGACACATTAAAGGCAATGTGGCATTCAATGGCGGATTTAAAAATTTTGCGACCCTAGGAATAATTTATAATATGTGCCCACCAATTTTGTTCATGGGTCTTAGGAGTTTTCAGAGGAAATATATGTAGGGGGGAGGGAAGTTAGTATTCGAGAAAAGATTTTTACGAAAAAAAAATCAGGCATGTACACGACATAAACGTAATTATTAAAAACAAAATATTAAAATTAAAATAATGTTATCCCTAAACCCGCCGCCCATAGTGGGCCATATAGTGTAAATCCGCTTATGGTGGCATTTTTTAGTTTTTCACATTGTTTCCTAATTTGAAATAATATTATATGATACATCAATATATGTATATTAAATGTGATGATAAAAGGTTTGGACACCATAAATAATTCCAAAACTCATGACTGATCTTTTTAAATATGTTGATGAAGGTTAATGTGTACGATTTTTTTGAAAGGAAGTCCTTTTTCGTTCAATAATTCTACCATAGTGAACATTTTCTACAAATTTTACCAAAATGATCGTTTAAACGTAAGACTACTACACAAAGTTTTTCATTCGAACCAATGTAATCAAGTACCAGGATGAGTGATAGCTACACATTTTAATTTATCAACTATTGCCAATGAAAATGAATTATATAGCCTTTAATGTAGATGTTTATTCCCCCACGTGTGATATAATACTTCACTCTTTTCAAACAATAACTTTCATGCACCCAAGACGTTTTCGCATAAGATTAAGAAACCTTTATATCTGTCTCCTCAGAATCAAGCAGATGGCAAGCTTGAGGATAACACTTTAGTCCTTTGAATGGGATGTGTTTATATGTCCATCCAGTATAGCATAAACATCACTGCCCTAGTCAATGATTATGGTGTTGCCACATTTGTCAAGATTGTGCTGATACCTGATAGTAAGAAATGAAGGCTCTGAAATCTGGAGTTGTTAAGTTCATTGAACATCCACAAACTTGTAAAAATGTTGATGAAGTTAAATGGTATGCCTCACGTCTGTATGTATATATATTTATTTATCAAGAGGGATAGTCAATCATGAGACCACCGGTAATTCTTTGTCCAGTGTTAGCAATCTAAAGTATGAGCTATATTATTTTTTCCATGTTGTGTTTGTTCCATTTTATGTTTCATCCAACTTACCTGTATCTTTTTCCAAATATAACACAATACCTCAAAAAGGGGAAAGAGGTTTTCCTTGAAGAATAGTTAATTTGTATTTTCTAAAATGTGCTCCAAACATCAATTCGTAAAAAGATTAAGGTGTGTATAAGGAATATAATACATCCAGCCAGTTTATTATAAATTTATTAACATTTCAGCTCCTCACCAACTCCACATCAGTCTGTAGCACTTTTGTACACCACCTTCCATCCATGTTTTCCTCCCTTTTCTTTATATTTTTTTGAATCTTTTTCTCCATATACTTATCCACTTCTCTGTTATTTTTGTGAATACTTCTGTAATACTTTGTTCTTGGCATTCACTGCCTCCTTTACCTTTTCATTCCAACATGGAGTTTCCTTCCATCTTCTCTTTCCGCTAGTTCTGCCGTTTCCACCTTGCTCTTTTTAAACTTTTGCCACTCCTGTTCACCTCCTTTTGTCGTCCTTTGGTAGTGCTACTCTTACTCTTGTTTGAAAGCTCATTCTCTCCTCCACTTGGCTGAGCTTCCATATCCTTATCCTCTTTTCCTGCTTCACTATCTGGCAAACCTTCATCCAGCCTTTCATGTCAGCGACTAATAATCTACTTTCACCGTCCAAAGATACACTTGGCAAGACCTTGATGTTTATTGAGCCCACCTTTGCTTCTCTATCTAATAGAAAGTAGTCAATTAGGGATGTTTGCTTTCCATTCTAGCTATAGCGCGTTATCTTATGAGTATCCCTGCTCTTCTTAAATCAACTAATTCCGACCTTCAGTCTATTTCTTGAACACAATTACATGAGTCTTTTTCCTTCTGTTTCTTTCTCCCCATCCATCAGATGCTTGTACCTCTTCTTTCCTTCCAACTTTGGCATTTAAGTCCCCCCCTAACCACTTGCCTTTCTTACCCAGGTGTCTTCCCAATCCTTCACATTTTTCTTTCTCTTCCAAATTGTATCCAGCTTGAGGGACATATACCTGCAGTACTTATTACTGCTTTCCTTTCTTTGTAATAATCATTTTCATTATTCTGTCACTTATTCTCTCCATATATATTTCCCAACCTATCCTTACTACAAATCCAACCCAATTACTCCTTCCTTCACCATTCCCAACCAATGTAACCTATATCCTTTTCTTAATTCTATCACTCCACTCTGTCACTCACTCCAAGTCCATCCAATTTCTCCTCATCCATTAGATCCACAATCTCTTCAACCTTAACAAGTTCAGTGTAAATATTTCTAACATAATTACTTTACAAGTGAAACGCTAGTTTAAGAACACATTTTGGTGATCAAAGGGTTTAAAAAAAAAAGTTATATCTTACAAAATTTTAGATTACTTTTTATATCAACAGTGTATTCATTTCTGTGAAAAACTTGTGTCCATACCAATCTTTATGACACAAATATAATACAATGTAATCAATGTTGAATGCAAAAAAAAAGTTTGTATTAATGTACCATTAACATCACACCTGCTCTTATTGGTATTTTTTGGTAGATGGCACTTCGCGTTCAGGTGATATTACACGTGAAGTGTCAGAGACAGAGTTGAGCTTGAGCATAGCTCAGTCTGATATTTAGATAACTACAAATTTGGTTGTGTATTGCACAAGGTAGAACTACCAAACACGAAAGTTTTTTGGTGCCAAATGATTCTTTGAATAGTGGTAAAGACAATGGCGACTCCTCTTTGAGTGTGCAAGTGCAAGGCTTATAATTTCACACAAAATAGTATTTAATTTTAATTTAATTAAATAGCACCTCATAAAGAATCTAAATATTTATTTAGATTGAATTGGTTAAAATTGGCTATTCTCTTGCGCATATCATTCTCTTTACTATACCACTTGGGAGTGTGACTGCTAGCCCTGCCCTTCTGCCTCTAGTAATTTGTAGGTGTGTGCAACAATTTGATCATGCACAGTGAAACAAAGAGAGGTTGTTGTTTGTTGCATAGATAAGGGAGTAGTAGTTGTTCACCTGTTGACTAACTAAGGCTGGTATTACACTATCACATTTTTCTTTGATCAAAGATGTGTTATTAAAAAAATGGACTTCAATGGTTTAATTTCATGTGTGGTGACTGTGAGTGCTATTATGATAATCTCGTTGCTGCTTGGAACGAAATTCAAGAGGTATCAACAGATGCCTGCTAAAAGAACTTCAAACTGAAGACCCGAAATCTTATCAAAAATAATTACATATGTACTGTGGAACTTTTAAATATTTGGTAGCAAAAGTCACTCTATTAATTAGTAGGGTGTGCGAAGCTTCGAAAATCTCGAAGTCGAAGCAATTATTAATTTGCTTCGACTTCGACAAACAAAATTTACTTCGAAAAATTCGAAGCTTCGGCAAAAAATATATAGGTATTTTCAATTTTAATCATTCTGAGCTGTTATTCCATTAGATTATATTCATGTTTACCACACACAAATCACAATTTTAAAACAAATAAAACGTTTAATTATAGAATGCTTAGTAATATGTATGAGGCGCAAGCTTCCAATACAAACTATTTTCATTTGTTTACCTTACCAAAGATGGGACCTATCGATTTATAGGTTAAATATCGATTAGTTCGATATTTTTTAATATCTATGTATTGACACAAAAGGCCATAGTATAAAACGACTCGATGATTGTGACCTACTTAATTATTATTCCCCAATATTTCTACTAAGATTAGTGACCACTTTTAATAAGTGGTGATCACACTATTTTTGTTAAAAAATAATGTTCCTGTAAGTATCTTTTTCTTATTTTCTCTCAATAAATAACTTGTAAATTTTAAATAGTTCGTTTTGATGAAATATTGAATAACTATCGATAGCTACACAATTTCAATAATCGATTATATTCAATACCACACGGCCTGATCGATTCACAAATTAAATACGTTCAACTATCTTCACCGCCACATGACCTAAATTCACGTGATAAAGATTTAAAATAATATTTAAAAAGAATAATCAATATAAAATTTAAAATCATATTTTAGCTTTGAATTTTGCATAATTTTTTCAAGTGAATCTTTTCAATACTCTGAAATGAAATGAACTTGACGTGTATTTGCTCAACAGAAAATGTTACTACGCATGCGCCAAGAGATAAATTAAAAATTTGATAGAAAGTCGAAAAAATTAATTTTGAGACAGAATATAAGTAAACATATTTACTCTTTACTGATTAAATTTTGTTTTAATTTTAAATTATACTTTTTTTTAACTAAACGATTAAATAATTTATTTTTATTAACCCAAAAACTTTATGGAGAGTTTGATGACCTCATGTTGGCAACATTAGACTGTTGTTTATTAATTTATCAATATTTTGGTTAAGCCTACAAAAATGTCCAAAACAAATAATAATAAAAGTGAAATATGGGTATTTTTCACGAGAGCTTCTGATAAGAAAACTGCCCAGTGTAATATATGCCTTAAAAATACAAGACGCCAACAGGTGACTTATTGCTATTAGAAACCTTTTTTCTTTTTAAAACAATGCATGTTTTTCTGTAATACCAAAATATTTACCTTTTTTAAAAAGTTTAAAACTGGGATAAAAATAACTTGGATTATTATTATTTAGAGCATGTGTTGCAGTTTATCTACATTTTATTTTAATGTGTTGGATTGAACAGTAATATTGGATTTTACAAATTACTTCTTTAATTTCTCAAGTTTAAATTTGCTTGAATGCTAGAACTATATAATCATTTTAATACATTTAAGCCGAATATTTTTATTATCTGATTAAAATATAACTTACATTTTTGATTTCAAGTTTTTAATTTTTTAAATCCTCTATCCCAGGTACAACAAAAACACTTTCAAACCATCTAGAGACGCATCCATCTCAATTAAATGAATTTAAAAGAGCAAGTGGCAATAAAACTAACTACCTCAGCTCCTAAAAAAGACACGCTAGTTCAGTCAACAATTCAAGGTGCCTTTCAGAAGGGTTTGATCATGCAGCCTACCAACCCAATAGCACTCAAAATTACAAAGCAAATTGAAAAAATGTTGGCAATGAGTCTCTTGCCATACGAGTTTGTGGAGGAAGAAGGCTTTATCAACTTAATGAAACATATAGTACCAAACTACAAAGTTCCTTGCGCACCACATTTTCGCGAAACTATGTGCCAGCACTATATTGTGATATAAAAAAATATTTAAAATGTCAACTTATTAATGATTTACCCCAACTTTTTGCTTTGTCACTTACCTCAGATGGATGGACGTCACGTGCACATGACAGTTACATAAGTCTGACGTGTCACTATT
Organism: Timema cristinae; assembly: GCA_039000515.1. NCBI lineage: Eukaryota > Metazoa > Arthropoda > Insecta > Phasmatodea > Timematidae > Timema > Timema cristinae. The sequence continues at coordinate 18,698,163 of JBCFYV010001001.1, read as the reverse complement.
TAAAACCAGACTTTGAGTACAAGTCATTTACAATGAACACTGTCCTACTTTAATGAATCACATACAGCTGTGAACATCAGAGCTACACTGCAACAGACTGTTTGTGAATGGGGCATTGCTTTAAATGAAGATACACTTCCAATATATTGTGTCAGTGATAATGCTCCAAATTTTCGTTCTGCAGTTAATTCCCTGTTTATTTCTATTCCATGTTTTGCCCATTCCCTACAATCAGCTATCCATGGGACCAAAGCAGAATGTCCTGGTGTTTGTACGCTTTTGACAAAGGCAAAAGCAATTGTGGGACATTACAGTCGTAGTCCATCCACCAGAAAAAGATTACATACTGTAATGGAAGAGATGGGACTGCCAGTACTCGAGTTAATTCAGTTTGTGGACACGCGGTGGTCCAGCGAGTATAACATGCTTTCTCGATTACATGCTGTTAGAAAAGCTGTTGGAGCTGAACTTGCCAATTCAGAAAAAAACATCGAGGTCCTAACTGCAGTTGAATGGAAGCAAGCGGCAGGCATTGTAGAGGTTCTTGGACCACTAGCTGACGCTACCAAGGAAATCAGTGGAGACAGTTATCCAACCTCTTCAATGGTTATACCTATCCTTCATTGCCTCAAATCCCATCTAAATGTTTTTATCACTAGCAAGAAGGATGGTGTGATGTTCGCAAGAAGTTTAGATAAGGCTTTGAAATCTCGCTTCAGTTTCTACGATTCAGATCCAATTTTCTGCCCATCTATGCTATGCGACCCAAGATTTAAAGATTCTTGATTGATGATATGGTGGCAGTAAACACGCTAGCAATTGAAGTTAAGAAGTTGAGTGACAAGTCATCTTTAGAGCCTAACGTAAAAGATGAACAACCCTCATGCTCCTCTTCTAGTTCTGGACTATGGTCAAGTTTTGATTCCATACCAAATACCACCCAACCGGTAATAGACAACAATAGTGAAGTGAAGGATTACCTAAATGAACCACGAGTGCCCAGATCAACAAATCCCTATATCTGGTGGAAGGAAGAGGGTTCTCGAAAATACCCTAATGTCTCCAAGGTAGCCCTCAAATACCTGGGAATACCTGCTACAAGTCTGTGCAGTGAAAGGGTCTTTTCTAGTTCAGGAAACATTGTAACTGCTAGACGTGAATCGTTGACTCCTATTCATGTCGAGGAATTAACATTCCTTCAAAATAACTTGAAGAGAAAGTGACATTTCTAACTGCCTGTATAAATAATTTCTTACAATGTTTATTTTTATTTTAACTTATACAACTGTTTGATGTTGATATAATTTTTCTTAATTTTTAATACACTTTTTTTAAATAAGTTATAACATAACCTGACGTGAATATTTTTTAAAGTTTAATTGCAAATCAAATGTAGGATAATATCATTGCACAATGTCACAGGCCTGTGTAAATATTTTATTAGCATATAACTTAACCTAATATAGTATATACCTATATTTTTTATAAAATATAATTGTCTATTTACGTGCCCAAGTAAATGTCTTTTTAGTAGGCCTACATTTTTTTTCTAAAAAGGTTAATGTCTTATTGTGTATTATTACATAATTAGGCTAAATTGTAAGGTTTTATTAAAGTTAGATAAAATGTAACAATTTAATAGCATTTGAACTAAATATAAATACATTAAGGCTAAAAACATCCAGGTTTTTTTAGAAAAATAATTTGTTTTCATAGCTATTATTAGTTGTTAAAATTTTATTCGAACTTCGATTCGACTTCGAGAATATTCTTGAATATTCGCTTCGACTATCGCTTGAACTGAAAAAACTGGCTTCGACACCCCTATTAATTAGAAGAAAAAATACACACCTAAGAAATGCTAAGACTGCTTCGCACATCCAGGATCTCTCAGGTGCCATTTTCTTTGATCAAACCTTAGAGCATATTTTATAACATAAATATGTGAGCAAAGATTTTTAAAATATTTCTGTGATCAAAGATCTTTGAAGAGTTGTACAAGATACATCACATTTTCTTTGATCAAAGAAATATGACAGAAATGTGATAAGTGTATACCAACCTAACAAAAACAAGTTTTAAAGCATCCTTTAGGGCCGATTCACACAGAACATTAAACTAAGATTTGCTCTAACTCTGTAGAAAAATAGCGGACCATGTATTTAAATGTGTTGATTCATACAGAAAGGTAAGCTAACCGATGCCTTGTCATGCCATGCTATGTTTTGTCTGATTGCCGGCAGTGTTGGTGAGTGTGTAAAATAACTAAAAAAGTGTTGAAGTTTTGTTTTCAGTTTATTTCGCGTGTATTTAAGTAATATTATATTATTTAATTAATAAATGTTTTTATATTAAAATGGAAGCATAATTGAACAAGTCAAAACTCTACCTCCTAATTTTTGTCTTCAAAAAACAGCTGCTAAAGCAGTATCTTCTCTGCTCAGTACATCATCTGAACTCAAACAAGACATTTTGGAGAACACCATCATAACTAAACTTCACTGGAGCAGACCAGAAAGAAACAACACTGAATTCGAGAGTGAAAAGAGGAACAATGGCTTGGCTTGGCTTAGCAATGAGGGTGAAACCAAATTGACAAAGTCTTAGCAGAGGACAGCACAGCACAGCTTAGCATTATGCAGTGTACCAGCCTTTAGCATGTGGCTTGGTGCACAACTCGATAGTGAACGTAGATATTTGTTTTGGAATCATGAGTTTGACTAAAGTGTTGCTATAAAAATTTGACTGAAGTGATTGGTATAAAGTTTTGATAATTTTTAAATTGCAATTATTCTTTCTTAGTTCTCACAAAACTGATAGTTTATAAACATGAGTTTATATAAATATATGTTTTTGATTTCATAATCATTGTTAACGTAATTTTATTTTTATCAATATGAATTTGTGCAAAACATTTTGCAAAAAAAAATTAGTTTGTGTACTCAAGAAAAAAAATTTGAAACTAAAACAAGTTAGTAGACCTACACTAAATATTATTCTAGAAAAAACGACAAAAACTAATAACCCTGAATGTACTATAAGGTTGAACGCAGAAACTTTCAAAAATGCATGATTGGCAATGTGATTGTAATGTGAAACACACATTGTTCTGCTTTCCGTACCCCCCCCCCCCCCCTTCCATCCACTCCCATCCCTACAATGGTAACGTATCTACCAAACCAAGTACCTTTCCAAACTGGTAGGGATGGATTATATGTCATACATAAATTTATATACACACAAACATACATATATAAGCCTATATATGTTTTCCAGATAACCTTACATTTTTAAAACCTGATGTGCAGGGCTGTAAATGAAATAAAATATTTATTTGACAAAAGGTTGGTAGGTTGGTTAGTTATCTAAAATTCTTTCTAAAGTTACAAACTGGCATATTTCAGAATCCAGTAATCAGTGAATTTGCCACTCAGGAATACATACTCTCTTCATTAATGTTGAATTGTCGAGACTGAAAGAGATCACTTCTACTCTTACCGTGACAAATAGACACTAGAGTAGACAATGATAGAATAACAACATAAGCCAGTGAGCCGGGCCCGAGTGAGTTTAAATAAATAAAGCAAGGGGAGAAAGTTTGAGTTTACCTGCCTAGTAACAACTCACCATTCACCACCTGTGCCCGCCAGGCTTCTTCCGCTTTGCCTTCCCATCCTCCTGACGATGAGAAATCTTAACTGACTGACATATTAAATTTGCTTTACATTTACATTTTTATTTTATTATTTAGCACCGCGTTTTACTACCCGTTCGGATTATACGCTTTAAGTACTAATTACGCTAATGGATTAGGAATAGGGAAGGTTTAATTAGAGGAAGTGAACCCGCATTTGCGTGGAGGGGGAGTGGAAAACCATTTAGGAACACCCCCCCCCTCAGTTCACCCGACCGAGATTCGAACCGCGATCTCCCCATCCTTAGCAGTCGAGCTCAAAACGACTAGCGCGTTAGCCAACTACGCCACTGAGGCGGATTACATTTACATTAATATCAACTCGGTTTAACCTCTCAAACTCTTAATTAGTACAACAATTTTTGTCATGTGTTTAAGTGAAGATACTTTATTCCAATAAAAAAAAATCCGCCCGACGCCGGGCCCCTATGCATTTGCCCCCTCTACCACCACCACCCCCGCACCCCCACCAGTCGACAGTCCTGGTAGTTAATTATTTTACCTTAACTATAGCAAAGTATATTATAATATGTAATATTGTAAAATGTTATCCTAAGTAAAATTATATGTCTATAAGATTAAATAGGTAGGGCCTATATAAAAAGTGTCTACACCATAGTTAAGAATATTTGGATTTGCGCACCACCTTTTTTTTGGTCACGGGCTCCACTGGGTAAAGAAGCGCATTTCCTTCTGTTTAGGCAATCTATTGTAAGCCATTAGACTAATTTTTTAGAATATGTTTACATCTCCTTTGCTTTTTTTTTCTTAACAAGTGGTTACTCTTATTTGCAACAAAAAAAAAGTAGGATAGTTATCAAGTGTTAAAATTAATTTTAATGAGTTTCTTGGTCAGCCATGTAATATGATATTTGCCTACCGAATGGAAACCCATTTAGCTGTGAACCCTTTTTGTTGTGTTTTGTCATTGTTCAAGAGGGGAAGAAATAATGAGTCTGGTCTAACTTAGTGGTACAAGTCCAGCCGCATGCTGTGCAGGGTAGAATTATGTATCAGTCATTACTGGTAACATATTATCTAAAAGGCTCTTTCTATGAAAAATGAACATTAGTTACTTAAATACATACTATCCATGGAAGTATTTAATTCATGTTCCCACAGTCACAAACAATTATTTTAGTCTTGTCAAATTTTAAATTAAAATTTCATCTAAACCCATTTTCAATAAAGAGTGTTTTTTAATCATTGCATAGAAGTTTAAGTCTTAGGGTCATATAAGAGCCCTAGTTTACTTGATGTCAGGGAATTCCCCATAATTTGTATAGCAGAGGAAGTCATTTGCTAGGTTGTTCTTGTGACGAGGCTCAAATCCAGATTTCCGAACATCCAGAAGTCTCCTGGACAGATTTTCCATGACAGCACCTACATGGAGAAACAACAATATTGTTTGTAAGTCTACATAATACATACACATTTTCACAAATAGGATTTTTGTAAGCATAAATTATTTGATTTATTTTTAATGTATCTTACTTTATTTAGTTAAGAGTGTTCATTTTGTAAGCTCAATATGATGTGTTTATATATAATTCTTTATAATATTGTTTATATAAATTGTTACTCAATTTCTACTTTATTGTTTCGTCTTAATGTAAATACCAATTTTGATACTATTTATTAAAATAAAGAAATATTTAGTGGGGTTATGTAAAATTATGAGTGTTTTATTGATTGGCTCTTGAATGCACCATGATCATTTGTCCCTTTTTTGTAGATCAGTAGTTTGTTTAACAAGGGAGTCAAAAGGGTTGATTCACTTCTACCTTCCTTCTCTGACAAAATCTTTCAGGTCTCAGATGTTTATTTTTAAGGCTAGCTAGCCCACGCAGACTTCTTTTTGCACTGTATTGAATTTTAAGTTCACAGTTTTTGTGCATAATTTTAGAAAAATTACTATGGTTTGTATTATTTTTTCTCATCACCTCTTCTTCACCTTTCCACTGCCCTATGAGCAGTAATGTAGCCTTGAGATGGGGGTTGTCTTGAAAGATTTGTAAATCTGCTGATAAAATCAAAGGGTGGGCAGTTACCAGATAATAAGATATATTTTCTTTTTCAATCATTACGAGTAAACATTTTAGCCCCAAATTATCCACTCCTGCAAATTACAGTATCATAAAAAAAACACCTAGGAATGCTTTAGATGCTAAAAATTATAGTCTGCAGCTATAAGTGACTCTGCTACCCCCAGTAAACCCACACGCAATTTCACCTCTGTACACACAGGACTTATCTAGTACCATGCATGTGGCCACTTAAACATCCCCTCGGCATCTGTGCACAGTGACGAGTAACTATAAGAAAATGTATGCATTAGTAAACACAAAACCTAGACTAAGAAATCAATGTCATGAGCAGGCTTACCCTTCATGGTTTCATTATGGATTATAACTTTTAAGATGTGTGTGTGTGTTCAGCCATTCAGGGCCTAGATAACATGATCATTTAGTTGATTTAAGAATTGGTAAGGTGGAATTTAGAGAAAGTGAACCAGCATTTATGTGGAGGGATAGTAAAACCATTTAGGAAAAACCACAACCAGTTCAACTGACCGTGATTCAAACCTCGATATTCTCATCCTTGTCAGTCTAGCTAAACATGAAACTAGCATGTTAGCAAACTACGCCACCGAGGCGGGTAAATACATTCTTACCATATGAGTAGAATCATTAATATTTAAAATATTCATTGGACTTTCCAGCTATGGAGTTTTAAAATTATTATTAGCACCGTGTCTTACTACCCGTTCGGGTTATACGCACTTACGCTAATGTGTAATGGTAGGGTGATTGTGAGATTAAATGAAGGACCTACAGTTTAACGTGGAATCCGAACCACGGTGGAGGCCTGGCATTCCCCACATTCACAAGATGCCTTGTCAGAGGTGAAGGAAGGGTTTGGTAATCAGATAAATCTGTGCCAGGACCAAGGATTGAACCCCGGCCGCCAGCACAGAAGTCTGACACCTTACCTCTAGACCACCAGGTCACCAGCTATGGAGTTAATAGTAAATTGGTTTTTTTTTAATTATTATTTAGCATCGCGTCTTACTACCCGTTCGGGTTATATGCTTTAAGTACTAATTACGCTAATGGATTGGGATTGAGGTTGAATTAGAGGAAGTGAACCCGCATTTGCATGGAGGAAGAGTGGAAAACCATTTAGGAAAACCCACCCCAGTTCACCCGACCGAGATTCGAACCTCGATCTCCCCGTCCTCGGTGGTCGAGCTCAACACGACTAGCGCGTTAGCCAACTACGCCATCGAGGCGGGTGAGTAAATTGTTGTTGTTGTTGGAGTTGTGGTGGTGTTATTATTACTAGCACCATGTCTTACTACCCATTCAGGTTATATGCACTTACGCTAATGTGTAATGGTAGGGTGATTGTGAGATGAAATGGAGGACCTACAGTTTAACGTGGAATCTGAACCTGGTGGAGGCCTGGCATTCCCCACATTCACAAGTTGTGATTAATACACGTCTTGTCAGAGGTGAAGGAAGGGTTTGGCAATCAGATAAATCTGTGCCGGGACCGAGGATTGAGCACAGAAGTCTGATACCTTACCACCAGATCACCCAGTGGTAAACATGATTTAAATCTATCGTTAAATAATAATATATCATAAAACCAGATCTATTAAATGAAACTTAAAAATTTGAAACAATAAATTGCATACTTAGTGGCTTTTTAAAACATAACTAAAATAAATTATCATTGGATTATAATGCAATTAAAAGTATGGCATTGCAAATACAGTCCAGTTAAAATCAAGAAAAAGCATTTTATTAATTACACAAATATTTTTTTATGGTCAACATTGAGAACATATTAACTGTGGTAAGTGTTAATTTATGGTTTAGTAACCCTTCTAGTACCTCGAGGCGATTTGATTGGCCGTTAAAAGTGCCAGAGCCGATGAGGCCAGCACTCCAGATTTAAGCTAGTTTTTGCTTTATCTTATAATGTAGTAGTGTCATATATCACTGGAAAGAAACATTTCCCTCTATTATTTTATATAAGGTTGGCAACAAAAATCAACCATAAATAGTTGTTATTGAACCTAGGAGTTTAGTAAATTTACAATGGGATGGTCATGTACTCAATGTACTAAGTGCAATGCTAGTTTACGTACGAGCTGTATGGAATAACATTAAGTGTGGCTCACATTCATACTGATGTAAACAGTTTTGTAAGAAGTTTTCAAATATATGAGTTAAATTGTTATGAGCTTAGAAAAATATACTATTCAGATTTTCATGATCTGTCGTGTGAATGAAAAGATTTATTTATCAATGTAAGTAAATAGGCCTAAATCTATATGATGTTTTTAAAAAATATGAAATTATTAATTATAAAAGATGTTTTTGAAAAATATATTCATTATGTGTAGGTCTAAATATTTATTATTGAGGTAAGCAATATAATAAATTTTGCTATAAAGTAAGCAATAGCGGCTCAAAAATATCTAATGTAAGATATCAAATAAAAATTCCTGTAATTCTTATTTATAATCATATATTCAAAACTTTATTTTCTTGTATAAAACTAAATGCACTACAACAAAATAATAATAAAATATATATTTAATATATTTTTTAAAATATATGTTAATTAGCATTGGTTTTGAAAAAAAAAAAAAAATAAAAATAAATAATTTTTAATTAAGATAATATCTTCATATATAAAGAAAGGTTTGGCGAATTTTATTGCAAACGCTTACAAAAATGAGGAACTAGTTACATGGCATTCTTTGCACACAAAACCTAACAAGCCTCGTGTGTGAATTCTGGAATAGGCGTGGCACTAAAAGGGTTAATGATCCATCGAAAGCGACACCTGTATACCAATGACTTGACATATTAATATATGAAAGTAGATCTGGTAGCATTTCTAGCTTTCAGATAAGGCTCTTCCTATGAAGTTTGTGCTGCAATTACCTGTGCAAAGTATGATGTTTCTGCTTGTTAGGAACTTGACGGTCATCGAGGTCTTGGTCAAACATTCCTCTGAAAGGAAGGGTGGATCTGCGACCACCAAGTCAAAACTTTTCTCCAAGTGTTTAGGAACCTCCAAAGGTGAATTATAGTCATAGAATATAAAGTCTTCCCCATAAACTGCAAACCTCTGGTCATATTCAAATAATACGACTGAAAAGGAGAAGAAAGGAAATATAAATTAATATTTATTTATAATTTGTTTGTCTTTTACTAAGACAATAAAAAAATTAAGTTGATGGTATCTGGTGCTCCCAACTGTATTGGCACCTATAATAGGTACTCAGAAAATAGATGCACACTTCATTTACGGTGAAAGGCGCGCCATTGTAAAAACCAGCAAGTAATCTCATTTAAGATTCAAAGTTTTGGCATTTTCAATCATAACATAGGGCTATTGTTCTGAGGACCAATATCTTTGTTGAGTTATAAGTGAGTTGAGAACAAGAGCCATTATTTTAAATCAATATTATTCCCTCTTCTCTTCCCATATTATTTAATTTCATTAAAGGATAGGGCAATTGTATATATGTGAAAGAAATAGGAGGAGAATGGAAGAGGTAAAATATCGGTTGTTACTCTACTATGTCTAAGTCTAAATGTGCAAAAACCTTCAAATAAATTACCTTGTGAATGGGGTTTTTGTTTCTTGATAACCTTGTATAGAGAAGGACAAGATATGAGAGCTATACTCCCATGATCGCCCACAACTCTGCATGCTTCTTTTGCAAGACAGTTAGCCGTCTCATCATCATACCAGAATTGGCTCAATTGCTGAAAAGGTTATTTAGGCTTACTGTGGGATTCAAATATTCAGTTAATCTACAAGAACCAAATATAGTGAGTCAAATGTTGTGTGTTAAAGATGACTTTACTGGCAGTACTTATCAAGGTTGGTACCAATTTACCCAAACTATGAGAAATCATATTTTTATGGTTGGATAAAAGAACACTCATAAACCCCATGAATAAAATTTGTAACAATTCTGAGAATGTCTTGATTTGTAACTAAAAAAAAATGAAATAGGAGGGAAACCGCCTCCTGTACATCTGGCTGAAAGTCCAACCTCTATATCCCATCCCTGACAAGCCCATCTATTACAAGCCTAACGCCTAAAGTGAGAGCTGTAGAACATGTATTCAATTAGCTAAAGGTAGATCTAGTAAAGTCAAGTCTACACATTCTATTTTAGTGTATGGCGCTTATTCTGCGGCCCAGATAAACCATACTATAATATATTGTGTAGAGTGAGATTCGATCCCGAAGAGCTTTCTCACCCTATGGATAGCCTGTAGCTTTGGTAGGCTAGGTAATACAGCTTGAACCAAGTGCTGCATCATAGTGTGGTTTTCTGTAGTATAGTTCAGAAAACAGTGGAAATGAGACTAATGAAAAGGTTTTAAACTATAATTTTAAAATAATTAACTCAGAAATTGATGCCCTAGTATCAGATTGCTCTGGCCACAGAGTCCTTATCCAGAACTCCGTACTACGTAGAAGTTGATAAACTTTAACGTTCTAAGGACTAATTTATATGGACTACCAATCACAGCTGAGTAAATAATGGGCATGCGGGTTGGGATCCATCTTAAACACAAAAATAAATTGTTTATAATTAGATTTTATTTGTGATTGGTTGAAATATTCTTGTTAAAGATTAAAACCCATATAAACATAAAAGAAGTACAAAATAATATTAAAAGTGCTTGCTTTGTTTACATTCAGAATAATATTAGGTACATACATTTATTTTGAATTCCAGGCTAATTTATTTTAAGTTAGATGGTTAAAATCGTATTGTAAATAGATTTATTGTGATTGTACCACATTTTAAGTACATCCTGGAAATTTGCTGAACAAAGTTTTTTTTTAGTTTCTTTTACTGATCATTTACTAATTGGAGATCGCCCCTTGCTGTATACGATTTTCTTTTGAAGTTTGTTATTGGAGGAAGTCTCTGAATACCTCAGTGGTTGGAACGGTCACGTGATTATGGAGATGGACAGTGTAATCACGAATAGAATTTCTTGAGGACCAGACCACGGACTACGGATACGGAGTCTGTGTCCGGGCCTGTAGGCGTTCCTTACCCTAAGTTTATTGTTCCTCTCGGACAGAAATCAATTTTATTACCTTACCCAATTTTCTTCAAATGTTACAGTTTCATTATTTAACTCTTGTTTTTTGTCAAGTAATAGTTTTAGTTTTTCTTCTTTGTCTGCTTGTTCGGCATAAAATTCGTTTAAAATTGCTAATGTATCAGCTGGAATACATAATTGCTTTCCGTGTCAGATGTTGACATTTTTTTAAATAATTAAAAGAGGTAGAGCCAACTTAACTAATGTTTTGAATAAATCCCCGTGTATTAACAGTTTGAAGAGTTACCAGATAATAAAGGCTACAGCTAGATAAAAGTCTTTGAGAGGGAGTAAATTGAACAAAAAGAGATAGAAGCAAGCATGAAATTGCTTTGAGAGTGAAAATAGAAATTTTATAGAGTTTCCATTGAATAGATAATTAATAGCTTTCTTTTGAGCAATGTTAACGCAGATTTTTATCCTTTGACCAAGGAATTTTTTTTTCTGATCTTTCTTGAGAAAGAACTTACTATCCACAAATATATAATTTTAAAAAGCACTTTCTTATTAATATTTGCTAAAGTATTTATTATTTTTTATATATATATATATAAACTTACTTATATTTGTGTTTATCTACATTTATTGATAAAATGTACTCATCTATACTATAACACATTTTTAAAAATTATCCTAACTGTAAAATTGTAATGGTACTGATGTCCTTTATGTTTTGTGTATTTTGTTTAAAAAAAATTGTTTTGATTTGTTTAACTTTAATTCATGATAAACTATTCATAATGTCTTTTTAATCTTTTAAAATTTAAACTTATGTAAAATTTCATTTTCTGTAAATCCATAGTCTATAAGTGAGCCCTAGCTCTTTGGATCATGTAATTAACTATCAAATAAAAATCTTGAAAAAAGCGAAGTGTCGGAAGTAGAACAATCGTCTGAATCCCCTCTCTCTCTATATTATATATATATAATGGCATTAAATAACAGTTAAATAATAAATAGTATTTTATTTGTTTTTTTGTCATTATATTTATTTTCCTTCCATTTTCTATTGTATAAAAATCAGTGAATTCGAATGCGCAAAATAAATGATTATATCGTTAGAAAGTCAATTAAACCAGGAGTGCTTTTTTTTTATAGATATTTTAAATCCCCGACAGCCTAGGCCATATTCTGGGACTATTTTGTTAAAATGTATTAATTTATAAAGTTGGAAAATTACATTTGGACACAAAAATTGAATCCGTAACTGAAATATAGAATCTTTTCATTAAATTATTTTCACATGTTGTTTTGCTGATATCTACGTGATGACAAAAAATTATACAGTTTAGCTTGTTGGCTAAAACTCGTAGGTTTCTAGTAGAATTAAGTATATATTATTTAGATGAATAAAACAATTAACAATCGTTTCAAATGTTACAATATTTTACCGCAAAAGAGCTGTAGCAGTTTTATTAAAATAATGGCTGCAACTGAAATTTTGTTGTAGCGTGGGTGCGGCTCAAACGTTGGAAATTGTTTATATGTAAATTCCATGATTCAAAGTGGGATTTTATTTCGTCGGACAAACCTGGCTAATGTATCATGGGAACTTGTATGGGCCGCTGCCTTAAAAAAGATATCAAAAGGTATTAAATAATTGGTTTGTCAGTGGTATGTGTAAACAAATAATGTTTTATTAATAAATATTCTCAAATCACTGAAATATCATTTTAATCCCATATAAAGTTATTACGTTTTAACATTACACTACCACCAAACGTTCACATGTCGTGAATAATGTATTGGATTATTTACTCTCTAAATGTGAGTCATGATGTGGTTTATAGTTATAGCATACTGTATAGGTCTACATTTATCTAAGATATCTTCACCAGAAAGTTGACTATTTGCAACATCTGAATTTATGTACCGAGATCAGTCAAGAAAACTTGGCTTTCACTGAACAGTTTTTTTTGTCATAGATATTTATTTCTATACTCTATATTTTGGTTAAATATGTACCAGAAAAAAATAAAATTACTCCTTTCTATAAGCCTACCTCGGTGGCCTTGGGGTAAAGCTCTAGCCTCGAGACAGATTATCGAAGGTTCAAACTCATTCAGGGTCAACAAATTTTCTTGGCAATAAAAATCCTTAGCTTCGAAGGGGAAGTAAAGCCGTCAGTCTCACGTCAATTGTGGCATGTAAAAGAACCCTAAATTGTATGTGAAAATACCTTCACTGGCAAAATTGGTAGGCCCTTTCACTGTCACTCATAGAAATTCTCATGTGCGGTTATAATCATTTGATTCATAAAGTCTATGTTAAATACCTAAAATAGGTTAAATAAAACATTTCTCTAAATGACTTAACCTAAACCAGTTAGATGTGAACTGGACAAAATAACTAGGCCTATATCATAACTACCATAATTATATAAAAAGAGCATCATCACTGAGCTTTATTCATTACTCAGGTTTATTGAAAGAAAAGATATAATTCACATAATTATCTTAAGTATTGATTGTAATAATAAATGTTATTTTTTCAGGCCATATTGTTCTCAGAAAACAATGTACTTCAATGGTCAGGATCATGTCGAGGTGAGATTATTACCCTAAACACGGTTTTGGAGAACTTATTTTAAATTACAAATTAATATTCCGCTAATAATTTTAGTAACTTTTATTTAATTAATGTTAAAATTAATAACTTTTTTTTTAATCTGAAGGTGTATTTTGTTTAATGTATACCCTACTTTTGATTCAAATGTTAAATTAAATTATTTGTATAGCTTACTCTTTATATTAGATTAATGTAATCTATAACTTTTAATATTTATTTATAGGCCCTAGTTTTTAAAATGACTAGGTATGCATTATAATTACTAAACCATTTTTATAGAATAAATGTTTTAATGTTGTTTTCTTCCTTCTTAGTTTGACTTTCTTGTGGATGATTTTAAGGTGAGATAATTATTTAGGCTATATATATTTCATGAAAGAGCAGTTTTTCCCAAATTTTCACCAGTCACGTATCCCTTTTGTCCTACCAACACACCTCTTCTTTCAACTCTTAAAAAAAAGGAAACCAATACCTGACTATTGTTAAGTATAAATGGTATGAAATTTTAACAAATCTCGAGCTCTCAAAAGCTTTTACAGAGGGAAAAAGATACCTTATACAAGGTCATAATATCACTTAAAAAAATTGTTAGTTTGTTTTTTAGTGATATGTCGTGTACCCCCCGAAATACTTTGTATACTCCTGAAGGTATGTGTACCCCAATTTGTGGAAAAACTAGCACACTATCAAAGCTTAGGTGATACAAGTGAGGCTACTCTGAAAGTTTGTATGCCACAAAAATAACTTAAAGAGTTATTCTTGGTATCAACAAAATGTTTTGCCAAAACAAAATTGTTCTCAACTTGAAACCATTTCTATTCTAAAAAATATTTTAAATATATAACCAAATGAAGAACCATTGTGGCAAGGCTGTAGGGGGAAAGCGGGGTTGGGGGTCCAATCCCCTCGGCTGCTTGAAATTTTATGAACAAAATATATATGGCTATATTTATGGTTTAAACAATTTTAAAATTAAGGTACAAGTACAAATTAGGGGGTTGTGTTACCTTAAAAAGCACTTCAGAAAGCTTCTAGAGGTGTTTAATATTTAGAATTTTTCCTAGCCTCCAGCAATTAGGAGGTAATGTTGATATAAAAACACTTCAGATAGCTTCTAGAACTGTCTATCATTTAGAATTTTTTCTAGCCTCCGGAAATTGGAGAATGTGTCCACCAAACCCCCTCTGAAATTATTAGCTGGCTACGGCCTTGCATTGTGGGATGGTAAATTACTCCATAGGGCTAATTTGACACTCTTCAAGATAGTGCATTCCTATCTTAAGGAAAGGTCTCGAGATCTATACCATCACCAACAGAGACAATAGTCGAGGCCTGACCAATAGGAAGGATGCTGAAGTAAATAGGAGTGTATTAGAAACAATTAGTAGAGCTCGACCAAGGTGATATAGATATCTACAACAAATGAACAACAGAAGGAAGGCAAAACTTTATTCTGAAATGGAAGTAGTGGAAACCAGTTGGAAGACCAAGGATGCGATGAATAGAGCAAGTGAAGAAATATGTAAAAGAATGCAAACATATGGATATGATCCATGTGAGGGAACTCTACAAAGACAGGATATGATGGAGAGCGCTCACTAAATACACCTGTTAAACTGGAATTGGGATAGGGTGATGATAATATAGCTACAGTATCATTAAAATAACTAACATTCCTTGAACAAAGTAACTTTATAAGTAACTTCATAACTGCCCAAGATTACAATGGAGTAGGGGTGTGCGAATATTCGTAAACCTCAACTTCACTTTGAATCAGATATTTGTTCACTTTAACTTTGATACAAAAGTAAAATTTTGGATTCAACAATTACAAAGCTTCTCTTTGATTCCAGTATCCAGATGTCATTTTTCAATTTTCAGAATATGATATCTAGATGGAGTAATCCTCACTAAAAAAAAAGCATAAATAATAGCTTTGGCTAATTTATTTTAAAAAATTCAAGGGAAAACACACTTTGTTTTTCATTTTCTTCTGTTATTTCCATCACAAATCTAAAATAATTAAATGACATGTTGTGATATTAGCTTAATTTATTCTTTTAAGACTAAATATTTTAATCATGTTAGAAATATAAAGCAGTTTGTAAATTATATTTAGTACCTAAATTTACATAGTCAGACAAAGTATAGTATTTCTATCCAATACTGAACATTTTAAAAATATTCAAACTTTGATTAGCTTCAGGAACATCTCATATTATTCAATTCGACTTTGCTTTGAATTGAAAAAGTGGACTTTGTACACCCCTACAATTGAGGACCAACAAATCATGCTGTGCCATGTTTGTCAACCTTTGTTCAGCATCACTTTTCTTCTTTGTTAGACTCAGTTTCACTTTTAACAGCTGTTGATTATTTGTATTTGTTGCAGGCTGATGAACCAGCACCAAAGAAGTCAGGAGGGTAAGTTGAGAACTGAAGAGAATGACAATTATACTGGCCTATTAATTCAACTTTTTTTAATATCACTTCAGTGGATATGTTAAGCTTAATTTTCTACACATGTTAATCTCAACAGTTCTTGAATATTTGCCATTGTAAACATGGCATTTGGTGATAACTTTTTATTTTCATTTAAAAAGTGTGTCACCAATTCAAGAACGGTTGATAATAAATACTATGCGAAGAAAATTAAACTTTATATATCTACTGAAGCACTTTTATTTAATTTGGTCAAAATAAAATTTGCTCTTAAAACTGTGAAAATACTGGTCTTAACTCGTGTTCACTTCCATCCCAACTCAACGCTGTTAGGTAGAAGCAATTATATTTTTTGAAGGTAATTTCAAAATCACTATTTGATTAAATTGTTTAGACTTGTACCTATATGAGGAAGTTTAATAGTGGCTTTTATTTGGTTTTTTCAAGAAGAAAATAGTTTCATTTGTTATCTTAACCAGGGGCATAGAGTCGAGGTAGACTATGAGACTAAGGGCCTTATGCAAGAACTTGACTAAGTGAATGATAAGTGGATTGCTTGCGTCGTCATAGGTTAAAAGGTGGAGCGATAGTTTACTTTGGACCACACTATTGGTTCACTAGGCATTCACTAACGTTCTTGTATACCGCCCTAAGTCTCCCCAAACCTTTTATGGACAGTTAAGAAAATTAATAACAAAGGTTTATAAACTATTATAAGTTTAAAAACAACTCTCAAAGTGCTAAAACCTACATAAATGTTTCTAGCATGGAGAAAATGTTATTATTTATTTCTCTTCCCTATTGAGATTCACATACTTTATAGCAAATATATTTTTTCTATTTGTCATCACTTTTTTCATATTCCCACCCCTTTATACTACTCAAGGGGTTCTTGACTTTGAGAAGAAGCTTATCTCGACAGAGTTGTCAAAATTTATTAGTGTTTAGATGTGGGGCTAATATATGATTAATAAATCGGTATTGCATGTAATATTATGCATATAAATAAACAGAATATCTTAAACGAAACTAAACTAAATATCAGTTAAATTTATGAGCAGTTTTGATTATCTTTTATACTCTGCAACATTGCATTTTTCACTTTTGTCGAGGGGTGTGGCATGAAGAGGGCTTTGGGAAGTTTTGGGGGTATTGTCATTAGAAATCTTGTGATTTTCTTGTTTGGGCACTTTAAACCTTTCTGAAAATTATTTTAATTTGGTTTTTAACTTTGACTCTGAAGAAAATGTTTTTTGTTATGTGTGCACTTAAATTATTTAAAAGATATTTAGTTTCTATTTCAAGTTTTGAAATGAAAGGAGAAGAGTTTATAGATACATCTTGTTTACTGTTTCATTATAAATCTGACATGTTGTGTGAACAAAAATCAGTTATTAACTTAATGTTACCAAACTGTTGGCCAGAGCTAATACAAGATATAATAGGTAAGACGATTGTAACTAACATTCTAGTCTCCCCTTCTTCATAATATAAGCTACGCCACTGATCTAACCATCTAGATCAACTTAAAAAACTTTTATATTTGTATCGTTATTGATTTAAAAGTTTTTACATAGTTTTTATTTCATATTTTGTCCAGCCACCTTATATTACGCTCTGAGACAGGCCTATACTTGTGACTCACAAACTTCCAAATATGTTATTAATCAAAACATGTTATTTTCTTTCTCTTTTGCTTTCATTGGATGTAGGATTTCATATCTACTCTCATTAAGACATAAAGAGGTAACTATAAATTCACTTAGTTACAAGAAAAATTAATCAAATTATGTTAAACAGTGTAAAATGGTAATAAAGAGCCTAATGACTGTGATTTATTTGTGAGGCTATAAATACAGTCTTTTCATTTACTAGAAAATATGCAGCCCACTGAGACTTTGTGGATGTACAAAAATATTGAGTTATTTAAGAGGTGGTTTGTTATTTAAAAATATGGTTTACTCCAAAATGGAGGTTAAAGGTATAATTTTATCTATAGCCAATGTTTTACATGAAATGTCATAACTCAGCCACCTGGGCTAGATCATTATTTGTTTGGTTTTTGTGCGTCACATCTTACTACCTGTTCAGGTGATCCATATTTAGATAGTTAAATCTTTTGACAGCCAGTAGACCATAAGTCATTAAATTGTAAAAAAAAATTTACACACACATATTGTATTTTAATATAGGATTATTGCAAAAAGTGTATAACCAAGTACAGAGTTGTGCCAGCCCCTTGTATACTATTTTCACAGCGGTGTAAGACAGAAAGCTTTGTACAAGGACAGCCAAAATCAGGAGAGCAACCTGGCAACCAAATTTCATCTCCCTTTCCTTTATTACTTTATATTAAAAATGGATTTCTCGACACCTTTTTGAAGGACGTTTTACATTTAAAAATCTAATTTAACATTCTTAAATGTGAAAATTTGTTAAGAAAATATTTTCTAAATTACCCAACACTTATTCAACCAGTTACAATAATGGAATAAAGATAATTTTCCAATAAGAAGCTATGCAACAAATTGAGTTAATTTGCATTAACATTTGTTTCTTCTAAAGATATTATCTAATGATTGTTGTTTAATTTTACTATGATGAGTATTGCATTATTATTTTAAAGTTGCAACAATATATTGTACATAATATTAGTTTTAAAAAAGTATTGGTGTTCCTTTTTATTGACTCTTTAATGTTAACTTTTAACAGCCGGTGAGGGAGGTTACACTTGAACTGACAGATGACACTTGGTCCAGGGAAGATGTGAACCCTAGACTTGTGGATACATCTGCCTCAAGAATGCAATCATATGCATGGTTAGTTTATTCCTGATATTAATGTGTTGACATATTGTAACAGTTAAATAATACAATTAATGAACATTATATTTTTATCAACACTCTTATCTTACATGTCAATAATTATATTTTCTTGTGACCTCTCAGAGAAAAGAAGTATTGTGATCACTATGAAAAAAAACCAATTCAATATTTTGAAGTTTCATGAACCACTGAACCTGAAAAAGTGTTTTTTTGTTATGCTATCTGTAACTCAGCCTAGAACCTACACCAAAATAAACAACTTTTATTTGAAATAACTTTTATAAAATCACTATTTTACTATCCGTAGGTAAATATACTTTTTAAATAGAGCTTTTGGAAATGGGGAGTTCAAACAAATAATACATTTATGTAGCATTGTATATTATCTAATATATTATCTGTTAAGAATCATGCTGTTCTTTCCTCTATTATGTTTCTATAACCATGTATATTATTTATTTTCACGCAAGTTTTATCTAAATGTCTCCATGTTTAGATAAAGTAGCATTTAAGTCTGTGCGAAGCTCTGTACCATTTATTTGCAAATATATTACGGGGTAAACATTGATTTAATTATAGTAGATTTCTCAAAATATTTTTCAGCAACTTCATCAATTTTCTAGATTATTGACTATATGCGTGCACTATTACCTACTTAAAAATGTTGACATGTTTTTGTTTATGTTATATTTCATCATAATAGATAGAGTGCTTACTAGGAATGTTGGTTTACTTGAAATATTATAGAAAATAAAAACAATGTATAAGAATATATTCAAATTAATAATTTGCCCAAATGGAATAGTGATCTGTTGTAAATTTAAACCAAAACAAACATCGTTTTATCATAAATGTAATTTGTTATTTACTGTGTGAATATGTGCATATGATTACAACAAAGTAAATGGTGTCAATAATAAAATCTAAGCTCAAAGCACTGTTTAGTTATTTGGTGTTCTTAGAAATTGATAGTAATGCTTTCCCACCACAATCTATTTAATTACCTAATATAAATAATACAAGTGTCCATGCCAAAATATATTTCAGTGTAGCCTGTCAGTAGAATCAAAAATAAAGTTAAAAGCCTTAAAACAAAGATTAATACAGTAGTCTTAATAGTGAAAGTTTAATGGTAGGCCCATCTTAAACTTTCAAAAATTAAATTACATGTAATAACCAGAAAATATGAAAATATTCACATATTTTTAAGTGTTAGGAGTACTTAATATACTTTTTTAAATAGCATACTACAAACATAATTCCATAAAAAAAACCTATTTAAGTATGTGTTTTTAGAATCTAAAAAAATAATATCAAATGGTTTCTGTTTTTTTACTTGTGAACATTGATTTTCTGGATAAGCATAAATTTTTCATTCTATGTAAAAGTACATGCACTGCTCGTATCTCTACCTCAAACTACACAAAATGTCTAACTTTTGAAGTTACTGTATTTGTTATTTATAACAAAAGTTTCTGTAAATTTGCCATCCTACACGGTCACATAGATTTTACAAAGCTTAAATTAAAGCCCAAGTGTAGCCTGACACCAACCCGTCAGCGAGCCAACGTGACTGTGCTTATGTATGTGCACAGCAGTACTTTGGACAACCCATTCCAGCCCCTAGATGCACGATCAGCTGCTAGCAGCCAAACTGCTCCAAGAATCTGCCCTACCACGAGCTCGCAGTGCGGCCTCTTCCACCCCTCCTAGCTCTCTGGACCTTGAGTGGGAGCATGAGGGTGAGTAGAATGTAACCAAAGTATTTGCTTTAATTCCCAACGTGCCTCCAAGGAGTCCGAGCCTAATGCTTAAATTTCTCTTTGAATTTGTCAAGTGTTTTAAGTTTGGTAACCCTGAGGTGAGTTTAGTACATTTGTAAGTTGGTATTGCACCTCCTGTGGAGAGGGGGTGGTGAAGAATAGCCAGTTTTATAGAGGGAATTAGAGAAGCTTCAGTGTCGTTAAGAGTTAAGAAGGCGGTTGGTCAATGATCAAGAGTCAAACTTGAAGATGAGTCCAAGTCTCAAAAAGGGTGTCCCAGAAGGAGAGTGGGAGCTTAATGGAGGTAAATGAAAAGAGCATTGTTTTAATTCAAACGGGATTCTCGGGGTCAGTAGTTGATAATATGTGGATGGCCTTCTGTGATCTATAGGTAGAGATCTGAAAAAGGTGAGAGAGGAGGGTTAGTAATTTTCCTTGAGAACCCGAATTCTTCTTTGGAGTAATCTGGTGTAGGAATATGAGAAGTAATGTGTGGGGGAGGGAACAAAGTGTTGTCTGTAAATAAAAAAATATGTATCCTGGGTGAGAGACGGGCTTACAGGCTTTCTCTTTCTTCTTCTCTACAACAAGAATTTGTCATCTCAGGAATTCAGGTCGCATCTTTGCTAGAGTAGTTCGTCTTATCGTTGCCAGGGGAGATGGCCAGTGCAGGCCCAACTTTAGTTGATGATAGGGGAGCAAGCCTGTGAAAACGCAACCCTGGTAAAAGAAGGCAATACATTGTCCAAACATAGAGAAATATATTTGCCTCCTTAATCACAGACTCCAATAAGTCTCCTATATAAAATAATATAGTTTTAATCTTTCAACTGTTTTTCAAACTTCTGTTCACATAAGATAAAATTGAGAAAATTTGTACAAGTGGATATGATAAATATTTTCACTACTTATTGTCCTGCCATTCCATACCTAAATGAAATCCAATAGATGAAATAGACACATGCACATTTATAAACATAATAAACAGCTCTCGTGTTGTAATTGCAGGGGGTCTTCCAATGCATCCACTGCACTTCGCACCTGTCACTGAAGACCCTTGCGACTCAAGTACCACGAATGGCCCCAACGGAGCAACAGCAACCGGGCCTAGTAGCGCTGCCTGGTCCCGTCTTTCCACCCCAGACAGTCTGGAGTGGGACCCCGTGGAGGCCCCACTAACAGAGGTCCACCACACTGGAGAACTAGACGCCGAGACAGAACAGCTGTTGAGTGAGATTGAAAGACTCACCAGCCGAGCACTCAAAGAAACGGGGGACTGGGCCAGCTGATCTTTACCAGGTCAGTTCCCCCTTTCCAACTTGGTGTTAGATCTTGAAAACATGTCTTTAAAGCAAATATCCATCTCAATTTTCATAATTGGGGTTTTATAAAAAATATTATCTTTTGGCATATAACCCGAACAGGTAGTAAGATGCGGTGCTAAAAAAACCTTAAAGTATAAACACATTTTTTATGTCAAAAATTGATAACCATTTATTATATCTGTGTTATCACATAGATATTAATAATATCTATCAAAAGCACAGCTTCAAGTCACAAGACTTGATATATGAATTTATGAAAGAAGATCTAGCAACTTTTCTTTTGTCAGAAGCCCTTACTATGAAAATTAGATTACATGGTAGCTAGAGCCAATTTGTCCCACGGCTTAGAATCAAACATGCTAGTGCACACCTTAATTGTGTATTATGGTGTGTGTGCCACAGTGTTTATATCCTCGTCGGATGAGAGTATGGTGGAGTACGAACAAGAGTTCCACTCGAACCGAAACACCCGAAGTTGGCTGCAATGCTGCGGAATGTTCCGATGCCATCGGCGTGACTAAAGCTCGTCCCGTAAACTTGGCAGTCTTTGTACAGCTAGCTTTAAGAGATGATCACAAAATCGAATTTACTAAGCTATTTTCTTCAACTTCACAAATTTTCTTGAGCAGGAATTGTTAGAATGAGAGAATCAGAAAACCTATGTTTGTAATTGACACAGGTACAAGAGTTATTTAAAAATAAAAAAACTTACAAAGACAATACATTTTATTTTGGTAAATGTCTACATTTTAACTTATTCTTTCATTTTTATTTCTCCAAATTCAAATATAATTCAGAATATTAAAATGTATTGAAAAGCTTGGCATTGTAATTTTAATATTTCAAAGACTTAAAGGAATCATGTTTATTATTATTAGAATGGTTAAAATATTCTGACATTAAATAATAGTATTTTATTATGTTAGATGTCTGTAGATAAATTAAATTATTGATATCATTTATTTTATTGATTTGCCATGCGCCTATTAGTGAACTCATAATATTTGTCTACAAATAAATTATGCAACCCAGTGGAGTTTTATGAGTTGAGTACAACATTCCAGCAAGATAAGACCCTGCAGTTTTCTCTCGAATTGGGTCGAATCCACTATTTTACCTATTCAAATATTGAATCCAAATCTACAATTTACCTACAAATACCTAATCCAAATTTTGGATAAAATTATGTAGTCATAGAATAATAGAAAACACAAATAGTAACTAAATGTCAACATTATCTTATAATGCATTTATAATAATATTCATTCATCAATTAAGTGTTAAAATTAATGGTCTGAGGCCTGATTGTTAAATTCGTCCTTTAATTACAATAATCTGAAACATCAATAAGCAGTCTTGGAGCTCTAAAACAAATTTCCCTTGAAAAATTGAAAAACAATTTTCTCAAGATTTTGAGTCTCGAATCCTCGAATCTCCTTGCTTTCTCATTCAACTATGTGTAAACTCTTGTTGGCTATATTTACTTTCCTTTTATAGTTTCTCAATTAGTTTATGTTGGAAGTGTGTAGAGGTTTTTTAAGTGAGTGTGTGAAAAGTCCCCTTTCTATCCATTATTATATTATTTAAATAGATACGTGGGGCTATATTTTTTTGTATTTATGTTAAGACACTTTTATTATTGAGAGGGTTGTATAATCATAAAGTAAAATATGGTATATGCTTATTGACGTGAGATATTCAATTATTTTAAAAGCTATTCAAGAATTATATTTTAATAAATTATTAGAATGTTTTGTCAATATATGCACATAAAATCCTTTGTCAAATTGTATATAGATAATTTTTTTTATCATTTTTCTATAATGTGGTGCAATTAATTTTAGGGCATAAGATCTAAAATCCTAGAATACCTCGAATGTTCAACATTAAAAACAATCAAACTCTTAATTGGAATTAGTTTTAGAGTTTTTACAATGCTTATTGATGATTTATCCCATCATAATTATAGAACATCGACTTCAATGGTTTTTGGGGTAAATTGCTTGCCTCAAGACCTGATTTTTATGGGTTCAAACCCAGCCGGAGTCAAGACATTTTTCTTAAGCGATAAAAATATGTATCACAACTTATTTCATAGTGGAAGTAAAACCAGTCAAATGTGGCATTTAGAAGAACCCTGGAGGGTATGTGATGATACCTTTCCCGGTCCTTTAGCCCGCTCGCATATAGAAATTCATTGTAGAAGGCAACGAGGAACCACCACACTTCTTGAACTCCCCTAGTACATGGTATTTCTACCAGATGGTGCAGGCAGCACTAATTGGCTGAAGGGCTGAATGCGTGCCCGGTTCGAATGGATATTAATCACATCAAACGAACCTTTGGGCTGTTTACTTAGAGAAATAGAATAATAATTATAGAACAAATTTAAAAACCAAACTCCAGACCATTAATTCATCACTCCACTGAATGAATACCTTGAGTGTGTTAAAACATAAAATGTTAGCATTCAGTTGTTTCTTTTTTCCACAGGAACTTAAGAATTAGTCAAATAAAATAAAATGCTTATGCGTACCACATTTTCTAATATTTAAATTCGGATTCCTGATTTGTATGTATGATTAACATTATTTTTTTTATATAAATAGTTTATTTTAGCCATCTATTTAGTCTATGTATAAGTTTCCTGTAAGATAACTTTTTCTCTGCAAATAATCAAGTGTTTTTACATAAAGGAGATTAGATTTTTCTTTCTAAATTACTCTAGTGTGTAACAAAATAGAATAATTCCATATATTTTTCTCTTGCTATAATGGTTGTGATATTAAGAGTGAAACTTGTATATCACTTATTTTTATTTAGCTCTAAGAAAATGTGTTGTAAGGGTATCCATGTAGGTATTTTTAATCAAGTATAGAGTTAATGTTTCTGTTATAATAATTGAAATTACATAATATGGCAGAAATAAAATAAGCATAAGTATAAGTTTAAACCCAAGAATTTTTGAAAATATAATGTACTAGGGATGGGAGCACAAGTTTTTTCATTCAAGATTAATTGAGCTTGGAATGAATTAAGATATTTAAAAAAATGCAACATGGTTTTAAAATAATATAAAAAACGATCCTTGAAATTACAATAGAAATAATGTTTTCACAAAGAAAAGGACACACAATTTATTTTTTACCTGATTTAATGGTTTAATTAGGTGTTTGCGAGCTCAAGTTTTTTGATTTGAGTCAATCTTGAGCAAGTTTCTCGTGAAACTTCTAAGTATTGATCCGAGTTGAGCTTGGGTTGAATAAATATATAATTTTAAAACTTAATTATGTAAATAAAAAACAACCCATGTTAAAATTATTTAATATTTTTAATGAAAAAAGACTTTTATTTTAAAAAAAAATTTAAAATTGCTTATTCTTAGATTAAAAAAATAAGTCATGGGAAACTAAAGGATTAAATTTTAAACATACTGTGATAGTTACAGAAAAAAAATTATGATTAAATTTAATGTTCCTAAGGAAAGATAAAAGAAAATACATTCAGGAAAATATGTTTGGATGTGAAGATTTAGCAATTTTGTTTAAAAAACAACTATCCCCTGTGTATTGGGAGTGCAGCTGTTCACTTAGTGGTGGCCTCTCACCCGAGAGAGAAATTAAAGCATTAATGATATTAAGATGTAAATAGTACATGTTTGCATTAAGGTGTACTTGATTCCATCCTCCACTAAGCTATTTGTGTTTTAAAATCCCTACATAGAGATACCTTAAGCTGCCCACCCACTAGAGGCAAGGCACAACACGGAGAATATTTCCTCTTGAGGAAAATATGTATTAAGTTAACAAATGGAAGAACGCAGCAAGGCATCACTTTTCCAGAAGTCCCAAGACTTCTCTGGCAACTGGGCTTGCCGTAACTTGCTGCGCCTTGCCTCTAGTGGGCAGAAGAGCTATGGAGCAAGGCGCGGTAATATTTGATTCGGAACATTCCATACGTCTTCAGGTCTCGGCTATTTTGCTATGTGGAGAGCTCAGTTTCAAAGCCCACAAGTGTGGTGGGAAGGGAGGTTAATTCCTTTTCGTGGGAAGGCCAAAACATCTGTGTATTGTTGTCCTTGACAGAGGAACGCTGCACGCTGTTGCTGTTGTAGATTAGGCCTGCTTATAATGCTAGATTTATGTTTGTTAAGCTATTTGAATATATTTATATATATTCAAATATTCAATTATTCTCAAGAATAATGACTAATTGAATGGATGAGTGGAAAAAGGATAACATTCCAGCTTCCTTTACTTTCGGGGGAAAATATTTACTGACAAAACTTAAGTTTTATTGAAAATACTATTTTTAGGCATGTGTAGGCCTAGTCAATTAGTGCTCAATCTCAAAATATCAAAGTGTAATTCTCATTAATTTATTAATTGTCAGTAAATAAAGTGTCTTGCCACATCTAGTGGGCGGACACCTGGTGCGCTGTGCCTTGCTCCTAGTGGGCGTCCAAGCTTTACTAGAACTTATTTTATTTAAGGTTCATACTGTCTTCCTTTCATCAACAAAACTAGTTTACTCAGTTACTAATCTTGACATTTCAATGACCATCTGCTGCACAATCTCTCTTTGTTAGGTTCTCTCCCCCCCCCCCCCCCTTATTCACCCATCCCAATACCCTCAGACTCCATTGGCACAAACACATCCCAACAAGTAGAAAGAAGAGTAAACAATTTGTCGTTCATAACCAGACACACAGTCAGTACAAGAGGAAGAAAAAACTTTTTTCAGTAAGAAGTAGTAATAATAGGAAATGGAAAAAAAAGCAGTCATATTATTTCTTAAGTATAAACTGATCATGCATGTAAACAGGTTTAGGTGTGTAGATCTATTTATAACCAACCCCAATAAGTCCTTATCCAATAGCTGTGCACTTGTTACCGACATCATAGACTAACTATATTTGGGTTTAAGAACTTTTAATTTAAATTATTTTTGGTTATTACATATTTGGTTATATTAGGTTATATTTGGCTATTGTTCATCACACATTTCCTTCAACTATCTCACCAACTTTTTTTTTTCACAACCCTGAAAGCATTAATTCTGGAGACCAGAAAAATAGTAAAAAAAACTTGAATTGGACTGTGTACAGTAGGAAATTTTGCCATTTCCTTGAATACAAGGATTAATTAACTGCCTTGCCAACAGTGACTTTAGTGTTGGCAAGCTAAACACGCTATCTGGCTTATTTCATTATTCAAAATTTTAAACCTGTGTGAAGCTTCAAATTGTTGAATCCTAAATGAATTATGCTTGGATTCATATTTTATTATTATTATTGTTATTGAGTGTTCTGTCTTATAGATACTTCGTCAATGCACCCTCTTCTCTTCTTCCAAAATCATAATATTTGAAATATTAGGATCACATTTGAAATTTAAAATCAAAATACACCCCAGATTTAAAATTTGAATAGTTTAACTTCTTAAAGAAGTTAGCATAGAAACATATTTGATTTGACCATACTAACTTGCGAATTTCATAGTATTCATAATTTAACCATGGTTTTAATTACCCTTTTTTATTTGGTTCAATCAGAAAGGTCACTTAGGCTTTTTTTTTAAGGTGTTTTAATTAAATTTGTTTTGAGTTAGTAAAGCCAAGATTTGAACTTTTTTCAAAATTGAAAATCTTGGATTTGTATAGTCTTAAAAAAGTTAAAATTAAAAGAGAAATTTGTTTCAAGTTTTATTCCAATTAGTTTCTCAATTCCATAATATTGTCGATGATAACTTTAACTTTAATAAGTTGAATGATTTATTACTATACAGAAGAGTGTCAATAATTCAGATGTCAAAAATCCACATCAATAATTTGGGTTGCTAAGAAAAAATATTATTAATAAAATAACCATGTTGACAGTGATATCAATATTGGAGACGTAGCCGCCAAAAAAAGCACCTCAACCCTTGTTTAAAAAAAATTTGAGACTTGTTTCATTGTTATATCTTTGCCTTATTATTATTATATACCTTCAGAATGTGTGATGTTTAGTGCAAAAAAACAATGTGTAAGTTTGTTGTGCAAATAATTTTCAAATGTTTCTAACTTAACACTGATTTTTCAAGTATCCCGTCTATGCTTATATTTTATTTTTTGGTATAGGTACTATATTTTCAAAAATCTTGATAGGGTCGATCCCCATTTATCTTAAATGATCAATGCTCTACTGTATTTATAAACCTATAAATTTACAACTAACATTTGACATTAGTATTATCATTATTTCTAGTTTAATGGTGAATTGACAAATCATCAGGAGTCAAAGATAGTATAAAGAACAGGTTCTTAAACTTTTTCTATTCTTGACCCTTTTTGTAAGACAAAATTATTAGCAATCCCAGGCATTAATGGTTAAACCAAGTTGAATTTTTATATGCTAGTCTAAGGTTAGTTTTGGAGCAGTTTTGGACCACACAATAAATATAAATAATAAACATCTTTATTGCAAAAAAATGTGTTGTGCATTATGCATGTGTTTGTTATTTTTAATATTATTAGTTAATTTTGTATATTTTACAAACTTGATATATGCAGATAACCAATGTAAACTTATTATTATTAAAAATCGTCTTTGTATAATCATATTGGACATTTATTTATGCAATAAACTGAACAAATATTGAATGAAAGTATGTATGAAGTGTATTAAAATCTCAATAATACATTTTTGATCTATTCATTTTTCTCAATGCTTGCTGCAACCACAAGAGGGGTTGTGATCCAAAGTTTAAGGACCTGTGGTCTAAAGTATCATAAATATGCTCAGTATACTACAATTGTTATATGTGGCTGCTTAGCCCTCTGTGAAATCATCAACTTTCTCCGAATTGAAGAATAAAAGACTTAATATTGACTTCTTGTGTTAAATAAGTAATATTTTTAATATCAACTAATCATATAATAATTACTCTAGCAATATTTTAAGTTTACAATTTTTTTGTAAAAATTGAATTGTTGAAATATTAGTTATTTTTCAGGGATGACAAGGATATAATCTGTAATTGCATTTAGTGTTGTACTTTTATTCTTTCTATAAACATAATGTGTCCACCTAATAACAAAATGTATAGACATTAGAGACACACTGTCGTAATATATAGTTTAAGAGCCCATCTCATCCACTGGATGATACCTAACTTTGGTAGGTAATTTCAAACAGTGCAGTAGCCCGGAGTCTTCATTAGAAAATAATATAACTAATACTAGTTAAACAGTTTAATCATATTTTATAAAATACAACAAAATTGAAAAATAGATATTTTAAAATGAAGGAAAAGGGGATTAAACTGATCCTAATTTCAAGTTGTCATGTGATGAATGCAGAAACCCTCAATTTGATAAGTTTCCTAGTTTGGGCTTGTCTTGTATATAATTTCCTGGTTAATTAGTATATGTGGTAAATAAAATCATTGGATTCTGTGTAGTAAAAATTTAGATTTTAGTATTAAATATAATAGATTTTTCAGCTAAAAATGGAAGAAGAAAAATTCTACTCAGACTTAAGTGGTATTGTGATATGTATAAAAAATTATGGCTAAATTTCAAATTCTCAAATTTTAAATATTTGGCTTTTGGTCACAATTTGACTGTCATAATAGGCATATCAAACATATATTTAACTTCATTTTTCTTTACCAGTAGTCTTTACTAGAGGGACATATTTTTTCTTTACTAGAAACTTAGATTGATTATAGGAATATTAATAAAATAATAATAATAATAATAATGCAGTTTGTACTATTTTTTTCTGGCAATTTCAGGCAAGTAACTATGCTATCTGCTATTTGATGAACATGATTAAAATATGGATATCATTATTATCATTAAAATTGACAATTGACAATTACTCTCATAAAATGCTGAATAATCAATTTTGTTTTATTTCGCATTTGTATAATACATTAAAAAATTGCTTCAATGAACTTAAGAAATATTTAATATTAAATTTAACATACTAAATAAAAGTTCATAAAAACACTTCTCACAATATTTCGCTGTCCCTATTAATCAGCCATGAGATGGGCTCATCCCTATACTCTTAAATAAAATTCACTATTCTACAATCCTACACTTATTCACATACATTTCAAATACCCTATGTTATAAATGTTCAAACCCACTCTGGACTATATTATGCTTTTACTACAATTTTGTTTGGGCACATAGACCTCTTGTAATAGATATGGTTTAAAAAAAATAGGATTAAGAAGTGTAGTGGATCGACCAATAATTAGTAGCTGACTACATTCTTTCTATCCCACTTGAATTATTAAGTTTGAAGTGAAATCAATTTTGTGTTTAAAGTGCCTGCAATATTGTGTATTAACAAATTTGTGTCAACATCATATTAATATCATTATCCTTATCATTATTGGACTGGTCACTAATAAATCCAATCCAAACCAATAAACAACCCAAATAATATTATGGTATGGACATGCCTTACTGTATAATATTTGACGAGGCTGTATGATTATTAGTTATTTTAGTGCACTTATCCTGACTTAATCCTATGTCAAATTGGACACTCAGACCAGACCTTCAATTCAACACAAAAAGAAAGAGCATAACCAGAATTTTACAATAATAATAAACCCATTTTGGATTCTTTTGGGATTGAACTCTTATATCTTAGATCAGTCAGTATACAGACTTGCAACCATATGAACTAAGCAGTAAAACTATGATAAAAGCACCAATTTTCCAATATTCTATGTGCTTAATAGGTACTCTTAGTTGAATAATTCCTACATTCCAAACATGTGGTCATGCAAGTGAAGCATTATAAAGGTTGGTTAAGTGTCTTAATAGTTTTCCTTCAATTCCTAAGAAATAGATTAATAAGTTATGCATTGCATGAATCTGACTAAGCTTCTTTGTTAAGTATATATGGTGAAGTGAAACATATCATACTTCTTGCACACTTTGTAGAGATGAATGGATGGATTTTATTTTCCTTGTTTAATTAACGGCTTATTGATTTGCCAATACTATTTTATTTGTTTGCTGTCTATTCAACACATGTTAGAGCCATTTCCAGAGTGATCACAGTTAAGGAAAAGATGGAAAACCTTGTAAATTCTAGGGAATTTTTTTTTCTGGAATTTTGTGGCTGCCCTGATTTTGTTTTAAGCTTGAAATACCTTTTGTTTCCAAAGTGTTAGATTTTGTACTAATAGCTTTGTGGTTATTTTGGGAATAGTTTTGCTAGATATATTTCTATAGAATAATGCTTGTGATAAATGTAAAGTGAATTAAAATAATTAGAATTTTATAGAATAATAATTCCAACAGCTTTAAAAAAAGTGTCTATAAGAATATGAGATTCATCTAATGGATCCTATAGTTGAACCATATAATAAAATTGGTAAAATAATGTTAACAATAAGAAGTTTGTTTTTCATGTTCTTGTTGATAAAATTAAATTATTATGATTAAATTATTCGGGTTGTTATAAAAAAAAAATAATGAGTACATCTTAGTCAATGTTTTAAATAGATTATTAGTAAATCCCTAAACATTTTTGTCATTATTAGACAATTTTAACAGTTTAAAAGATTGATAAAAAAAAGCTACATAATCTTGTTAACCTCTCAATAAGTTGAAATCATTACATAAATGAGGATTAAAAGTGTGTGGTAAACGAGTTATCTCATGTAATTGGAGTCACTAAATAAGTGATTCCTAAATGACGATTAAAAGTGTGTGGTAATTGAGTACTATTAATTAATTTCAAAATAAGTATGTCTTGCTTAAAGACTATGAAATGATGTGAGACCTATATTTTTAATAATTCAAAGTCACTTGAATTGTGTTCATTTAAGATAAGGTATTTTATAAATTTGTTTTATTCCTTGCTTATTTTTATTGTTTTGCTGTGTATTGTTTTCATAAATAATATATGCAAAAAATAACAAGTTACATATTTTGGGGAAAATAAAAATAGATAAAACTGCTTATTTATAACATTATAGAATATTCCTTGAACACTCATCTTCAACCTCATGTAAAATAATTATTATAAAAATAATATTTGGGTGCTGGTATAAAATATACATTAACATGAATTGTTTAATTATTTCAATAAAAAACTATTTTTTTTACCACAAATAATAAAATAATAAATAAAAGAAATAAGATTTTCCTTTAAGAACTATGACTTATTGGTTGTTTTTTTGCCAAGCAATTGTTTTATAATAAATGTAATTTTATCAAATATATACCTATACCATTTCATTAATACCAAAATTAAAAGCAATAAGGGTTTGCAAATTTTCGGTGACACTCAATACCATCTTTGAGTAGTGGTCAGCTAACTTTTTTTTACTTAAAAAAATATTTTATATATTATATATATATATTATTTATTTTACACACACACACACACACACACACATATATATATATATATATATTATATATCATACAAAAACTTTTTTGCACATTAGAGCAAAGTTTTTCACATATCACCAACAATAAATAGCTTTCAGTGTTTTGTTGTATAAAGATATGGCACAATATTTGATATGTTAGAAATTGATTTTTAAAATATGTATCTTACTATACAAAATATTACATAGGATTGAACAGTTAAGGTACAAATATAATATTTATTTGTCACACTAATCAGTTAATTTAATTAATTAATTTATCACCACGTCTTACTACCCGTTTGGGTTATACACTCGAGTACTAATTACACTAATGGATTAGGAATTGGGAAGGTTTAATATAGAAGAAGTGAACCCGCATTTGCATGGAAGGAGAGTGGAAAACCATTTGGGAAAAACCTTCTCCAGTTCACCCAACCGAGATTCAAACCTCGATCTCCCCGTTTTCGGTGGTCTAGCTCAACACAACTGGTGTGTTAGCTAACTACGCCACCGAGGCACAGCATCCACAAATATAAAATAAGCATGTGTGTTAGTTGTAGAATCTATAACCATACCGAGTGAAAACCACCAATAGTGTGAGTTTATTAATTGTTTGTTTGTCTACAGTGTGGCACATACCTATTAATTCAACTGGGTGTGTTAATTTAAATCTGAAAAATTTAAAAGGATGAAAAAAATCTTATTCGCACATAATTTTTAATGAATTGATAATGTTTGGCTTTGGGAAACATATTAATTATATAGTTCAAAGTAATTGTTCAGCCAAATAATGCTGTTAGGCCACTTAAAATATGTGAGTAATAAATGCATCTGCATTTTATCAATGACATTTGCTTCCATAGGCTATGATAATTATTCACATATATTTAGTCAAATTAATGACATGGTTTTTTTTTGTTTTGATTTTTTCCCCCACCTAATGCTGCTACTCATTTCAATATCCCACTTTTCTTAAAAACTAAGCACATGACTTTTTCACAAAATTTGGTTTTAAATTAACATTATTTAGCAAAATAATTTGAAATACATTTAGTTAGTGTGTATTAATCTATTAATAGTTTAGTTAATGCATTTCTCTACACAAAGTACTTCAATATGCTTAGATAAGCTAAATATATTGGTCATAAAATTTTTATAATCCCTAACAAAGTTCTGCTTATAGTTGTCATAGCTTGCTAACCACTACTCTAAAAGTTTAAATTATATTCATAAAAAAAATCTAATAGTTTTGAATTAAAATTTTGTAGACATATTTTATGAACACTTTCTAACAAATTAATCTATACATCGAGTTTATGTGGAAATGGCCTAAAATGCTCTTAATTTTTGTTTTGTTAAAAAAAAATTGTAAAATAAATTAAATTGATAATGTTTAAAATAAATAATAATGTTTAGAAAAAATATTGCATATTGTACATTGAATTTATAGAAAAAGTTATTACCCTTGAAAATATAACTGTAAATGTAAGTAAAATTGTATTGATTGTTAGAAGATTTTTGTGAAGTTTTAGAAAGAAAGTGCACAATTTTAAATGCTGTTGGGACCAAATGTCAATAGTTTATGAGAAGTCAAAAGTGCATTAAAGATAGTGTAGCATGTAGCAAAGAATTAATATGTGTGTTGAATAAACCAAATGTTTTGTATCAAGCTGTTTTGATTATTTACATATGTATTTAAACCAGGAGTCGGCAACCTTTTAGTAGTGTTGTGCCGAAGTAATATTGCAAAGTTGCTCAGCAACCATCCAACCTAAGCCCACCCAAATTATTTATATTTTATACTAGTTAGATGGTACAACTATCAAAACAAATTTAAGTTGATGTTGATGTTGTAAAATGCACATTTAACAATATGTTTCTAAATCAAATACCTACATTAAATAACTACTGTTTCTTGAATATTTAATATTTTAATATAAATCAGAATAAATACAAAAGTTACATATTTTTTCACAAAATTCTCACATCATTGGTTCTAATTAAAGATAAAGGTTTTATATTATTTTCATTCAAATCGTTCCGCGTGCCAAGAGTGGTATTAGGTTGCCGCCCCCTTATTTAGAAGGTATGACTTGTTTCTTACTCCCTCCTTTTCTAACCATTATTTACATATGCATAGTCTCCAATAAAGACTGTGTAAAGTTGCCCACATCTGTCCCTGAATCCCTTGTCTAGAATTATGGCCAGAGATATCTTTATCACAGCGATTGAAGTCAGTTGATTACCAAACACAACCAGGTGCAAGCGGCTCGCTGCGATAATTTTATTGTTATTTTATCTTTAACTGCCTGTCCTTCATACACTTATAATATCACTGACTATCTCTCATTATCCTGCACACACAACGGACCAAATATATGGTGCTCTTGAATTAATGATACTGTCCTCCGCAAATGGGCCCCTAATTATAGTATTATGGATATGATTCAATTTTTGTTATAAATGAAACCGTCTGATTAAATAACCGATCCTTCTTTATTTTAATTTATTAGTCACTAATTTACTAAACCACTTATTTATATATTTTACATGAACATCGCTCAGAGCGTAATCTGGCTGTGACTACTGGGCAAATGAGGAGCTGATGAATGACGCCCGCCTTCCTTAATCCAACTACCTTGCACAGGGATAGTTTGAATTTTATTAGGCATTTGCCCACCAGAGAAAGTTCCAATCTACTAAATAGAAGGCTTCTAGACCATTCTATACACCATGGAAATATACTGGACTTTAAATAAATTACCGTTAACATAGCACAAGGGATAAAATATGCTTAGAATGCTAAATATTTAAATTTAGAAAGTAATGAATATAAACCAATGAGAATCATTACGATTTCCTAAAGATTTGACAAGATTCTACCCTGATTTCTTATGGAACTTAAGTAAGTGATCTTCTAATGTGTTGATATTTTTTAATCAATAAGATGCAGAAAACACTTTTTTTTATTCAAAGCCAAATTAAAGTTCAAATAGTTTTTAAAAAAAACTTCTTTATAGTGAAAAAATATATTGTTATTGCAAAAATGTTAATCAGATTTTGTCCAAAGTTAGTAAAAAAAAATTAATTCTACAATAATTGATTTATCCTAAAGCTTTCAAGAAAATATTGCATGCAGGTTTCCATTATGGTGTAGCTTTTAAGATGCCATAATGTAGTCAGTTAAAATGTGACTGCTACCTTTCAGGATAAATGGAGTGTGCATAATATAATAAAATTACAAAATTGAACATTTGTAGTGTATTTTACCTGACAAAATATTTGTTTTGTAGTGTATTTACAAAATTGAACTACGACGGGCCTAGCAAGTTGTAGTGGAAAATATTAGCTGAATTTTAAAAACTGACACAGTAATGAGTAAAAGTGTATTAATGCAATATTTTTTTGACAAAACCACATTATTGTCAAACCATTTTTTTTTTCTCTCACTGTAGCAAATTTGAAGCTGATCAATAGGTAGTCAGAGTGAATTCAAATCTTTCAAAAGCTTTGTACATTCCTTTATAGCATGTATAGACATGGTGCAAAAAACAACTACTTGATAACAATCCCCCCACCTGAAGCAATAATAAACCTGAGGTATGAATGTTAGCATATGTATAGTTTTAAAATCAATACCAAAACTGTGTATATTTATGTGCGTGCATACTTTCAATGTTAAAAGTAGAGGAAGCTCACAACAAACAGGTCTGTGCCACCTTCAGAATATAATACATAATATTACACATATTATTATTAGCACCGCGTCTTACTACCCATTCAGGTTATACACACTTAACGCTAATGTGTAATGGTAGGGTGATTGTGAGATGAAATGAAGGACCTACAGTTTAACGTGGAATTCGAACCACAATATAGGCCTGGCATTTATTACACATAAAAACTAGTAAATTTCTTAATCAAAAATTATTATTATTAGTGAATATAATATGCAAAATAAACATAGTAAAACATAAGCTTTATAATTTCTCAAGTTTAGAAAATTATTGTGTATTATAACGGTAATCATATGACACCAATACAGGAAGGATTGAGGAGCTAGGGAATGGATCAATCACAATTCGACATGTGTTTAGTTGTAGAATGGTTTATTGTAGTGAAGGGTGGAAGTTCCTCTTATAGGATACTGTAGATAGTTACAGAGTTGGAGTGGAAAGGGAGGTGTAGTATAGTTGTATTCATGATATATCATCCGACTAGGTGATGCAATGTACTGTCTACCAATATTTGAACAGTAAGCCTTCCTTTTTAATAAAAGGTAATCCTAGTCTTAAAATTTGTGTGGCTCTAATTTATTACTTTACTCAATATGTTTTAATATTTTATCAAACATCAAGTGTGTTTTTTTTTTTTTTAAATATAAGCTTAACAAAGATTTCTTCACTCAAATGTTAGTTTTCAGCAGCAAATTCTAGGACTGGTTTCTTTAATGGTTAGAGGTAATTATGACTGCCAACAAAATATCCCCTCCCCCAACCACATTTTATTTTTAACTCATCCCCTCCCCCCACTAAATAGAACCCTGAAAACTCAACAAATTAAATCATGATCTATCTTGCCTATTGGTCTAATGCAGCTGTTATATTACGATGTCAAAATCCTTAAATCACCCAGCCCTAATATACATTATTTAGAATTAATTGGTATGAATAGATAACTAATTGCAGTGCTAGTAAGATTGTTGATTATTAAACTAATATGTAAATTAATGAATAATCATTATATGGGTGATTGTCTACAAACTGGAGCTTTTAATGTCCCTACACTCTTATTTTGTATAATTCCTATGTAGTTTTTTATACTTGAAAGTTTATTAAGTTGTTGAAATGTTGATTTAATTCTAACATTAATTTCTTTCTACTAATTATACATTTGGATTTAAAAAAACATGTTTATGTAAAACATCATTCCCCTGTATTGTCCTAACTACAGGTTCAGTAACAAATCAATTAAATAAAGCCTTTTTTTTAAACTTTAGACAATTATAATAGCACTATTACATATATGTATCTTAAATCATTAGTGTTTATTAAAAATCTTTTAAACATCTTAATTTGAGCTTTATCTCTTGTCTCCAGTTTTCATCTGTGATTTCTATGGTAGATCATTAGTTAAATTCCCAGTCAAGATATAGAGGTATCTGCAGAACAGGAACGTTATAAAAAGATTAAAGGTGATCCAATGAAAATAGAAGAGCAAAGACAAAAGGAACGGCTGAAATATTTGAAGAATAAAGAGAAGAAAATAGTAAAACCTATAAAATAGTAAAACCTATCAAAGATCAAACCGCACGTGAACAAAGGAAGAAACGGAAACAATGGAGGATTAATTCTAAAAATTACAGAACTAACCTCAAAGCAAAAGAGAATCAAAAGACTAATTTCACAAAAAAAAAAAAAGTGACAAAACAAAAGCGGTATCTGAATGACACATTGAGAAACCTTCATATGAAGTTTTTGAAGTAATATCCAGATAAATTGGTTAGTAATGAATTTTTCTGCAGACAGCGTCCATTATGAGTGAAACCAATGAGAGTGAGTGATCGAGATACTTGTAAGTGTAACACACATGTAAACATGGAACTATTGATCAAGGGATTGTTTAAGGTAGGCATTTTAAGGAAAAATACAACTGCTGGTATTGTGGAAGGACCCTGTTGTGTCGATAAAACTGAAAAATGTCTTTTACGTGAATGTGACATTTGTGTGGGTCGTAAATCTTCATATAGTGACTTTATTGCCAATTAAGCTGGACAATATTTCAAATGGATGCCAAAGAAAGAAAGTTTCTTTGACACAAAAATCCTAAAAGAAAAAACTGTTGTAAAAATGACTAAAGGTTTGGCCGAAACCACAATCTATGATATGGTGCAAGAATTTGAGAAGCATATAATATATTTCTTAAAACATGAAGGGAGAGCACTACATCATTATAATGAGATATTAACATTGAAAACAAAACTTGCAGAAAATGAAGCTCTAGTTCTTATGGACTTCAGCGAAAACTACTCTTTAAAATATGCTGAGGAAACTCAAAGCTTCTACTTTGATGGATCACGACAACATATATCACTGCATACTGTTGTTGTTTACTAGAGAGAAGTTAATGGAGAGTTGATGACTAAATTCTTTAGTACGCTATCAGAATCACTCCAACACAACGTACTAGCTATCTGGGCTCACTTCCAACCAGTTTTGAACTACAATGAAAATAATTATGAGGTTGACACAATTCACTTATTAAGTGATAGTCCAGCCACACAATATCGCAACAAGATCATGTTTTTTGTTTTGGCAACCAAACTTGATAAATTCTACCCCAAATTAAAGAAATTTATTTGGAATTATTTGGAAGCTGACCATGGGAAAGGTGCTCTCGATGGTGTTGGGGCGGTATGTAAAAGGACAACAGACAGGCTTGTGGCGGAAGCTAATGATGTAGCCACATTTGAAACTTTAACAACAACTTTAACTGAAAATGTTCTTGGGGTAGATATCATTACAATAGCCAACGACCAAATTGAAAGTGTATCATTACAGTTGTAACAAAAATGCTCGAAATGTTTTTATGGTACCATATAAGTACATAAACTAGTTGGGGGTGCAAAATTTGGTATTCTGCGCTTAGGAAAACTTAGTTTATTTAAGTGTCAAAGGTGCACACATTACGAAATTGGTACATTAAGATATGAATCTAAAATATCATGTTTTGCGGCAGATGAACTTTCTGTCAGTCATCAGCCAAAACACTGCAAAGAGTTGTGTTTTGAAGATGTTTACTCGAGTAGTGAAGATGATGAAGGCAGTGAAAACAATGTTTCAGTAAATAGGCTTCCTTTAAGTGTAGAAAATTTAAAAACTGGAACATTTGTACTCGTTCAATTAACTGAAAACAAATTTTCTAAACAAAATCATAAATATGTATGTTGCAGTTTGCCAGAAACAAGTAGAGGAAGATGGTGACATCAAAGTAATGTACTTTAGAGTTAGCGACCAAAAAGGAATTCAGCTCTTCAAACACGATGAAGTTTCATACATTTCATTTGAACAAATGGTTTCAATTCTTCCAGTACCATCCCTTGTGTTACGTGGGAAAAGTGTGTTTTATAAATTTCTAACTGCAATTGGTGTATTTGAACAACATTAGAGCTAAGTGTTTTTTTAATTTCACTTTCTTTACAATTATTGATTTAATATTTAATATTTGCAAAATGTTTTTATGAAACATATTTTAAGCTAAAACTGAAGGTTAACAACATTAGTTGAAAATATATTATACGTAAAGTCATTCCCCTGTTCATTGCATCATTCCCCTGTTAAGCTATATTTTCAATAATTGCAAATAAATACTATATATACAAACTAAAAGTGTTCCTTTAAATGTCATCGTTTTAGTAATGCTTAGAACTTAA
The DNA here is from genome assembly GCA_039000515.1 of Timema cristinae. Taxonomy (NCBI): domain Eukaryota; kingdom Metazoa; phylum Arthropoda; class Insecta; order Phasmatodea; family Timematidae; genus Timema; species Timema cristinae. The sequence goes on along the minus strand of JBCFYV010001001.1, from coordinate 18,658,566 downwards.
TTATATAAATACAATAATTTTATTTTTTTCACATTTGAATTTCTCCATTTTTCACCCTCAAAATACCCAGTTTTTAGACAATAACCCATATCATTCTTAGAAGGTACTTTAAAACTAATAATTTTCATGTATAGAAACAAATATAACCAAAGTACAGTAATGCATATAATAGTTGCAGAGTTTACCATTAGTTAGTGAAATTATTTTTGAGTTTCAAATAATTTGGGCTTATGTCTATAATTTGCAATATTAAAACAGTCATGGGCTGGTTATTAATAGATTAGGAGTAAGATTTATTAATATTATTTGTTTATGAATTTAACTTTAGACACAACATATGACATACAGCTTAGTGAAGGGGTTCCCAAACTCTTTTTATACAGATATTCATAATTTAGCAATTTTATATTATTGTTGAATACAATACTATTGAATTAATTTGAAGTTGAATGTTGGAAGTTTTTTATACATTATATCAAAAATGTTCTCAAAAGTTAAAATAGTTTAACCTTATATTGTTGTAATGTAACAAACAATGTAACCAAACTTGAGAATCTTTCATTTAAAAAACAATATATATTTCAGGTTTCAAATATTTTGCTTTATATAGCCCACAAAACTTGCTTTTAATTAGTTTAATCAAATGTTTTGAATGAGGCAGGATGCTCAGGATTATAATAGATAGGTTGAGTTGATCACACCAAAAATTCTTCTTCATATATAGCAATAAGTCTAGACCCATTTCGGTGGCCACATGGTTTAACCCTCGTGTTAGACTAGACTGCCGAGTTTAGATCCCGGTCGGGTACACTGAGGTTTTTTTCCTAAATGGTTTTCCACTCTCCCTCTACGCACATGCGGGTGCACTTAATTTAAACTAAAACTTTCCCATCCCTAGTACATTAATTAGTGTAATTAGTACATACATAGACATATATCCCGAACTGGTAGTAAGATGAGGCCTAAAAAATAAATTAAAAAAGTCCAGATAATACTTACCTTTAATAGTTAAAAATATCTTGAATTTCCACAAACAAATATAGTATGTTTATCACTGGATGACACGCGTATTTTTAAAATCACTTTAATGAGTTAATACTGAACTTTACATGTTATGGAATTGAAACCGTCAAAAGTCTACGATTATTTTCTAGATAATTTTAGAACGTAAACAGAAGACTAAATATTCTGAACAGTGTTCCAAATTACTTTATTCCAGAACATATTCAAAATATTGTTCTATCTAGAAGTAGACATAATAAAAACATATTTGGAACTAACAATTTGGACTCAAACAAAAAAATTCTAAAACCTATTAAATAAAAAACATTAACAATAATTAGAAAACATAAAATCAATTAATTAGTGTTATTAAAGTAATTTATTTGATTAAATTAGTCAATATCAAATATCACTTTTTAAGCTAGCCGCTAGTAGTCAACTGTTACAATATAACAAACATAAAAGAAAAAACTCTTCAATGGCAACCAGCTTCCGAAATGTAAGTGGCTCTACCAGTGGGCTCTACTAACACGAATAGGAAATAATCGATATAATCGATATTTTCAACAGCCAGAGCCAAAAATGACAATATAGCGCGTTTAATAGTATTGTCTTTGACCTAACTAAAATTTTAATAGTAGGTAGCAGGAATAAGTAGTAAGTAATTTTTACTACTGTATAGTTGAAAAAAGAAGGGTTAATATATTTTTTTTAAATTCTTGGAATTTCATAATTCATATAAATTACTAAATGAAACTGTATAGTAGCCTAAAACTACGCAATGTCATGGCACTTGTGAACTTCGCTCAATTGATTGATTAGGCAGCCTATTTCATTATAGTAAGTCAGTTATAAAATTTATTGAAATTAGGCCTTATTGACTACTCAGCACCTAATTTGTGTTTAGATATTTTGACGTGTAGACTAATTCTCACTGGAATTATAATCTTAATCGACATGTAGAAAAAGTTACTAAATATAATTTCACGTAGGCCTATCCTTACGTGAGGTCATGTGATTTCCAGCATTCAAGTTTGATAGACATTAACAATACCTATAAAAAAATTAGTAATTTTACTACTGTATAGTAGGAATAAGAAGGATAGTATAAATATATATTTTTAAATTACTTGGAATTTTATAATTCATAGAAATTACCAAACGAAACTGTAGAGTAGCCTAAAACTACGCAATACAATGGCACTTGTGAACTTTGGTCAATTGATTGATTAGGCAGCCTATTTAATTAGAGTAATTCGATTATAAAATTAAGTTGAAATAAATTTATATTGACTACCCAGCACCTATTTTGTGTTTGGATAGTTTGACATGTGGACTAATTCTCACTAGAATTATAATCTTAATCGCCATGTAGGAAAAGTTACTAAATATAATTTCACGCGGCCTATCTTTACGTGAGGTCATGTGATTTTGAGCCTTCACGTTTGATAGACATTAACAATACTTATAAAACAGTTTTTATAAAAGTAATGTAAAAATTTAATACCACCCTTATAAAGTATTAGGCATAATAAAAAGTTATGAATGCTTACAGAAACTTAAAATGTATTTACTAAAAGATTTTTTATATGAAACTCTTAATATAATTTTTATAGTAACACATATTCTTAGGACAAAGTGTATCATATCTAGGGAAGCAAACGATATTTTTTATTAATTCATTCTTTATATTATCTCGTTTTAAGAGTATTACTTTGAAAAACATAGATTATCTGTTTTACCAACCATAAACTAGACAAAACGGACTACAGCGCGGCTAGCGGCATCGGTTGAGTTTCGAAGCCTCTTGCAATCTTATTTGAAGGTCCATTATTTAAAATCGTGGGCTTTTATCGTTTCTTCACCATCACATAAGGTCCATCTTGAGATTAAAAAATATCTAGAGGTAAGAATATGATCTATAATCTACCGGCAGATTTTAATTTTCCAGTTAAAATGGAGTTTCACCATTAACGTTTGTAAACTTTTCCCTACTCTGATAATATAATTGAATAGTCTTTCTATCATGTTATATTTGATATATTTAATTATATAAGAGGCTTGGCACCTTCCAAGCTTGCACAACCATTAGGCAGAAATTCAGATTGATCACATTACATGGATTACTTTATTAATGAAATATTTTTATTTAAATACTAAGATATTTAAAAAATAAATTTGATCTATGAATTTATATTTGGAACATGGAAATCTAAATCCTAAGCAATGTTTAAACTTATTTGGTAGGCTAGTTCAATAATTAGTTTCCATTTAGGATAAATGTCTGTTTTACATTTATTTTTGGTATTTTTCTTTGCAAAATTATGCAAAATAAAGCTTATGCTGGGATCACGATCAATTAAACATTCACCTAAACCTTTATGAAATGTAACAATGCATTTAACTTGAACCACTTAGCGTTCACTTACTTTTAAGAGTTGTCCATTATGTGAGAACTGATCACAAACTAGTTTCTTAACATTAAGTGAACGTAAAAATGATTGTAATCTCAACATGACATAAACCATTCGAAATCTAATCTTATTCTCTTAAGACTTTTCACACCATAACCTAACTTAATCTAATCATTAACTTGTGCATCATTAAAAGAGCTAGAAATTGTTGAAACAATCTTAAACGTTAAAAAAGTTATATCTGCATGGGTGTATGTACAAACGTTTTGTAAAACATAATTATGCATATGACAACACTTAAGTCTATGGCTGTATTCGAATAGTCCAATGCTCCCTAGTTTTAGACTTGAAGCTCTCTTGATGATTTTACACTACTCACACTGCGCATAACGAAGACTTCGTCTAACTAATCAAACGGCAACAACCTTATTTAAAATGGCAGAAAAAGTAAGTCGGTGCTTTAGCAGACAAAACGATAATACTAAAACAATTGCCAGTCAAATACCACAAGAACAGCGCACGGCTGGTAGCCTTCATATCCATGGTGACCAAGACCTTGAACACGGCTTGAGAAGACTGCATAGGTATCCTTCGCGATTATTCGGACAGATCAAGACTTGGTCATGTGAATGTCAATGCAGCTATCAAGGGCATGAGTCAAGGCGACACTGTATGAGTAGAATATTCAGATACAGCCTATATCTCGAGAGGGAGGAGGGAGTTACTTATATTTGGAACAAAAGGTATACACAATAGGACAAAGTTATGCAAAAACTCATTAGTTTCATTTTTCATAGTGCCAAAAAGAATTTTTAAACCTGAATTAAAGGGTCGTCTATCTTTCTCTCTCTCTCTCTCTCTCTCTCTCTATATATATATATATATATAAATTATATTATAAATTATATTATATATATATTTTTATTAATTTTATTTCTGATGTTATTTTCCGTTTTTAAATTCTTACTTTATTTAGTAATAAATAGTACATATGATTTATGCTTGACTAGGCTACTCCATAGAGTAATGTTTTTTTTGTATGTGTGTATGTATATATATATATATATATATAAAACAGATTACTCAATGGAGTAGCCTATTCAAGCATAAATCATATGTACTATTTATACTAAATAAAGTAAGAATTTAAAAACGGAAAATAACATCAGAAATAAAATTAATTAGCCAAATAAAGGAGCATTTAGACCTAATTTAAGTCATTTAAAGACACCATTCTTTTATTTAGACCACTTTCATAAGCTTTAATCGCTCGCCAGGGGAAACTATACAAGATAAAATACAATTGGTAGGATATAGACAAAATCTATAAGCAAACAAGACAAAATACTATTGGCAGAATATAGACAAAAATGTTAAATATCAAATGACATTCATACATGTTGTGATATGTGATATAAATAAAAATACAGTAAGGTGTCTTATTGTATCGTAATTGTGAGATAATATGGTTCATACTAAATATTATGTAGTAGGTGCAATTGATAAGAGAGGTAAACATTAATAATTAAAATACTGAATTAAGGTAAATATCAAAAAGCATGATAAAAATATTAAATTAAGTAAAGTTTTTCTCATAGTATAATTCTAACCTGGTTTTTGAAGTACTAGAGATTGTTGATTGAGCACACAAGCAAAGGTAAGCTATTCTCTCTTTTTAGAGCTGCATATTTGAAACTTTAACAACCTTATTTCTTAGAATGTTGATCTAAAAGTTAAATTTATGTTACTCAGGATAATCTACTAATACAAAGAATGTTTTGTATTGCCATAGCAGAATTAAGCTCGACACAAAGTTCTAAAGGTGGTAAATTTGTTTGAAGCTAAACCTGTTTAGAGGTAGTATGAAGTGGTAGCTTGAACAAAATTTTAATAGCTTTCTTTTGTAGTATTTATAATTAATTCAACTTACCATTATTAGTTTTGGACTGTATAATACTTAGGTAATTTTAATGCTAATTTGGAATAAATTGGGTTGGCCAATTCACTGTAGAAGCCCTGCCTATATAATCTTTTCTTGTCTTAGATCTAATTCAAGATGACTAGTAGATTACTAGCATCGGCACTACGACAAGTCCAACATTTGCAGAAAGTAGGAATCCACAACCGTTCCAGAATCGGCAACAGAGAAGTAGTAGGTTATGGTTTTAATGGGCAGGCAAGCTATATGGACCGGGTGGACTTCCCCATGCCTGCTATCAGGTTCAAAGAAAACACTCCAGACATCCAGGTTAGAACTATAAGATCTAAATATTTCTATATCTGTCCATAATTGTTTGAAGGGTGAGGGTAGAGGGAAGTCTAGTTTGTAAGGGGATAGAGTAGGCCTAACTTATAAAGTCGTTAACTTGAACAACAGGTCTTTGATGAAGCAAAAGCTTTGAGGGGAAAGGTTGGAAGTGTACTTAAGCTTAAACTAGACAATCACTAGCCTAGTGCTTACTAGAATCATACTTATAATATTTAATTAAATTTAGTTTTCAGGTAGTAGGCCTATGTTTACCTGTATATACTCTAATTATTTTTAAATTTAATTTAATTATTTTTTTGTTTGTTTTGTAGGCCTACATTATTTAAAATTTAAATATTAAAAATAGTTAGCTATATATTTTGTAAGAGATGGAATCATAACAATAGCTCCTTTTGAATAAACAAAATGATTAATATTACCAGTGATAGGCAAAAAAAAAAAAACTTCACCAGCCAAGCCCTAACTTTTGTTAGTTTGAATGTTTATTGTTACGGTAACTGTTCTTGGTAGCAATCTTATAGATCTAATGATCAAGACATGTTGTTTGCATTTTGTAATGTGAAGACCTGAAGTTTTATTTATTGCTGTTTGTTGGTAAAAGGCTTTGAAGGAGAAGGAAAAAGGAGACTGGTCCAAGTTGAGCTTGGAAGAAAAAAAGGCCCTTTACAGAGCCAGTTTTTGTCTGACCTTCTCAGAAATGGAGGCGCCCACCGGCGAGTGGAAGTCTATTGTTGGTATCTCTCTTATCATGATATCGCTAGGGATCTGGCTGATTATCCTAGAGAAGCTCTACGGTCAGTTGATTTAAAACTACTAAAGTTAAAAGAAAATCATTTAATTTAAAATCCTTCAAAATTAAATTTTAATTTAGTTTGAAATATAGGCTACAAATCGTCACCCGAGAATGCAAGGGTTTTATGTCTAATTTTCCACTTTTGTGTAAAAGAGCATTGAAGTTTGACCATGTGTATAAAACCAATGTTATTATGACAACTCGAGTTTGTATCCTGTTAAGTAATTATATAATAGTCTCAATTTAAACGCAGAAAAACCATGTGAATTCTTAATAGACGTAAACACCAAATTTTGGAGATAGAACACTTGCATTCGCAGGTGACAAAATTTAGTTAGGAATTATTTTTTTTCTTGCAATACTTACACTCATGTCATTTACATTCTTGAAGCTGTCTAAAAAAAGTGTTTAGAATATGGTTTAGTAAATTTATATTTATCATTGTTGTGACTTAGTGCCATATATATATACACACACAGAGGGGTGTAAAAATAGGTACATACAAAATGAATACTGATATTTTCATTATGGTGATGTGTGTCACCTTAATGTAGCATACAAACTTTAAAAATATGTTAACAATTGGGTAAACAATTCAAACACCATATGAATTAATTGACACTTAAATCTGCAAATAAACATCTCTTAGACTAGGTAAGACCTGTATACTGTAGGTACAGCCATAGTAAATTAACAAGTTTAGTTTACTTGAATGACAGCTCAAAAAGCTATTAGAAATAGTCCCTAATGTAGCCCTACACCGACAGTTGAGATCTGTAACTTTGGATAACTGTAATGAAAACATGATAATGTATGAACGTGATAGTTAACCATAGTAATTAAGGCTAATATTATTTATATATTTGAGGCTGGGCAAAAAGCTTATTTATAATTTTATTCTAGTTAAAAAAAAAATATTATTCATAACATTTAAACAAAGGGTCTAACAAACATAGCTTCAAAATGGTAACTGACGAATTTAAACCATGTGATTGAACATCGACGGAAACAAGTTCTTCACAATGATGCACCCACGCAGTGGATGAACATATTTTATTGGGTTAAATATTTCAAAATATGATAAAATCATCATAAAATTATTTATTGTATATTAAAAAAACACAAGTATTTTCTCATATACAAGTAAATACGATAACTGTATTAAAAGGTATTAATGTATACACTATATAACACATCATAGATAACATTCCAAAACAAAGAATACATACTTTTAATAAATATGTTTAAAATATTGTTTCGTATTGGCTAAAATGAAATATTGTTAGAAAACTAAAGTTTACGTTATTTTTAATGTAAAATATGACATGTAATTAAGAAAACTTAACATTTATAACAAAACAGTGATATTTTACAAGTGTTGGCAACCCAAAACCTAAACATATGATTTTTGACTGTCATCCAGGTAAGACCTATCATGAACAGACTCTACTTCTGCACCCCTCTGTATAATCTATACTTGGAGCATTACCAACGCTTCATTCGACTTATTTATATACTGGGAGATTGACGCTCTCCAGAGATGTAATACTTTAAATAAGGCATTAATAGCACTAAAATGTTACTTTACTTGTATCTTTGTTCAAAATTTTGACCACATCATTTTAAATTGAGAGGGGTGAAATTGATAACATTGTTTAATATTCACCACCCTTTCCTGAAACGTTCATAGTTTGTGACTTATGATAAAATATTAGTTTTAATAGTCTTAGTAAGTCATTGGTGTAATATTTGTTATTTCAGTTTACAACGACCTTCCTGAGTCATTTAGCCCTGAGCGCAAGGAAGCGCAGCTGAGAAAGATGATTGACCTTGCAGTCAACCCAATAGAAGGACTTGCATCCAAATGGGACTATGAAAACAAGAAGTGGAAATAACTTCTTTTGATGACTTAGAAATGTGATCCTAGTTTAATGTAGCAAATTAAATTATGAACTGTGAGGGATACAATTTTAATTTCTAGTAATAAACTGTACAAAACAATATACAAGAATATGGTTTCAAAACATGATTAAACACATTTTTATCTTTGTTTAGTAATATTATTTTGTTTTATTAGTTATGTGAGAAGAAAAATTGTTGAATCATCTAACGATTTATTTTTACTTGTGCACAATATGAAATCAAAGTGTCTAGTATTTCTTGATAAATATTCATAGTAACAAATCAATAAATAAAAAAAGTTTTTTTTATTCTTTATTACAATTGTTGCCGCTAAGATTGTTTTATAATTACCTTTTATTGCTGCCGCTAAGATTATGTTAATAATTACCTTTGGAGATAAAAAAGTTCTAAGCTGACTCATTTTTACTGAGTAAAATATTGCTTGTATGTACAGCACTGTAAAGTATGAATGCAATATTTAATTGTACTGTAAATGTTTTGTTGTATATTTCTCATATTAAATTACGGGAATTATCGCTTTTATTATGTTTTCTTAGGGTGTTTGATTCATGTTATTTTGATTATTAATAGTTTCATATTTGAATAGTTAAAAAACCATGACTAAATTAAAAATAAACCTGTAAATATTATAACCTTGCTTGTACATATATTGAACATAAATATATATTTACACCAGCAAAGTAAGTTCTACACTATCATAAATTATTATTACTCAAGCCATGGTTTGAATCCTGATGCTACCGAATTAGTTTGGGAATCAAAATTATAGACCACCTCACTTTTAAACATATTTATATTTATTTAGTTTAAGGTTGACATTTTTTGACTAGAAAAGTCTTCTTTTACTATTCATCTCAAATCAAACACTTTAACTAATAATTTACCCTTAGAAATAGTCATTACAAAATACTAATTTTATATAAAAAAAACTAAGCAAAAATATTAGATAGGTATAAACTAAATTTGTTGAAACCATTCTTTTCTAAAGAATTTTATTTCCTGGTGGGTAAATTGCCAAATAATTACTTTCTTCCCATTTAAAATTTACACGTGTTTTAAATTGTGTATGATAGCATGGGAAATTACACTATTTTAGTTTTTGGCTATTTAATGGTGTCTTTGTAATATATATTCAAAATAATGTCTTTGGCATTGTTGGTGTAATTAAGCAATAAGGCATCTTCATACTAAAAGATAATTGATTTTTGCATAGGTCAAAATACTAGAGCCTACAATTACTCTTATGTATTGCAGTTCACTTTAAGTTCATAAAGTATACTATAGTGTTATGTAAACTAATACTATTTCATCCGCTTTCTTGCATTTCGTACCTCAAACAGTTTTGTAAAATGATTCTTTTTTACTGCACTCTTTTAATGAGTTGATCTCAAAATTTAATTCACTCAAGTAATTTTCTAGTCTAGATATGTCCTCTTCCAACTCAACGATTGTAGTCACCAATCTCTTGTTCAAGTCTATTTAGACCAAACTTCTCTGAATTTTAATACATCTGTTTTCTGAGTAGCTTCATTTAGAGTACTTTCCATTTTATCATGAAAATTTTCAAGCATTTGTGTCTTAATTTTTTGAGATAAATTGTTGAAAATATTTAATTCCTTATGAAAGTTTTTATAAAGTTATTTTCCATTTCTGCTTTCAACTGAGCAACCATTTTCTGTTGATGAAGACAGCCTTTTGTTTTGTAATCAGTCATTTCATTTATGACAAGACTTCTTCCCTCTATAAGTAGTTTGATCCTATTAATTTCTTAACAAAGGAAAATACATTCACGATTATCTTTTGGAGCAAGTTTTTTCATTCAAGATTATATTTTTGAGCAAGTTTTTTCATTCACGATTATCTTTTTGAGCAAGTTTTTTTTGTTGCTAATATGAACGTTTGCGACCATTTCTTTCACCACTAATGTGATGTTTATTATCCTGATCCTGATAATTAAGCAAGGCATCTTCGAGATCTGTCACAGTGTGATGTTTATTATCTCAGTACAATAATCTCATCCTTAAGTTGTGTATTTACTTTCTAAAGTTGGCACAAGAGTTTTATTTAGATGATTTATTTCATTTGTAGTATTGGAGAGTTTCTTCTATAATTAAACATACATATTGTATTTAATTTGTTAGATAAGAGGTTTCAATTTTAATCAAATATATTTACACACCAAATTATTTTAAGAGTTAAAATGGTTAAATCAAAGGGGGAGCGCTAGAACTTACCTGTATAATGCTGGATGGAAGATGTAAACACAAAAACAAGACATTTAAGAATATTATTTAAATTGAAAAGTGACATTCGAATGCACCTATATAATCGTAATTAACTAATATATTTTTTTTATTTAACACCGTGTCTTACTACTCGTTAGGTCATACACTTAAGTACTAATTACGCTAATGGATTAGGAATTGGGAGGGTTGAATTTAGAGGAAATGAACCCACATTTAAGTGGAGGGAGAGTGGAAAAACCACCACCAGTTCACTCGACCGAGATTCGAACCCTACATCCCCATCCCTGGAAATAAAGCTCAACACGAAACTAGTGTGTTAGCCAACTACATCATTGAAGGCAAGTGTTAACAAAAGTAGCTTAGTTGTAACTATTTAATCTATTACACATTTAGAAGCTATGTAGTTTTCAAATAGGGTGTTTAAAATGGTTTTTGTTTGATGTTATTTTAACTATTTTACTCGCAGGTAAGTTAACTGAGCTCGTTATTTCTTTTATTTTATATAAGTTTCAAGTTGCCATAGGAAAAAAAAACATTTCTATGTTATAAACAAAGGAAAAATGGCACCAAACTTTTATATTAGGTATTAACTTAACTTATAGCCTTGACGTGCTATAGACCGGTCTGACACTAACTCTCTTCTGCTGAAGGAGACTGATGTACCCCAAAAATTACATAATTTTATGTTTTAACTGAATTTTGAGGCCTACAACTTTCTGGTGTGTAAGCCTCACCCTTTAATAATATAATACATTAATAACATGCATACAGTTAATTAGGTAAGTTTATTCTAGTTCTTTGTTGGACCAAACCACCAACAAACATTAGTTCTAAAATATATTTTTGAATCTGATCTTTTTCAAATCTTCTTAAAAGATTTTCTGGATTTAAATGTATAATGACTAGTTAAAACAAATTAATTTGTTAATTTATTTATCATTTAAGAGTTTAATTTTGTTTCACTGCACTTGAAGTTCTAGTGATTTTACCTGTAATTGTTCGAATTTGCTCTTGAGTTTCTTATTTTCTCTAATTTTCAATTTACACTGTTAGACTTGTGTGTGTCATGAATCTATCATAACTGTTTTGGTGGTTTGTGTCCCAATTCACCAAAACTTCCTATATTTAGATTATTCCAAGTTTTCACCCCTGGGGGGTACCATACAGGTTTAATCAGGGGCCCTTTCACACACACATTCATTTTAAGTTTCTGTTTGGTATTTATTTCTTCTTCATACACTACTATAGAAATATAAATATTAATTACATTGTTGTGGTTATTATTACTCAAAAGTAAACACTAAATAGTACTAGTTTTCTTTTATTTAACAACAAAACATGATTCTGGCAGATATTTATTCATGGGAGTCCTCCCCCTCCATTTTTTTAACACGGTGCTTACCCATTCGGGTTATACACTTATGTACTACCTAAGCTAATGGCTTTAAAGATTAGGAAGGTTGTATTTAGAGGAAGTGTAACTGCATTTATGTGGAGGGAGAGTGGAAAACATTTTTTGGAAAAATACTTTATATCACAATACCAAGGTAATCTTAAAACCTTGATCTCCCTGTCATCAGCATTTTATTGGTAGAGTAGCGCCTTAGACCATGCAGTCACCGAAGAGGGTATGGGTAATGTTATTTAAATTGTTGACACAAGACAGTGTAATAAATTTATTGTAGTATAGGAACTGGCTTATGTTATGCGATAGTAGTGGCCATTTGGAGCCAAGTGTGAAACACACTGGAGTGTCTTGGTTTACAGGGATATAACATGTTGTGATATTTGTAGTATTTGTAGAAGTACCTGGGTTTAGCATCTTTGGCTCCACTCGCCCAAAGAATCCTGATAAAACGTCTCCAAACACAAATGAAAGCTGGCCAGGGACTAATTACAAGGCAGGCTATATTATATTTTACAAACTTTAATCTTTTTGTTTTTATTAGGAGGGGATACAGCAACTTTCAATATTTTCTTTAAATTTAACAAATTTGTTTGTTTTAGTATTATGATAAGAAACACAATTACAAAGAATTATGTCCCAGTAAATTACCCTCATTTTACCACAGTAGAACCCTGACTGTCCGGACCAATTAGGTCCTTAAGTTAATCCGTATAATCAAGTAGGGATGAGGAAGGAAGCATTTTAGAGGTGATCTACCTGCATTTGCATGTAAGAGTGGAAAACCATTTAGGAAAAGGAACTCTTAGTAGATCCGACTGGGATTCAAACCCTGACCTCTTCAACATCCGCAGGCCAATTAAACATAAGAGTGACACCTTAGAGCTTTCAGCCACTGTAGCAAATCAAATTCAGATAATTATCTCCAAGAAAAAAGAGATGATTCACACTAAGGCTGTCTTAGACTCCTGGATAATATTAATCTGTAGATAAATTTCTATTTGGCTGATAAAAGACTGCCTGATAGCATTTATCTGCCAGATAAAATTTATTTACCCACCACATTTTTATTGGAAGGTTTAAGTACCTGATAACTTTTATCTGAAAGTTAAAATGATCGTTGCCGTAGTGACACATTGTTTTTCATGAGGTTTCGCCTATCAGAATCTTTTTTTAGGTTAAAATCTTGGTTCACTTGTTTAGTAAGCATAGACCCAGGCTCTAACTATATAAAGTTAGAACATTTAATTCACACTTTTTAATAAACTGACAAGTTATTTGTAGAGTTATATTCATATAAGAACAAATTATCAAAATTGAGTACAATAAATTAAATTTTGTAAACTCTGTACCCAACTATTGCCCACATTTTGGCAAACACCGAAATTAGTACTTGCAAGACATTTTAGCTTCTGCGCCCATGTGACGCCATCTGTTTATTCACACTCGTTTAGCTGCCATTATTTAACAAATGTTGAGCATTGTAGTCACTTTTCATGTAGTAGCGGTAGCAGGGCCTATACGCATGTGCACACCAGTTAAAACAGTACCAACCTTGCGTTTTCTGCATAAAAATTATTTATCTTTCAGATAACTATCCAGCAGATAAATTCAGTTAATAATACACGTAAAATATTAAAGTGGCTGATAACCTTTATCTGGTCACTAACTTTAACCTCTCGATAAACAATATTCATTTAGTAGTCATAAGACCGGCCCTAAGAGACTTATTGAAAATATAGTACTAAAAAGCCTGTAACATGTACTAGTAGGTACTTACAACAAATATTAAAACAACTTACATATCATTCATAAAAATCATTTAATTAAAAAATTATTTTCTCTAAATTTAAAATAAACCACTGCTGTGATATGAATCCAGAAAGCCAGGTTTCTATACTGTATAACTAACGCACTATATTAGGAAGTATTGAAAATGACCTGGATATGCTTAACCCATTTCCTGGCGTGTATTTAGTGCAGAGATCTACACAGGCCCTGCAGTTATTTTTCTAATCATTTAATCTTATACACATGTTTTTGCTACTCACTTATTTTCTCATTTATTGCTTTAGTCATGGTCATAGTATATCATTGAATTGGTAGCCCCAACTCTTAGCTTCAATATGAAGTATTCAGACTGGCTAAAAGTAGAGTGATTCATTGATAGATGGCATTACAATAACTTATCGCAATGAAACATTGATTTACACCCGCACCAGGGAATGTTGGGGAAAACAAAGATATTCATCGCCTGCGCCAGAGAATGAGTTTAGTCCCTGGAATGACATATTATGACTAAGTACCCTCTCCACTCTTATTCTATAATGTTGATAGGTTGTATAGTTATAAGTTATAACATGGCATCAAATTAAGTGAATTTTTCTACATTAATGTATGGAGGGCGAGTGGAAAACCATTTGGGAAACGAATCACCTTCAGTACACCCGAAACAGTGTTTAATAATTAATTTAGACTCAACATTGTAAATTGTTTAGTTTCATAAACCTTACAAGAGTTTATAGTAAATGTCTCTATTTGAAGATAGATATAAACAAACACAATCCTCTCTTCATGAGAAAAGAGAAGTGTGTTAAGGCGAGTGTTCACGATTTACTTAGTTACGTTTTGGTATAGAGTGTTTTCAACCAAGGTGGAGCGCAAAAACAATTTTGAGATCTTTTTCTTAAACAAAAATGGCGGTTGTGGTAGAATAGATCTAACAGCTGGCAGGTGAATTTATGTAATCATACTACATGTACTGCAAATCAATGGAAAATGAACTTTTTAGATTTATACATATTGATGCTTATTTTGAATATTCCTAATATTTACACAACATGTCAAGTTAAACATATCTTCCCAAAAATTACCTTAGAAAACAAAAATATGCAATGTACTGTAATATAGTTAGGCGTAGAACATATAGACTCTTTTATCCATAACTAAACACTTTTTAAGTACCTACTTATTGTCATGTATTTCTAAGGTAATTTTGTTTTGTTGTAAGGTAATTATGTTTGTTTTAGTTATCAGTTTATACCTATAAAACAACTCTTTATAACCAATTAAAATAAAAACTTATTTGAAAAATTCAGTAGTTGTGAACTAGTGTTCTAGTGAACTGTTTCACATGGGACAGTTTCATAGTCAGACTTAGGACACCTCAAGACACCGCGAGTAGATACTAAATATAAGACAACAATTAACTAAACTCGAATGGAATGGAGCAATTTCGCATATGAAACTGTCCCATTCCATTCTAGTTTAGGTAGGTGTTGTCTTGTACATACAGTCGAACCCGGCTAATTCGAAGATGAAGGGACCACTAGAAAAATTCAAATTAGGTAAATTTTTATTTGGGCTAGGAAAATAACTTCAAACATCAATTCACTGAAGTAAAATACAGTAGTTTATACTATAATTTTATTCTAGCTTTTCTATAGTAATATGTACGGAATACTGTATTTATAATTATTCTTTCAAAAAACTAGAAATTTTTGATTGTTTTTTGAAGTTAATTCTCTGAGTTGTAGTAAGCTTTTCTAGTTTATTGGGCACCTGGAAAATATAAGGGCTTACATTATGTTTTCCCTCAACAAACCGTCTCAACTCTTCGATGTGGTCCATAGCCTGTGAAGGTGTTGGGTTTGGCTTCTCTGAAAGTTTGTTTGTTCCCCTTTTTTATCTGGAGATGCACTGTTGTTTATATTGTTCAAAACATCTACAAAAATTTCTGCATCTGTAAGTTCACCTCAAACTGCTAAGTTCTCATCCAAGTTCACAAAATGATCATAAGAACAGCAAACTCTAGTTCCCCTGCACGCAAGAGCCTATTATCCTGCGCAGCAACATTTGAGTAGCAAACGTGTTTCCTACATGAGATTTCAAGCTGTTTTTGTTTATCGAGGCAATTTTACTTCAAATCAAACAAAATAAGTTCATTTACATGTGATTATTTTAACAGAAGTTTCAAGGGACCAAGGGAAAAAGTTTGAATTTTACATGAATTTGAATTATCCAAGTTCTACTGTAGTTTTGGCTCACATTCGAGGTGTGCTAAATCCGACTATAAACTGGCCATTTGTCTTTCTTTTGTAGAGTCACAACGGATTGTCCTTTCAAACATTTTTCTCCCTAACCAATAAACCCTCACTCCCCCCCCCCCCTCTTCAACCTTGACAATGCTTTCCTGTAGCAAGCAATAGCACAAAGAATCATGTTGTATGCAACTAAAGCTTAAAATTGGTTAGTCATCATTACCTGACTTTTTGCTTACACAGTTCAGAAAATGAGAGAAAAAAAATCAAGCTCAAAATGCTGATAATGGCTCTACCATAATCAAATTGGAGTTGACCCAGCCCTTGTTATTTAAGAAATGTGTGGTTGGCATTTGCTCTTCTCAATGATTAGCTATTATTTATACACTAGTTTCATAGAGAATGTTTTATTTTAAAATAATTTGATAACCAAACAGTTAGTTTTAAAATCATACATTTAATTCAAGATTGCTTGACTTGACTTCATTAAATATGCAGGAGCTTTTTAAGAAACTCCTACAAAAACTCTGAATACAGATTAGTGTTGAATGCACCGCTTTTAATTTGCTTTGTCAACAACAACTGTTAATAAATACAAAATCTATCATCGCCAATTTTATAGATTTACCAGCCAAGTTCAGCAGTCTGTGTGTTCCTTATGACACCTACCCCATAGTGGTAATGTTTTTCAATCACATTTACTGTGTGCAAATATAAAGTTTGCCAGGGGATTTGGCGAAAGATCTTTCGTCATAACACTCGCAATGTGCTGGTAGTTACTTGTAGTAGTGATACACACAGCATATTGGAAGTTGTTTGTTAATGACCCTCGGTGTAGGAGTCATCATACCATATGTACACCTGCTATGTTGAGATAGCTCGTGAGATGCTGTCGATGCTGCTCAGATAGTCCGCTAGTAATGAGTGGGCCAAATCGTCCAGGGTATGCTGTTGACAACTTACCTAGGCTGCGAGCTAGAAATATCTTGGGATCAGACACATCTGAAAGAACAATAGCCAATACATAGCAATATTAGAATCTTACTGTCGTAATATAAAACGATATAGAAAACATATTTTATTTTAACCACTTGAAAAATAGGAAAATATAACAGTAAATGAAAATAACATTTAAAAATCCTTGGAAGTTTTTATTTTACTATACATATAAAAGCTATTACTAATTATGTCAAGCTTGATTCCTCGATACCCTTGATTCTTACTGTATTAAAAAAAAATCGAGAATCAATCTTAATAATATGATTCTCAATACTTCAAATCTTGGTTATCAATGAAGGTACTGGCAACTAAGCAAAACCGCGAAACTCCAAGTGATTAATAATCAATTATCTCAAATATTATTTTAATTGCTATGTATTTTGGTTATGTTAATCCTATTTAGTGAAGTGAATATACTTGTGACAATAATTTTTTATTATAGCTTGTTTTATAATCATTCATAAATGCTTAACTTTGTGAGGCTTTATTTGTAAGTAAAAAATATATGTTTACTATTGTAATTTATAATTATTTTATTTCTATATAAGAAAAACCTCTTTTCACTTTATGAGGTTATTATATTATATTTGGAAGAAGGTAGAGGAAAGGTGGATAGAAATATCTAAAAGGAACAACACAATATGGGTCGTATGTCTAAAAGAAGAACACAGTTCTTAATTTATGTTGCTACCATTGGAAAAAAAAAAAAAATTGGGATCAGATTAAAGTCAATAAACCAATTATTCCTTAATTTGGCGAATGAGCTTGGAGCATGATGGGACTTACCATAGAGAGGGTCAAGCTCCTTCTTACTGGCGAAAGCGAGCTGGGAATACGAGGGCTGGTAGCCTGGAGCATGATGGGACTTACCATAGAGAGGGTCATGCTCCTTCTTGCTGGCGAAAGCGAGCTGGGAATACGAGGGCTGGTAACCTGGAGCATGATGGGACTTACCATAGAGAGGGTCATGCTCCTTCTTGCTGGCGAAAGCGAGCTGGGAATACGAGGGCTGGTAACCTGGAGCATGATGGGACTTACCATAGAGAGGGTCATGCTCCTTCTTGCTGGCGAAAGCGAGCTGGGAATACGAGGGCTGGTAACCTGGAGCATGATGGGACTTACCAAAGAGAGGGTCATGCTCCTTCTTGCTGGCGAAAGCGAGCTGGGAATACGAGGGTTGGTAACCTGGAGCATGATGGGACTTACCATAGAGAGGGTCATGCTCCTTCTTGCTGGCGAAAGCGAGCTGGGAATACGAGGGCTGGTAGCCTGGAGCATCATCTACTTCCACAAAGTGATCATCCGGGTGAAGAGATTTGTCTTCAGGAGCTCAAAGAAACTGACAAGTGCTTGGAGCAGTGGAGCCCTTTAATTAATAACATCATCACACTCAATGGGAAGGGAAAATAGATTAAAATATTTATTATATATTTATCAAAATTAGGGCTATGCCAATCAACTAATATACAGATTAGGCCGACCACAGATGCCGATCATTTGGTTTATTTAATTTTAAATATTACAAAGATAATGTGCATTAATAATACTAAAAAGTAGGTGTTCACAAGAGTTAATTCAAATACTTTATCATTGATCCTTCTACATTTGACAGATGGTTAGTTTTTGTCAAATTGACTTATATTTCTTTATTGTTTCTCTATTATTTGTAATTTATGCCTTTTTTGTAAATGACATTTTAAAATCAAACAGCGACCTTCTCATAACCAAAAATCTAGTAAAATGTAAGAATGATGTGTTTGACAATGCAACCACCAACGCAGATATCAGTGCTGTTAAACCAGCAACATTGATCTTCAACAGTTTTGTGAATAATCATTAGTACCTAATAAAACTATATGTGACTGTCGAAGCTAGCATTAGAACTTTTTTTCAATGTTAATTAAGTGTCTAAATCATTTATTTTCAACATTATTCAGATAGGCGTGCTTGTTTTCCCTTGTACTTTTAACTTTTAACTATTTCAACAACACTAAAATAATGAAACATGATAATATATTATTATTATTATTATTAGCACCGCGTCTTACTACCCGTTCGGGTTATACGCACTTACGCTAATGTGTAATGGTAGGGTGATTGTGAGATGAAATGAAGGACCTACAGTTTAACGTGGAATCCGAACCACGGTGGAGACCTGGCATTCCTCACATTCACAAGATGTCTTGTCAGAGGTGAAGGAAGGGTTTGGTAATCAGATAAATCTTTGCCGGGACCGAGGATTGAACCCCGACCGCCAGCATATAAGTCTGACTGACACCTTACCCCTAGACCACCAGGTCACCTATGATAATATAAACAGTCTTTCAATTTGTTAATGAGGAAGGATGTCTACTGACCACATATTGGAGTAAGGTCCATCTATAAACTGTGGGCATTCACACAACATCTTTGTCACTCCTACAGCTGTCACCTTCTTCTCCACAGGGCCAGAAATCTTCTGGATGTCCTGAAGGAAAAGTCTTTCTAACACCATACGAAACATCCTGAAATGCGACGCATTAAATGATAGATAACAAATAACTCAAACTCTTAAATACATCACGCAAGTTAAACACATTCCAAATCAATGTATTAAACCTAAGACACATGTATCAATACCAACTAGTGAATGATGTGCAATAAGAGAGTAGAAACACGGCATATTAATGTAAAGTAAAGTGATGGTGAAGGAAGCCAACCTGAAAGGATAGTTAGGTTAGGCATAAATAGGAACACGCTTCTCTCCTCATTTCTTATCTAATTCTCTACTTTCTTCTTTACATCTTCCTTTATCTGGTCCACCAATCTCCTTCTGGGTCGTCCAACTAGTCTCCGGTTCCTTACCTCTCTTTCCATGTATATAAGCGGTGTTCCTGAGTTAATGATTCTTTTCTCATGGATGAACCACCTGAGTCTTTTTTACTTTAACTCTCTGTCATTGATTCCTTCACTCCTAGCTCTTCTCTCACGTCCTCGTTTCTTACTCTAGCTCTCTGTGTGTTCTTCAGGGTGCTTCTTAAAACTTTCATTTCACATGCTTGTAGTTATATAAATAACCAAAATATAATATTTTTCCATATGCAGCGGAAATTCGGGTAGTGAATGAGCAGGAAATAAGCGGATTTCAAGCCTGGAAATTAAATTTATGAAAAGTACAACAAAGTGACAAGAATGGCCAAGATGAGAAATGAAAGAGTGAAAGGAATAGTTAAGGAGGAACCAGAGAAGGTGGTACGGTCTTGTGAGGAAAATGGAGGAGGAGATACCAAAGAAGATGCTGAATATTGAAGTGGGGAGCAGAAGACCAATAAACAGGTGTCTGAAGGGAGTATGGAGGAGAGAGGAAATGAATGAATCATTGTGGAGGAGGAGAAGTGAAGGGGAGAAAGGATCTGTTAGAGAGGCTTATGTTCCAAATCACCCGCCTAGTGGTTGGAAACTGTTCATAAGAAGGAGAATGATGAATATTTTTTTCAAGCATAAACAATCAAAAGAAAAATTTCAACTTTGATTTGATTTCGAGAATGTTTCATGTATTCCATTCAAGTTTGTTTTATATTAAAAAATAAAGTGTACCTTCCACTATTGCATATCAAACTTGATTTGATGAAGAACTTAGTCAAAGCGATGGATCTTAATGGGTAGGTTTTATTTTCCCAAGGAGCAAGTTTCCTAGAATAAGTGATGCAAAAATCAAAGAGGGAATATTTGTATGACTACAGATGATGGAGCTCATGAAGGATCCAGAGTTTGAGTGAAACTTGAATGAGTTGGAGGCAGCTGCATGGGTTTCGTTTAAAAAATTTGTCAGAAACTTCCTGGGAAACAAGCAAGCTGATAACTACAAAGAACTGGTTAGTGAATTTAATGAGTCCCGGGCTCTGTAGTTTTCAAGATGTCTCTAAAAATTCATTTTTTGGATTCACATTTGGATTTTTTTACAAAAAATTTTGACATATAAGTGAAGAACATGGTGAACACTTCCACCAGAATATATCAACAATATAAACTCGCTACCAAGGAAAATACAACGCAAAAATGCTTGGAGATGACTGCTTAACACTAAAAAGGGACGTTCCTCAAGCTAGATACAGCAGAAAATCATCAAAAAGCTCATTTTAGGTGAGTTGACTATACCGATTATATTGTGATTCTTAATTGGGGGAAACAGGTTCAAAAAGTTTTTATGGGGGAGGGTGCCTCAAAAAATAACTTGAAAATTATTTGCTTATTATTGAAGTCAATTATTTTAAATTTTACATTTTGGAAGAAACCTTTAGATGATCATAAGCATGTAAGTACAGTGGACTCTCGATTTTACGGGGTAATGGAAGAAAGGGGAAGCACGGATAATAATATAATGATCATTATGTTAGTAAAAACTAGGGACACAAATTATTTTACAATATTTAGGGGGCCACAAGATATAAAAGGTTTAAGAGCCACTGCCGTATATTATCAAAAAATTTAAATCTAACAAAATGTTTAATGCATTTAATTTTTACTCCAAAACCCTGCCCTCCTCAGAAATTTGGAAAAAAAGATTTGAAATCAGCGCAAAAAATACTATAAGACGCACTATTTCAAATCAATTTAACATAAAAAAAAAGTAAAATTTTATCGACCAGTGATATTTGTTTAAATATTCAAACTATAATTCATCTCAGGAATATTTCATAATATTTTATTTAACTTCCCTTCGAATTAAAAAAGTGAACTGCACACACCCTTAATTTATACAAAACTAATTCAATAATTCATAGCCACAGAATTCACAGTAATGAGTAGGATAATATTTAATTTACACAACAATAACAACTATTACCCTATAAATAGAGCCCCGTAAAAATAGTGAGACACGATAAAGAGAAAAGTGCCATACAAAGATGAAATCAAGTACTTTTTCCTTTGATAATTTTTATATATGATTTACAACGTTTTGGAAAAGCAAAATAAAACGAAATTGTATGTTACATGAAATCTTCATTTAAAATGAAATCTTTAAATAAACACGAAA